>RQTK01000651.1:49432-110211 GCA_003991915.1 Elysia chlorotica
AGAGAGAGAGAGAGAGAGAGAGAGAGAGAGAGAGAGAGAGAGAGAGAGAGAGAGAGAGAGAGAGAGAGAGAGAGAGAGAGAGAGAGGGAGAGAGAAGGAGAGAGAAGAGAGAGAGAGAGAGAGAGGGAGAGAGAGAGAGAGAGGGGGAGAACGAAGGGGAGGGGGGCATATCATTTGTGTATAATGTTTGTTGATTTGTTTGGACTGGTGTTCTTTCCATATCTCGTTCATTATTATTAACTTTATAAGAGGTACTGTTATCAACAATTTTGTTGCTATTATTAACGACTATTCTATATACAACAGTCGCTTGTATCTACTCTGTCTATCCTGCTACTGTTATAAAAAAAAAAGATGTATGTCAAAGCCAATTATTAGTCCCTACAAATTTGATCAAGGTCTAATTGAACCATTGTTGAGACCAAAGTTATTGTTTGCCATTAAGATATAGACCTAGAGGCTTTGTTGGTGATCAAAAGGACTTGGTCTAACCTTATTTTGGTAGTTATTGTTTTGGTCAGGGATGTGATGAAATTTCAACAAGCGGTGTCGTATTTGCAACAAGGTTGAGGAAATTTCAACAAGCGGTGTCGAAGTTGTCACACTGACCCTGTCAAAATTGTCTCACGTTTACAAATTTGCAGTAAAATAATAATGGCTTTTAGGATGACTAAAATGTGTCAATTAATCTAAATTTTTACAAAATGTTTTTAAACATTTTAAGCCACCAAATGTTAATATTTTTAAATAAACCAACATGTTCTAGGATAGATAATGAAAGGTTTTTTCAATGGCTATGAAAACTAGAGCGCTTAATTAGGATTTCCTGTGTAAACCAAAGGGAAAGGAAACAACAGCGCGGGACAAACTCCTTTAGGTGTGTACGCAAAACCATGCCGTTTTGGTACAAGACATCTGATTGCTTATCAAAGTAGTAAATGTTGTGTCAGTATTGAGACGAGACAAGCCACTCTTAGCAGCCTAGGAAGATTGCCTATAGATCGCTTCAGTAAAACACAGTTTTCTGCCAACCTGTCAAATTTGTCCACATGTCGATTATGCAACACCTGACCCTAACTACAAAATTGTATACGCTTGGAGATTGTAAATAGAGTCTCTCTCTCTTATTCTTGTCAAGGTGAAGATTAAAACATGATAATTTCCCTTATTGAATTTTTCTCTATTCTTCAGCAAAAGTGTCGTTGAAAAATGGAGCATGGGTCTGATCGAAGAGCTCAGAACCCTGAGCTAGTAGCGGGTCCAAGCAGTTCAAATAATATGATCAGCAGAATGGCTTTAAATGACAATAAAGCAGGCATGGAGGGCTTGGACAAAGAACGAATTAATCAGATCATTTTTGAAGCATCCAAAGGTAACCAAACTAGATTTATTTTTATTAGAAATTTCTGACCAATCAGCAGGATTCATCAGTTTTCTAGCATGCCAAAGTTATGGATTCGTGTACCTGATAGGTGACTCTCTTGGTTGCCATTGAATGCATGGACAAATTAGGCATGGCATCAGTGCATTTAAGTCCAAGAAAACCTACAAAAACTCCACCTTGACTCTACTTCCTTTGTTGGAAATTCCCACATTTTCCACAGCTTTTGGTATACATGATTAAATTTTTGTGGTGAGGTTCTAAGTAGCTTTTTTGCCATGACTGTGCAGCCGGTAATTGAAAGATTTGTTTGCGGAGCCCTCTCTCTCTTTTGGTTTAATGTCTCCTAGGTTCCCCCAGGAGGATCTTATATATTACAGCAAAACCAAGTCCCTATCAAATATACCTAGGGTTTAAATATTTTTTTAAACTCGTCAGATCATTTAGAAATATGTACACAAGTTTTTGTGCGTCAAAGTATGCTCAAACTATGGAGTAATAACTTAAATACTGCATTGTTTATTATGGCTCATCTTATGATCATCCATATTTGTCTATTGCTATCTCCCTCCTTAATATAGCCTATATGGTGTTAACGCTGGACTTTAAACCAACTCGTGGAGATAGAGCAACATATAAATGTTTTAGCTGAGTTTTAAAAGTAGAATTAATCTTGCGATTACATGTCAATAGAATATTTAACATTTGGATAATGTATTTATTGAATAGCAGTGACACAGCCATGTTATAAAATTCAAATGTGACCCCCATGACATCTAACCTTATTGTTCCAGATTCTAAATTTTTTGAGAATGAAAAGAAAAAGGAAGAACAGCTGGAATTGAGAATACAAGAGCAGCAGTCCAAAATTTTGAAAATAACCCAAGCGCAACTAAGAGGAGCAGAACGTGAGGTATAGGTGTCTTGAATGGAATGTGTGTCCTCATCTCTTAAAAAATGTATGGATGCTGTAGGATTTATCCTGTTATAATTCATCTCAGGAAATGATCAATAGATTTATCGTTAATGCCTGTGATCAATACAATGTTAAAATTACTAAAGTGTACACAGGCTACCCCATTTAATTAACCTGTACAAAATAACTTTCTGGTAAAAAAAAATTCATTTGTGTATATATGTATCACTGAGGATTCAGATCCTCCTGGTGTACAATTATTTTAAAATTTTTGATTCATCATGAAAAAACCCCACAGTTATTTAAAATGATTAAATTACGTTGACAATTGAAATGTTTGTGAAATTGATTTTAAAAACTTAGGCTGACAAAGTGTTGACCCTGTTGGAGAATGAGAGGAATCTGTCTCACACGATTGTTCATGTTGATATGGATGCGTTTTATGCAGCCGTTGAGATGAGAGATGATCCCAGCCTGCAGAACAAGCCTATGGCCGTTGGAGGGCTCGGCATGTTGGTAAAGCAGTATTTAATCATCGTCACAAAGTTTGGTATTAAATTCCCCTTTTTAGAACATATTTAAAGTAGAGTTTTGTTTATTGTGAAAGTTGTTTGTCATACCAAACCTAAAATTAGTAAAAGAGAAAATAATTATGCACAGTTTTTTACTGCTTTCAACTGATATCACTTACATTCTATGATTCTTGGAAATATAGATCCATCTAGGTAAATTAAGTATACATCCATTATTTTTAAAATTCCTCTACCATATATTTTGATCAGAACTTTTATTTTCAGTTAAAGATAATTTGTGATAATTTTTTTGTTCTAGTGTCAAGAAATACTAAAAAATGACATATGTAGATAATGCCTAAAATCTCAAGATTGTGTACTTCAGCACTCTTACAAAATAACGTATTGCAAATTGAAGTAGCGTTCAATGGGTCCATTCTTGATTTTTAAAAATTAAGCTAGATTAATTTCGGATTGAAGGTACAGAGGAAGTCATAGCAAGAGGTTTTACCTCATGAGGTCTTTATCAAGTATCTACATTTGTTTAAATAGCTTCAAAACCATGCAAATTTTATTGTCCAAGCTATAAATGGATTTTTTTTTAAAATATCATACTTTGTGATAAAATCAACATAATTAAGTTTCTCTGAAGTAAAAGCAAGCTGTAAATTTTACCAATTCTGCCTTGATCCTGGTGGTGTCAAAGCCGGATTGCCTGAGAACTCATTTAAAGAAATGTTTTGTATAATCTGTGAACATCAATTATATAAACGAGAGGTATTAAAGATAAAATATAAACATAAATTATTTTGGGACAGAATCTGAAATTAGATGCCCTGCCTCTCCATTGAAAGAAACCTGCACACTTACAAGTTACATGCAGTGGTACTTTATTCATGTGGTAAATGACAAAAATTGTTATTGTTGAAAGTTCAGTTTAGTTCAAGTCTCTTGATTCCTTGTGGAACATGGGACCGCAGCAAATCCTCTCCACCCTACTGAGTTTCACTGGTCCTCTTCAGCTTGGCCCATGTGGTACAGGCAGCTTTTATCTCTACTTCGATGCTTTTCCACCAAGTCTGCATCAGACGACCAACCTTTCTTTTTCCTTGGAGGTTCCACTCCAGGTCTTGTCTTGTGATGTTGGATACAGGCTTTCAAAGTGTGTGGCCTATCCAAGGCTATCAATTACGCTTTTGATCTCTGTTTTGTTTCGTTCTTTGTTTGAGACAACTTCGGCCACCTAACACTGAGGATGTTTCTGAGGCATCTGTTGGTGAATGATTGTAGTTTTGCTGTGATAGTCTTAGCCACGCGCCATGTTTCAGAGTCATAAAGTAGGACTGACTTTACGTTAGTTTTGAAGATCTGAATCTTGTTTCCGCCTGATAGTGGTGTAAAACTCTGAATTGGTTTGAGGGTGTTGAAGGGGTATCTGGCCTTGTTGGTTCGGCATCTGTCTTTGCTTGTGTCCACGTCTGTTGAAAAGAGCAGTAAAAAGAAAACTTAATGTATTTTAATTATTAATTTTTAACTGGCAGTGTCATTATTGAAAATATTTTTTTTAACACAACATCAATAGTTGTTTTTTTTTCAGAGCACATCAAATTATCTTGCCAGACGATTTGGAGTAAGAGCAGCCATGCCAGGATTCATAGGACTCAAATTGTGTCCAGATTTAGTTTTAGTGCAACCAAACTTTGACAAATACACTGCAGTCAGCAAAGAGATTCGGCAAGTGTTGGCGCAATATGATCCCAACTTCTGCCCCATGAGTTTGGATGAAGCATACCTGGACTTCACAGATCATTTAAAGAATCGTTGTGAATCCTTGCCTTTAAGCAGAATGTTTGTGTTGCAAGAAAAGAATACAGAGTGTGATAAAACCTATGGAAATAAGGATGTCTGTTTGTGTGACCTTAACTCAGTGCTGAGACCAGCATTATTGTGCAGTTCTGAGTTTCGAGATCATGGCGCTTCTGATGAAACTTTGCAGGCTTTTTTAAACAGTGAAAGCTCTTTCAGAGGTTTTGATGTTTGTTCTGAGTGTAATAAGATCTTCCCAAGATATACCTGCAAGGTGTTTGGCTGCAGTGTTGAGGATGCGGTGCTTGAGCTGAGGAATCGCATTGAAGAGAAAACTCATCTAACTGCTAGTGCAGGTAAGCACTTCATGTTTTTATTTTATTTCTACTCTTTAGAAAAAAATATTGCTCAAAATTAACTCGGTGCTATTAACTTGTCTCTAGTGCTATGAAATCCATTATACTCCTTTGGATACGTTTTTTCTACAGCACATTCATGTAGAGAACTGACAAACTGAGTCTAGTTGTGATTTTTTTGGGTATGGAGATATGCATATCACTGGAAAGATCTTTTCAAGGGAAGCTGGTGTACCGACAACTCTTCTGACGACCAAGAACAAGACTAGGGTAGGGACCTGGAACATCAGAACCCTGTATGAAACTGGCAGAAACGCAAGGTTGGGCGTCTGAAGCAGACTTGGCAGCAAAGCACCAATGCTAAGATAAAAGCCGCTGGGCTAAACTGAAGAGGACCAGCCAGAAGTTCGGTGGAGGAGATTTGCTGCGGCCCTATGTTCAACAGGGAATCAAGAGGCTTAAACTAAACTAAACTTATATCGAGATGACAGATAAAAAAGGGGGGCAAAGACCACCGAACCTGAGACCAGCGCAATAGGCATGCAATAGAATAAATAAAAATGACAACGGCACTTTGTGGAGGATTTTTTATTAACTTTTAAATGATGATGATGATAAGGAAGGATAATGGGAAAAAAATTATTATTATTATTATTAATATTATTATTATTATTATTATTATTATTATTATAAGCATAGGCCCGCTAGGCGTGCCCCCCTTTTCCTATCCCTAGTAACGTTCAAGTTTTGACGTGCTGTGACATCATTGAACTCTCTAGTGCTATCTATAGAAGGCTGTGATAAATGGAGATCTAATCTACACTTACATCTGATCTAGATAGTTTCTGAGTGCACTGAGAGTCAGGCATTTCATGTTACTGACTCTTGCTTCATTTAACATGTGAGCAATTCTTGCATCCATATTAATGATTAGAATTAAAGAATTCAATGTAGATCCACATCTAGAATTAGAAGAAACATAGAGACTCTGACTAAGAACAATGTGAAGGTTTGATTCACTAGGACTGCTGATTGCAAAATCGAAAGTGTATGGACAAAGGCTGTGATAAAACAAACTTAGATCTAGTTCATTGCTTTTGGATGTTGAAATAAACATTGTCGATAAATAAAACTAAATTTTCAAAACATAATTTACCCTTATAAAATTACAAATTAAATAATTTTAAAAGCCCTGTAAACTTTTAAAATTAAAAATTAAAAATAATAACACACCAGTCAGCTTTAATCAGCAATGGTATAGAGTAGAACAGAATTTTTCCATTTATAATCTGGATATGGATAGAGAGCTCGTAGCTCAGCTCTCCTCCTTTCTGTTGTCAGGTTTACAATGCATGATCTTTGAAAATGTACTTGTGTGGCGAAATTTCATTGGTTGAATTAGAGCCATTTGGTAGATCAATCATGGGAAATGTCTTTGATACAAAGACCATGGCTACACTTTTATGGAAACAACCAAGCCCTCCATTGCAAAATTAGGCTGAGTCGGGAAGTAATTTCTTTTGCGGCGAAGTTTGAGGAATCTAAGCTTGATGGCCTCTAGAAAAAGCCTTCAAAAACATATTTTTAAACGTTATAGCAATGTTTTTTGCTGTACAATTCAATAAAAAACATGATGAACTTTCAATTAATTTTGTATTTAAAAATATTTGGCTCAAAGATTAGAATAGTAATATAAAAAATGGCCAATATCTTGAATAGGTCGACGGCGCAACTTGACTCATTTTGTGAGACTGCTGCTCATTTTTCTTTACAAAGGCAGGTATTTTGAAGACAGAGCTCTTCATATTCCTGGAAATATGTAATTTTTGTCAGGCTGTTAAAACTAGTATAAAACATGTTCACAGGGCTTAATATTTCTATTTTAATCCAAGGGTTGAAACTGTTGGTTTACTGTGAATTCATTAAAAGGAACTTGAAAAAGTTTCCATTACAATATTATAAACCAATTTTTTATCTTTTTTAAAAATGGAATCAAGTTGAAGAAATTTGCATATTAATGTATAACCATTTATGCCAACTAAAACAAAAAGTGTTAATTGTAGTGATAGAACTTGCAGTTTATGGTAAACTTGTGATAACATTCAATAGAATGGAAAGAATTATTTAGGAGTTAGTTTTGTACATAAATATATGCCTTTATGCAAGGTTTGTTCTTTGCAATCTTTGCCCCCAGGTATAGCACCGAACACAATGCTAGCAAAAGTATGCTCTGACAAGAACAAACCAAATGGACAGTACCGCATCAAGCCAGACAAGGCGGAGATTATGAGCTTCGTGCTGGATCTGCCTATCAGAAAGGTTCGTAAGTCTGTGCTTGCACAGATGCGGACATAATGGAACACTTGATTATGGGGACTTAATCCTCCATGCATTTTACAATTAAATGTAAGCTCTTAGAGTTTGACTTTTGGTAACATGTTCCAGCATATAAAAACAACTGGGACACTGTTGTCTGTTGTTAAAAAAAATTGTCTTTACAATTTTTTCAATTGCTATAAGTATAAAGGCGTAAAAGAAATTAAATTTGTTTAAAATCTAGTCAACAATTTTTCCTTTTCCTAAATATATTAAAATTGAAACAGTGTGTGTTTCCTTCCTACTGATATTTATCTAACAAGTTATATGCCTAACCTTTTGTGCGTTTTATCAACAGATATCTGGAATTGGTAAAGTAACTGAGAAGCTTCTTGGATCCATAGGAGTTGTCACCTGCAGAGATTTGTTCACACACAGGGCAATGATTTTCCATCTGTTCAGCAGCACGTCCTTCCATCATTTCATGAGGATTTCAGCGGGAATAGGCTCGACTTGTGTCGAAAGGTACAGTCAATTAGTTTACAATGTTTTCTACATATGTTGGAAAGGTACAAAGAGGTCTTAAAGAAGCAAAATGAAATAGTTGGTCTCGTGGCCTGTCCACAATATAGTCTATATAGTGCTGATGTTGGACGTTAAACCAACTCAACAACCCTATCTAATTCTCTATCTAACTTAATCTATTAATCTCTCTCTTTTTCTAAGTCTATATTCCTTATCTTTCTCTACCTCAATCTCTTTCCTAATCTCTCTGACCTTCTCTCTCCCGATCTATATCTCCCTCTCTCTTCCTAATCTTCTCTCTGCTGATCTAAATCTTTGTATAGCAGCTTTCCCATATTGTAGCCCAAAGTTATTTATTTATTTTTTTTTTTGTCGTCTTGTTATTATGCTAAGATTCTTATATAAATTACATAAATGCATATCTTTCAGCTTTATGATCTAGTTCTACATACTTGTTACTTAAAAGGCTAAGTGCATAAAATAATAAAACCATTGTTATGATGAAAATTGAAACAGCAGAAAAAAAAATTAAGCTCTAAATTGTAGGGAATCCAAAGAACAATAATATATAAAGCATTTTATGAACTCTGGTCTTTTGTTGTTGTTTTGGTTCTATTTTTTATCCTCCAAAATATGCCCCTATATCCATTTATTCCAGGGACGGCGAGAGAAAGAGCATAAGCACAGAGCGTACATTCAGTGAAATCAGTGACCCAAAACTGCTCCTTCAAAAATGTAGAGAGCTGTGTAAGAACCTATCCGAGGATATGAAGGATGAGAAAACATTGGTAAAACAATAGTTTTGTGCCAGATGTATAAACAATGGGCAGTTTTACGGACCATAATAATAAGATTTTCTGTATCTTTGTGATACAAGTTCTCCGGAAGGAACATATTAAAGTGCAATATTCCTAAAAAATTACACACTACATGCTTGAATGTTCTATATTTTATGTAGTTTCTCTAGCTTTTGCTTTGTAACAAAGTAAAATATTTACATGTTTCATAAAGAAAAATAACTGATAGCTTCTTCCCATTTCTTTTATATTTTTTTTTCTCCTAATTTTTTTTTTGAGAGAGAGAGAGAGAGAGAGAGAGAGAGAGAGAGAGAGAGAGAGAGAGAGAGAGAGAGAGGGAGGGAGGGAGGGAGGGAGGGAGGGAAGGAGGGAGCCACAACAGATTCGTACATTTATTTAAGTGAACGTTGGAATCGTGCAGTTACTTGTGTTTATCTTCATTTCGTCATTGCTCATGATTGACTTTTGTTAGATTGAATATACTGGCAATGTAGGACGAAAGGTTTCTTTGGAAAATAAAACAGATGAACAAAGTACCCGCAATTCAGAGCTTTACTCACCTTTAGTCTACGCCCAGTCTCACATGCACGATCAGCATCAGAGGTCCACTGTAATTATTAAGACTTAATAGTGCCTGAGGAAAAATATAGGTTGTAAAAGTGTTGTTTTTTTTCTGTATACAGGGAAAAACTGTGACGTTGAAGATAAAAACTGTAGAATTTGAAGTGAGAACGAGAAGTTTTACTCTCCCTGATTTCACCAACGATGAAGCGACGCTCCTCAAGGCTGCACAGATGCTGCTACAGACCGAGATCACCTCAGAACTTCCTCGTCCGCTGCGTCTGAGACTGATGGGTATCTGCTACATTTAAAAAAAAAAGATTTTGTTCTGTTTACCAAACTACCAAATATTGATCAGCTTTAAGTTAGGGTTATGGCCAGGAATGTTTCCAATGAGGACAGTCTCTGGTTTGGAGGAAGATCAGAAGCCCTTTTAAAGTATGGAATAGTGAAAATATATCAACCCATTTAGCGCTGCGTGCCAGTTGACTGCCTCGTTTAGTTGAGTTGAGTTGGTTTAATGTCCAACACTGAGTTTATTTGGATAGTAGGGCGCCGCATACTGTAACTGACGGTGCTTCGCTTGATAATCTTTGATCATTACCTCCTCATGTTATCAAGCAGACGGTGCGATACTTGGAAGGTGTCTGGATATCTGGTCTGATATTTTCTAAAAGTTCAAGGGTGGTGTAGATCTAATTGAATTAAAATATTAGCGAAAAGATAGCTCAGTGTTCAGTGCCTAGGACTGAGGAGCACGGAGCAGGAGGTCCAAGGTTCAAATCTTTGGTGTCGCTGCTTTTTTTTTCTCCACCCACCCACCCACTTTTTTTCGCCCATCTCTGTTGGAAAGCTATGGGACATAAGATTAGTTTGAAGATTGCATTTTTAGCAATATAAGACGCCAGGTATCTCTAGCATTAGTTACAATTTAGTTCTCTGGATTGACGTATAGGAGGTAAAAGGTTCGATCCTCATCTGAGACTGATATTTCCATTTCTATATTGTATAACTATCAATTGGGGCTACAAGGTTTTTAAACGCATAACCCTTTCAATCAAGAGACGCTCAGGAGGAATGTTGTTCCATATAAAAAAGAATCAAACTGAAACATGCCACACTTACACCTATTTAAAATTAAATAAGTAGAAATATAGTTTTATGAACTTATAGTTATAGCTAGTAGAAATAATGAAAATAAATATCGACAATAACAGGCCAGCACTCAGAGCATCAGTTAACCAGCTGAGCAGTACTGCCACAGTCCATTTTTCACACCCAGTCACCTGTGCCAGACCCAGGCTGGCCATCTGGCAGCCTTCAACCGTCGCACGGGTTTAAAACAGTCGAAAAGCTGCTCACTACTCATTCTAGGCTTCAACAAATCAAGGCAATCAATCAATTTTTAGAAAAGTCTGATCTCTCACCTGGTTTCCTTGTTGCTGTACAACTTGGTACTTTAAAATTTAAGTGATCTTGATGCCTGTGGAATCTATTAACTTATTATATCTTTAAAAGTTTTCTAGTACTTGTGTATACATCTTGTAGAAACCAAACTGAACCCTCACTTTTTTAATTGGAGTATCTATACTTGTGCTCCAGTTTTGAAAGTACTATTTCTATAGCATTTATCATTTAATTATCCTTGGAACATAAAATTGTCCTAAATTATGTGTTGATATTTTTTACTCCTCTGGGAGTGATAATAATCTTTTATAAGTGAAAGGAGCAGAGTTGAATTTTCTAAAACACATTTGACTGATGTCCCCAGGTGTGCGAATGTCAAAACTTTGCTCTGATCAGGACAGTCAGGTCTCTGTGGCGGAAATGTTCAAGAAGATGGACAAGAAGTATCAAGGAGATCAGATCCTGAAAGCGCATCCAAACCCAGATTTCCTCAGTGTTCAGAATACACAGTCAGTTCTGCCAAAGTACCATAATATCTGCACTGACAGTGACAATGATCTCTGTGCAGAGCACTGTGATAATTGTGATGATAATGATGAGGATGAAAGTTCTATCTTTTCGTTGCCATTGGATCAGACATTGTCCTCTGAATTTGTTGACCATAGTTGTAACAAGTTCGAGCAGGAATCATTCGATTTGAACGGCAGACAAAAAGATTCCAGCTCGTCTGGTGAAGTAGGGATACTAAAGTTTGCGTGTAAGGGCAGTAGAGCTTCAGATGGTAAAGTTCATGTGAGAAGAAAAGGTTTGGCAAATTTTTTAGAAAAAAGTCAAAGTGAAACATCAGAAACACTGAACTGCGAAGAAAGCCATTTTGGTTTACAGGAGAATGACTTGTCTGAAGAAACGGATAGCAAAGTAAAAAGTTTGAACCATCACCTACACAGACCATCTTCTGAAACATCAGTGGGAGTGGATGGTTCTTCTGTCGGTGGGAGCCAGTTGACAACTTCCTCTCACGGTCCAGACGGCTTGGACACTGGCAGAGCGGCATCAGGAATGGTGTCGTGTCCTGTATGTCGGCAACAGAAGCTGAACTGGTCCCTGGACGCACTTAACTCTCACATCGACCTGTGCCTGAGCAAGCAAGTAGTGAGGGATATTCTGCAGGAGGACCGGCAGCTCGCAGACAAAGGTCCCATCACCCAAAGGGAAAAACTATTGAAAAGGTAAGTAACACCTTACTAAGACCTCAATGGGCTTGCTTTTCAAAAAAAGAAGCAATGGCTAAATTTTCAATTTTTTTTTTAAAATCATTTTTTGACTGAAAGCTTTCATTGTTCCTGCAGCTAGTTAAATTTAAGCCACGGATGAGTTCATATCAGGCTTGAACTGTTAGAGTGCCGTATTGCCTTATTTGCATTGCAATTAGCAAAATCTTTTACTCACACAAGAACACACCTGAAGAAGGTGTGTTTGGTCTAGAGCTGTTCTATGGAGAAAAGTTACCTTGAAAATCTATGACTATGAACCATTTTAATTATGAAATGGTTAGCTAAAATAGTTCTCTTTTTTTTTTATCTCTGTAAAGAAATTTGCTCTTCTGAAGAAGTATGCAACATGCTTTTTTTTTTATTACAGCACCAAATTTTCCTTCGAAGTTCTATGCCATGTTTGGGTTGAAAATTAAATGTGGGCATTTTTCTTTTTTTTTTTTACAAGTTTTATCAGTGGGCATGACATTTTGATTCAATCATATTAGTATAATATTATTCATGTGATCTTTTCCTTATGCTTTTCAGGCCAGCGTCAAAAGGGTCAAGTTCATTGAAAGAAAAAAAGCAAAAGACACAACCGTCTGTGATATCCTACTTCAAGTCTTGACATTGTAGATTTTTATTAGTTTATGTAATTTCCAAAAGTGCCAAAATTTGAGATAAATTTGTAAATCAGAGTTTGTTCTGGATAATCTTTGACACAAGATCTGAAAGTTATACATGTGATAATGGATTTGGGATCCTCTTATAGTAAAGATGCTCGATTCCTCAATGTGTTTGTTATTTACAAGATAACTAAAACCTTGAAGGTGTTGCATGTAAATAGTGTGTGGTCTAAGTGCAATATTGTTTAGTTTTTTGTTTTGTTTTTAACCACTTGAGTGCGCAAGGGTCAAAATCGACCCCTATTTTGGAGGCAATCATACATATTGCCCAAGTCCATGACTGAATACTGAATGGCTATCATTTTCATTCACTGGTTCAAATGATCTTTGACTCTGCCACTTTCAGAACATAATTCATTGAAGTTTAATTAAAAAGATATGTCAAATTCATCTATAGTTATTCTCTATAGGTACATCATTTCTAAAAATATACTTAAACACTCAAGTGGTTAATGTTTCACAAATTGCTAAGAAACACACTGAAAGAAAACAAAATCCTAAACCCTATATTTCCTGGTTTGCTGAGCTCAAATTTATGTTCATACAAACTGCTTGCTTTTATATATGCAAATAAATTGGAACTGGTATTTTTTAACAATAGCTGTCAACCAGTAGGTATGATACATATTTAATATGTATTTTGGCCTCCGAGTACGCCTGTCCGTATCACTGCTAAAAAATATGTATTTGGCAATATGTATATATATTGTATTATGATTTGACACCGCGCCCCCCTATATAGATAGGGAAAGAGATAGAGGGAGAAAAATTTGGGAAGAGAAAGAGAGAACAGAGAAGGGAAAAGGAACAGAGAAAGGAAAATTAGGAAAGAAACTGCTAGTTGGAGTTGAGTTGGTTTATGTTGAACTCTGTTGGAACTTGAAAAGCATGAAAACCTATAAATTCAGCCTTTCCAAGTTAAACAAGATAGGAAAATATCAGAATGAATGGGCGAAGGAAGATTTAATGCATGTAAAATTGTAGTGCAAGACATGTTTTTATAAATAAGAACCAATGATTCTGATTAATGAGTTGTGAAAAAGTCCTATATTTTTCAAATATATACAATGTATGTTCTTTATTGTTCTAGAGCCCTTAAATTAATATTTGAACCAAGCTTAAATGCACTGAAAGTTAAAGAAATGTCAGAATGCACTCTTTCTTGAGTCCAATAAAAAAAATGTCAGTTTTTGTAAAACTTTTTTTCCCCCTTTTTTAGATCAAGCAGTTGTGCATGCCTTTGTTCTGTGGTTTGAAACTTTCACTTTAGTACCAGTAGAAATGTTTGCCTTTGTTAGGGCTAAAGGAATGGCCTTATTTTCAGGAGAAAAAAATAAGAAAAAAAAGCTTTATTCATTAACATGCTGCAGGTAAGCCTATCACTAATAATACATTATGATGTAGACATGCAATTATACAAATAAAAAAACAACAAAAAAACCCACAAATATATTATTAAGCTGATAAATCCAGTGTTTATATTTATTAACTTCATCAGTACATGTCTGTCCCATAATACACCATATTTAAAAGGTTTATAGTACATGTACACAGTTAGTGCATGTACAAACAAGTGTTCTCTATAGAGGGAGGGAGAGAATTCTCTCCCTCTCTCTGGGTTTAACGTCTCCTAGCTTCCCCTGGGGGATCCTATACGGCGACTGATGTACAAACAAGAATAATCATAAACATTTTTATAAGTAAAAACTTATTACCCTACAAAAACTGAAAAACTGCAGGGCCAGCTCAAGAAATCTTGATTCAGCCTCCTCATGTAATTGAGAGTGATCATTCAGCTGAGTGAGATTTGCTTTACAATTAACTCGATGAACAATGGAATCCACTTCAGATAAATTGCATGTATGTCGCTATATAAATTAAAACCTATTTATAAGGCACCTTTTTAAAATTTACAGAACAGGTATTGTTTACCTGTAGAAATTATGATAAAATAAACTTATTTTTACATTGTCCACAAGGGCTTTATCTTAAGCAGATTACAATGTACATGTATGTAGTTGATACACATTTTTATCTCTGACTTTGTCACGCATCAAATCAATTTCTTTTTTTTCTTTTCCTTTTTGGTCTGAAAACTTCCCAATTTTGAACTAAAACACACTTATGGCTGAAATAAATGTACAAGAAAATACAAATGTGCAGTGTTTGAGTGTAATGGTTATACATATTTTAGTTACATCTGAAAGCATGCAGCATGTCAATGATTTCAAAGCCAGCATAAATTGAATTAAAAATTGAAAATTGATTAAAAGATTCAATATCTGTAACAACCAAAACGAGTAAAACCGCCCCCTCGTATCTCGTATATCAAGCCACAATGCCTGAGTATCGTCAGAATATTTCTCAAGATGCTGTCCATTTTAAGGGATGAGAATTCATTTATATCTTGCTCCACGACGAAAGGAACTCCTGGAAAAAAAAGTGAACCAAGAAGTAAGTGAATATTCTATGTTGGAATAATGGAAACGTTTTTCATAAACCACCTTTTATGTGTTCAACCAAAAAAAATTAGGTGGGGGGGTTAGGGTTCTTGGTAACAAAACTAACATGATGTAATTAACACCTCATTGCCTTAGAAATGCTTTCTTAATTCCATCTACAGTCAAATAAATAAAAAAGGTAGCATGTCTCACAAAAAAAACAACAATAGAGTTGTTAACACCCAAGCAGCAATAGGTTAAATTCAATTCCTGAACTACATTGTTGTAGACGTGAAAAAAGCAAACCCCTCTAATTTTGCACCATAGTAGGAAGGAAATGATGCAAATAAAAAAGCTCAACTTTACTAATCAATGACCTGCTACTTTTCTGCCAGCATGAGTATAAAATGTCTATTTAATATCTAATTCAACTTGTAAACAACAAAAAATTAAGAAATCTTAACTAAAATTGCCTTGTGCATAAATAAAAGGCCAATAGTCAGCAACAACAAAAAACACCACTTTTTGTTACAATCTCACCAACAATTGGCTGGGAATCCATCAGAGAACAATTTTCGTACCATTGTTCTGCAGTTCGTGGATTTTTTCTAATATGTTACGAATTTTTGGATTTTTAAAGTTTGCCTGAGTGGAAGGGGAACAGGCGATTGCTAACGCACTAGGCGCTGCATTTTCCCAGAACTCCTCCAACCACCACTACTCCCCTACATTTCGAAACTTTAAAGAGAAGTCTAAACCTGGAAAATATCAGGAAAACTCCCACCCACATATATTTTATAACATATATTCTTTGTAAACTGTCTTCAAAAAAGGTAGCTAAACGACTATCTTGGCAGTAAGAAGTTAATAATCTCTTATCTAACTTCCAGTGTTGATTTAGAGCAAAAAGATGTACTATGGATAACTTGATCCGCCTTGAAACATTCATCAGAGAGACTTTTATCAAGGAATAATACATGGTCGCTGTTTTCTTTTTACCTAGAAAAAGCTTATGACACAAACTGGAAGTATGGCATACTTCAAAACCTTTAAAAATAAGGGATCCAATGGCAAGCTACCCATCTTCATCGAAAATTTCATGCTAATCAACAGTTCCAGGTAAAAGGTTGGTTCCTCTATGTCTGACTCTTTCGAGAAGGAGCATGGAGTTCCGCAGGGCAGCGTTCTCTCGCCAATTCTCTTTGGCGTACAAATGAATTCAATTACTGAGACTTAAAAAAACAATGTAGACTGCACGTTGTACATAGACCACTTTGTCGTCTGCTACAGAGCCTCTTCAATTCAAACCATAGAGCAGCAACTCCAACTCCAGCCCGAGACTTAAGTGACTAACATTGTTTTCATTGTTGTGCTTCGCTTACCACCTGGATTGAAATTCAGAATTTTTAGGCTTTAGTTATGTAGTATTTTAACCCTGTTCTGTTTATTATGCTTTACAATTAGAAAGTGTTATATTTCTATAATTAGGATTGGAGACGTGAAGGAAAGGAGTTATCCCCTTTGTTTTGTTTGAAGCTTTGCTTCAATGCTGCTCTTTGTGTTACACGCTGATTAGTCATTTAGGGGTTTTTAATTTACCGATTCACTTAGTTTGTGCTTGTACTGTTTATGTCACCATTTAAGCTTGTGCTGCGGGTTAGGTGTAATTAAGTACAAATAGTAGTTTGATTCCCACCTCTGGATTTGTGTAAGAAATTAATTTACCTCTCTGGGTGTTGGGCAGATTTAGTGCTCCGACTTTATACAGAGACAGAGACAGACAGACATAAGCCTAGGTTTAGGTAACTAGATAGATCTACATCTAGGTAGATCCGAAATTAATAGGGAATTCCCGGTTGAACTCTGAGGAGCGTGACACCATAGGCTTGTGAGCCCAGTCAAGAAACTCTCAAAGACATGACTACAAGATATTTTATATAATCTAGATCTATAAGGTTGTAAGAACTCCCGTATGGCAAGATCAAATCTTATAAAACTTGGTCAACTTGAGATTAAAAGTACAATAGCCGATCTTTAAGAAAGAGATAAACAATCGTCAAGAAGATCGAGAAAGCATGTTCCAAAATTGCGTTCAAAGTGAACAAAACGAACTTGAATGACTTGTTGTTGAGCCAAAACACGAGAAATAGAAACTAAGAAAGATGAAACAAAAGTTATCGACCTACGCATGCGGGTTTCCGATGATGCGGGCCAACTTAAGAAATAATTTTCTAACAATATTGTCGGCAATGGACTGAATTTGTCGACATTCCCAGAATCGACTGACAGCACTTTGACTACTAGTGCTTAGCTTGCTAGCTGAAAGTAGAGTGGAGGATTGCGGACAGGCTGTCAAAATTTGATCTTAACCAAGTTTGGGCAGTAAAAATTAGCTGACCGACAGTGATGGTCAGAAATCCAACAACTTTCAGCACACATGCAAGTCTATACATTTTTTTTCGAACCTTTTGTGTCATCTGTTTCCTGCAGCCTGTATGCTTCATATCTTTTCTTGTTCATATCATTTAGAGACGACTTCTTTAGTCTCCTGATTTTGTACTTCTCCACATAAACCTTGTCCAGTTTTTCAATGATTGAGTTGACCTTGTCGTATGTCAATCGACCTTTCATATATCTAGGGGAGAGAAAAAGAGATATCAGAAACTGCATATATCTATACATACAGATCCTGATAATTAAAAACTATCCTTAGATAGCATGTTATGTGTACACCCAGAATACTATGGTTTTGAAGCTTCCACTTGGCCCTTTTCATTATTTTTCAACACTTAAAAGGTTTAAAAGAAATTTCTCTTTCTTTGATAATTGCATTGACCTCATACCTGGTAGTGGTACATTGAATTAGTTTAATATAATTCCAAAAAACATTGAGTGGAAAAATTAAAATTAAACTATATTGTTAAATTCTTGATAAAATTAACTCACTGATTGACACCTGATGGACCAGTATAATCATGCTCTGTGAAAGGTTCCATCAGGTTTGCACTTACTTGGGAATGCTCTTGAACTCATCAACAGTGAGGAAGTCAAGGTACTGGCACCCGGTGACCTGCACTTGGGGCTGGGATGCTGCCTTCACGGGCTCTGGTCTCTGTTCCTGCTCCTGTCGGACCTGCTGTGCAGGAGCAGCTTTTCTGAAAGCGATAGCATACAAAATCTTAACAACAGTCAAACTCAAACTATTCTGATCAAGGATGATTAATTTGGCATATTATACGAGTAAAGACACAAGTAACCCAAACACTGTTTTTTTCTGTCCAAGTGTAGTGTAGCCATGCTAAACCTCTTGGAACTTAGACCTCCAATATTTGGCTTCCATAGAAGATTTGTAGCAGGTCTCTTTGACTTCGAGGTAATGTACCTGTACCCCCATGACGGTGCGGCAGCATCGGCACACCCTGTGGACTTCCGCATCCATCTCTGCATCATTCAACAAAAATCTTTTAAAATATTTGGCTTTTTTTTAATTTTTTTTTTTTTTACCAAAAGTTCTTGCCTTGCTTTTTTGCTAAAAAACAAACAAACAACGAAAACAGAGTTCTGGTTCTTCTAGACACTCCTTTTCACTTCCGTTACTTTTTATTTGTAAAAGTGCTCCAATCGGGAATGTAGCCTGCCCAGCATTGTTTTCCTCTTACTCTCTTGTCTATAGTCTGTACCGTACTCTCAGCCTTTCTCATTTTTAATGAATTAATTTCACAATAGCCTCCTCACTGTGCAATGTTGTAGTCAACCATGAGATAAGTCTGTGGTCGAGAAAGAGGCTGATGTAGCATGCTAAAAAGTACTATTACACGTTGAGTTATTTGTTGAACTCTGTCTTTGGTAGGTCGTATGCGAAAGTTATGAATATGCCCCATGCATCTCAACGACTGTGTTTCTGAATTCACATAAAAAACATTTTATACAATACAAAACGAAACAGCAGTGATTTAAAGGTGTAAGATAACCTTGTGAAGGCTGTCAAGTCATACTTCAGACAGCTCAGAGTGAGTGAGAATCTAGCAATACATGTACTTTTAATTTCTAAACATCACCGATGAAATATTTATAGAAAGCTTAAAAATCCATTCTTTTGCTTCACAAAACTCAACCAATTTAGAAAGAGCCAAGAAATGTGTCCATAACAGTCTTATCTCTAAAAGACTTGAGATGGGGCTTGTGAATAAGAGACTGGCACAAAAAGGAGATTTTTAGGAGAGATGAAAATTCAGTTAAGTGTTTCTGATGTACACAGTACAGTATACAAATTCATTGAGCCTTCACTGACAAAGTGTAGGATGGGTCATTGACAGCAAAATATTTCAATGTTTATCTGAGCAAAGTTACATAGTATGGGGAAATAAATGGTGTTTCATATTGTGACAAAATAAGAAGAAAAAAATGAATGTAATTAAAAAATTAAAAAATAACTTACTGCTGTTGTTGAGGCAATTTGGACGGTACATTATCCATAACGTATCGTAAACGATCTAGCAAACCTGCATTTTCCAACTTCAGGTCCTAAGGATCAAGAAAAATAATATTTCTCAGGTTAACAAACTTAAAAAGTTACAGTACAAGAATCTAGTTACTGAACTTTGGAAATTGTATGGTTCAAAAAATATATTGCTTAGAGTAATATACACAAATTTATAAGCATGCACCAAACAAAAAGACGAATCAGAATCAATTTAAGAATAAGATTAAGACTAAACTTATTTTTTACATCATGTAAATTAAAACGTTTAGCACAAAAAATGTATCTCACTTATAATCAAATAGACTTTATTTTTTCCCAAATTCAACCAGAGTGGTACTTGCAGTAATATAAATTATACTGTAGGCCTACATTGTAATGTTCAGCAATGCAATTGCACTTTAGCAGTAGTTTTTGTTGGTATTTTATAACAATGGCTCACACAGTTACTAAAAAACAAAAAAATTACCTCAAACTTTTGCAGCTGCACTGCTTCTCTCTTCACACTTTTACCAGTATTAGTTAGTTCTATCTTCAGTTCATCAACAATTTTGGCAGATTGTGCTAATGCTTCATTGTTCCCACTCTCTGAGACTGAGAGTGCCTTTGCTATCTTCAACATCTTGATGTTCTGGGAGTAACCTTCAGCAATTTCAGCCAGTGAAATATCCATCTCTTTTTTTTTGTAGACGCACTAAAAAACAAAACCATAATAGTTTACAAAGCTGAGAATCACCACAGAAATTATAAATAACTTCTACTTCAAGTTCTAGTAATCTGTTTGTATATATTTTAAATG
This sequence comes from Elysia chlorotica, assembly GCA_003991915.1. Taxonomy (NCBI): domain Eukaryota; kingdom Metazoa; phylum Mollusca; class Gastropoda; family Plakobranchidae; genus Elysia; species Elysia chlorotica. The sequence goes on from RQTK01000651.1 coordinate 69,672, forward strand.
TACACCAATAGGCCCATACGATTAAAATTTTTTTTTCATAAGGCAGATTTCACAATATCGGTAAACAGGAGGTGGTACACATCAACTTTCATGTGATAGAAAATTATGTGTTTTGAAATTTGTAATGTATTGTTATAATGCCTTTTAAAGATAGGCTGAAAAAGCAAGCAATCACAAATATTTAATTTGTACTATTTAGAAAGGAGGAATAAAGGACGAGTGAATGTCCATGGTCATTGTCAATTGTAGTTACTCGGCAATGAAGCAGCCGAGCGCAGGGCCAGGTAGTTTGATTCACTTTGAAATCTCACAGCGAGGAAATTTTTCCACTCAGTCATACTCATAGAGCACCCGAGCTTTATTTGGTTTCTACTATAAATAAATGTTGAAGTTGTAAGGACCTCAAGTGCACATTTCGTGAAATCTGCCATACCTGGATTCTAGAATCAGATCAGAAGATCAATCGTCAATTCAAACTAGATCTAGATCTAGATCTAGACTAGATCTACGCTTAATACCTACAGTAGGCTATATTCTTAGCATATCTTGCCTCTAGACTTAAGAAAATTTCTATTCGGGAACTTTAACCATATGTATACGGCACTTAAAGATAATCTAGAATCTAGATCTAGGTCTTGAGATCTAAATTCTAGGTTTCGGCATAAATTCAGGAACTCAGGCCATTGGATCTAGATTCAGTATATTGATTGTTTTGGATTTGTACTTCGTAACGCCCGCTTCTGCTCTTCTGCGAAAACAGAAAAGTATTCCAAACTTTCAGAGTTACCGCCCATGGACAGTTCTGTGCCCCACAGATTTCTATTAAAAGCACTAAAAAGCTATGTGGCGTCACAGCACCACGGACCTTGAAGGATACTGCGGAGCGGAAAATGGGGGCTGGAACACAAGCTAAGGCATGGGCCTATGCCTAAACTGTTACACGATGAGCGCATGTATGTAATCAATCGCAGCTTAAAGAGGCAACTTCAAAACATTGTTGTTACAGCTAGATCAAACAGTCGATAATAATAATAATAATAACAATAATAATAATAATAATAATAATACTAAAAATCATAATAATAATAATAATAATAATAATAATAATAATAATAATAATAATAATAATAATAATAATAATAATAATAATAATAATAATAATAATAACAATATAAACAAAAGGTATAAAAGATGATGATGATGATGATGCTGATGGTGATAGTGAGGATGATAATGCTGGTGCTGATTTTACTTATTTCACTTCGCCATCATTGATACCACCATGCCAGATGCTATGGGGCAAAACTCTTCTCAAGTTTTTATTGTTATAAACACAGTGTTGTTGTTTTTTTCATAAAAAGTCTACCCCGTCAATAAATTGATAGATAAATCTTGTTTTCCCCCCTAAAGGCTCAATAGTCTAACGCAGGTTCAATTGTATTAATGGTCCAGAAGGCTCTTGAAATATATTATACACAGCACTTAGCATGGCACACATTTGTAGAATTGTATGTCCTCTTTCCATATCAATTTTGGGCTTAGCTCCATTATAATAAGATTTATTTTTTTCGTTGTTGTCGAAAAGCACACGTAGGCATACTAGAAAAAAAAATGTTCGATTATATCGCTTCATCAACCTAATAAATTTTACCCGAAACAACTGACAAAACGTAAGCAACGATGTCCTTAAGCGCTATACATATGCATCAGTTTCCGTGTTTATTGTTTTTCGTTGTATATTTTATCAAGATTGTGTAACATTCAAGCAATACACCAAAGTATAGAGGCACTGTTATGATATTACATGTATAATACTTATAGTATTTGGCCACACTTTATTGTTAATTTGGCCTCTGATGAAAGTAATAAAAAAAAACCTGCCTCTTGTGTTCCCAACATGGCGAAATTGGCGATCTCCTGTTGTCTAACTTGTGCATTGTCTTACTAAAATCTTTATAGTCACAGACCCAAGACTATAACAGGCACAATATATCAAACTGTTTTACAGCAGTGAATCTTAGACAACTTACACGAAGTGAAGTGAGGATAAGAGAAAGGGGCAGGGCAGAGAGAAGAAAGAGACTGATTACAGAGAAGAGAGCTAGAAGAGAAGAAAAAGACAGATTACAGAGAAGAGAGAAAGGAGAGCAGAAAGAGACAGGTAATAGAAAAAGAGCAAGAAGAGAAGAGATCGAAGAGAGCAGAAAGAGACAGAGAAGAGAGCAAGGAGAGCAGAAAGAGACAGGTAATAGAGAAGAGAGCAAGGAGAGCAGAAAGAGACAGCTAACATAGAAGAGAGCACGAAGAGAAGAGATAAAAAAGAGCAGAAAGAGAGAGGTAACAGAGAAGAGAGCAAGAAGAGAAGAGATCAAAGAGAGCAGAAAGAGACAGGTAACAGAAGAGATAAAAAAGAGCAGAACAAGACAGGTTACAGAGAAGAGAGCAAGGAGAGAAGAAAGAGGCAGCTAATAAAGAAGAGAGCAAGGAGAGAAGAAAGAGACAGGTAACAGAGAAGAGAACAGAAAGAGACAGGTTATACTAGAGAAGACAGCAATGAGAGAAGAAAGAGACAGGTAATAGAGAAGAGAGCAAGGAGAGCAGAAAGAGACAGGTTATAGAGAAGAGAGCAATGAGAGAAGAAAGAGACAGTTAATAGAGAAGAGATCAATGAGAGCAGAAAGAGACAGGTAATAGAGAACAGATGAATGAGATAAGAAAGAGACAGGTAATAGAGAACAGATCAATGAGATAAGAAAGAGGCAGGTAATAGAGAAGAGAGCAAGGAGAGCAGAAAGAGACAGGTAATAGAGAACAGATGAATGAGATAAGAAAGAGACAGGTAATAGAGAACAGATGAATGAGATAAGAAAGAGGCAGGTAATAGAGAAGAGAGCAAGGAGAGCAGAAAGAGACAGGTAATAGAGAAGAGAGCAAGGAGAGCAGAAAGAGGCAGGGTTAATACTGTTTCCTCACACCTAGGATAATTTTATTTCTTAGCAAAGTTTGGTTCATTTTTTGTATCGATTTTTCAGTGCGTCTTTAATTTTAAAATATACACAAATAAAGTAAAAAGCAAATTTGTTTTGTTTGCGTTTACTTTTGCACATTAGAGATGCGATTTCTCATTTTCAAATTATTTCCTTTCAACAGAAGTTACACAGCATCCGCCCGAAATGGTGTGTTATGTCATAATGTGGGATCCAACTGTGCAACAAAACAAGCTGCATTCCTCCATTCCCCCCCCCAAGATAACAAACTTCATTATGACATAAATGAAACGAAAATGAGAAACAAATTGTTTAGGCTATGCAATAAAATAATAATTTATTACAAGAAAACTAAATGATTTTCTTATACATGTATACATAAACTTCAATTAGAGGCAACATGTTATAACTTCATATCTATAAAAGTTATTTACCTCAATTGCGATAGAGACTGAAGAATATCTTTCATGAGAATAACAGTAAACCAACTTTGGTAAAGTCCTTGTGTTAGTAGACCTTATGTGCAAATATTTTGTTATCACAGAAGTTGAAACAACCAATTAAAGCATGAAATGAATTCATGCATAGCAGTGAAACTTGAGGCACATTTTGAGGAAGAATATCTACTTTCTAGTGTTAGGGACATTTTAAAACTAAAGGACCTGCAATAATTAATATCAGTTTAGATTGGAGCAAAACAAATTTTAAAAAGTGGACATATTGCCACATATAAGCAGGAAATCCCAGAGTTAACACTACAAAGGGAAGAGGGTGAGAAATGACTTTCTTCAACCTTTTAAGAATTTCTTCTTGATATAATTAGGTGGGTAATACATGTTTCTAGAAATTCAGGTGGACTGGGCGTTTATATTTATTGTGATTTACCGACAGTTGCATTTTTCTTTTAATTCCTTACTGAATATGTTTTGCAAAAACAGTTATGAATGGCCATAAACAAAATATTTCTACAGGCTCACAAAAGACTGACTTTCGATTTTGCATTTGCAAGTGGTGTATTAATATTGCCAACATATTATGTGTGTACCAAAGACTGTGTTCATAATCTTCAAATATATTGGGTCTCACATGCTCACTTATTGTGAGATTTCGATTTTGGCATTGTGTTTGGCTTTTTATGGACTGTTAATATAACAGCACCCCAGTTTCGATAGTCAGGATAGCCACAGGATCAATGACAAGAATCTCTGAGTGCAAATATCCAGATTGGTGACATGTTAATTGTTATATCAGAGCGAAAGGAATTTATTTTTATCACAGTGACATCATGGTACTTAGATAGGGACATGAAGGATAATTTCTACATCTTTGGGGACATGAGAGAACAAATGTTTTTACATTTAAATCAGAAATTTTGTCCTTTTATAGTTTAATATCAACCAAAAATTCTTATGAACTCATAAAAAAAATACATTCTAACTTTTAAAGCCTTATTACATTAAAATGAAACACCTAGTAGTGATAGCTAGTCTGTTATGGTAAATAAAAAAAAATGAACAGACTTAAGCTTTTACAATGTAAAGGCTTACAACAGAAAATGATACATAGAAAACATCAACTCTAAATTTCCCAGAGTTAATCATCATTTCTTCTTCTCTTAATGATAAAAGACCTGGAATGGACGGAATCAGTGCACTTACAACGATTGCACTTAACACTTTGAGCAAGAATTTTTTAACGTAAAGAAAGCAGTTTTATAACACATGTAGACCCCTATGTGTTCTTCGGCAACAGAAGCAAACATTAAAATAACAAATTAACAATTTTCCACAAATTTGATCAAATAATTGCACAACTTTTAGATTTTTGTTTATTTTCCTGTAGCGGTTGATTCGGCATAGGGTCTGATGCTGATGGCTGCTTCTGTGCAGGGGTTTGCTGCTTGGCTTCCTGTTGCTTCTGGGGCCCCGTAGGTTGCTGCTGCTGCGTAGCGGTTATAGGTTGCTCCTGCTGCTGTTGAGGCTGGGTAGTTTTTGTGGTCGGCTTTTGTTGTTGCTCACTTGGAGTAAGTTCTTTTCCCTGGTCCTGTTTCTGTTTTGGCTCTTGCTTGTTACCGGTGGGCTCACCAGACGTCGGCTGTCTTGGGTTAGGGGATCCTCTTTGGACTGAAGTTGAAATTCAAAATGTTGTCACTAATTTTGAAACATAAAACATTTTCCATAAGCATATACAAAAACCAACGAAGCAGATTTAGTCATGAAAATAATCTCAATTTAAATGGATATTATAGTCAGAGAAATAGCTTAAATTAATCTATGACTAAGTGGAAATTTTTAGGCATAATACCTGGTAAGATAAGATAACACTTTATCATTCCCTGAAGGAGAAATATAGGATGAGAAAAAGTAGAGAAGGAGGGAAAAATCATCAGGAATACGAAGTTTAGGGTAAACTAAAGTAAAAACGAAATTTTTTTCATTGCAACAAAACAAGTTTGCTTATAATCCACTAATATTAGCACTACCAGTGCCAACACTACTATTGCTTCGTAATAGTAAGCTTTCACTTATATCAGACAAAGAGACAAGATTGGCAAACAAAAATGCACAAAGGAATAAATACAGAATTTGAAAAAAAAAAAACACGTAAAGAAGTTATAGTAAAAATACACATTTTAACAAAATGAAAGAAATAGTTATGTGCGTAGACAACTACATATTTTAAAGAATGTGTAAAAGAGGATTAAAAAGGAAAGAGTGGTTACAAAACTCACAATATGAAAAAAAAAAAAACTAAAAAAAATATTCAAAAGAAAGATAGATAGAGACAGAAATATGACATAGAAGGATCAATATTGCTGTAAAAGGTAAAGCAACAGAATCAGTTATAAAATGCTGAAAGAAAAAAGCAAAATATTAATTAAATTTGATAATTACAAGAAAATTATGTGGGACCAAAAATAGAAGAAAAAGCTGCCTCTGCTACTCCAAAGCTTTTGATTTCTCCATTAGTTTCATTTATAGAATTTCTGTAATTCAAGACGTGTAGAATAATCATTTTATATGGGTTTGCATTGAATGTCTTCTGAATTTTAAACACTTGGCAAATGTGAGATTCTCTAAGCACTAACCATGTTAGCTTTGAGTCTGATTGGTACCCTGTTCTACCATTGACGTGATAATGTTGTCTTTTCCCAACATGTTTAGAAAGTAAGTTTTTTTGGGTATGAATATCAAAATTGTAATAGATCTAAAAAGTCATAAGAGTGACTCCTTGAGCAGTAGTAGTTGTGGTAGTAGAAGTAGTTGCCATTGTTGTTGTAGTAGCTTTTGTAATATTTTTCTCTTTTAAAGTGTATAAAACGTTTCTCTCAAAGTAACTCCTCAAAATATGAAAGGGGAAAAAAAAGACAGATAAACTGCAATGAACAATGTAGTATGGAAGAATGGTAGAGAAAGCTCCCACTCGGCAGCAAAAATGCACTGATTCTGTTCGCTTTAGTTTTGAGCAATTAATAAGCAGACACAAGAGACAACCAGCGACAACCACCGTCTCACGAGGGTCATCTGGAGGTTAATGACTTTTCACGCAATGCAGGTGCCAGCGGATTGCCTGTGTGTATTTTTTTGGTAACTTTTAAAAAGTCAACACTTTATCTTATCGCCCAGTTAAAATGACGCAGATAAAATCATTGTTTTATTTTTATTTGTTTCTCCAAATATAAACATTTTCGAGGAACCAAAGTTTATATTGAAAGGTATATCCTGTCTAATGCTATAAGGACTTTAATTGGTTGATGGAAATCTGAAATTATTACCATGAGTATCATTTTGGATTTAAGTTTTTAAGTACTTTGTAACCTTAGAGAAATTACATTTTTGCTTTAAAGGAATTGTATATATTCTTCTTGTTCACAAAGATATAAAATTTGTGTTATGCATGTGAATGGCCAAAATGTAGCGCTCTATTTTGTTGTAAGCGTGCTATGATATTTGTAAATCTTATTCTGATATCATACTTTTAACATAGAATAAATAAGGTAAAACGATACATCAACACGGATTTCTGCAATATTCTAAGTATTTTTATAATACATGGTAATCATCCATTGTCCATATATTGGAAACAATTTAAATAAGGAAGAAGGAAGAGAAAAAAGAGAAAAAGAAGAAGAAGAAGAAAAGGAAGATGAAAAAGAAAAATTAATTAGGTGGGGGAGACGCATATGCTACACTGCGCTAACGCATATTTTTTATATGACTGATGAATGAAATCATCTACGCAGACCAATCATATTAGATCCAGAACGAGAAGATACTAAGAGTGGGGGTGACTTGTCACGTTTATCTTTATCTAGTGAACCCCATATGTGCAACACAATTTGAAAACAGAGACTGTTTCAGCAAACCTAAGTCTTCTACCATGCAAACCTTTCTCGGTATTTCAATGGTTACTTTTTAATGCTTTGAAAGATTGAAACAACTGTCTTGAAATTAAAATTTTGTCACGAAATGAGTCATTTTAAACTTTAAATTTTTAGGTCATAATGAATGTATTTTTCCACTTTCTTCGAACAGAATGATGCAAATTTGATTGTCTTTTAATTTGCCCTTCGAAAAATGGTTATCCTATTGCAATAAGTGTCATTTTCTGATAAAGAAAATCGTATAAATCACATTCCACACATTCCATCTGATGCCTTTTCCTGCCACACAGGTAAAAAATTAGAGGTCGCTGCTCACAAACTAAAGTGAACATGATTCATAACATTGCCCAAGATCAGTTTCGATTTTCAGTACCACTTACGCTCAGTAGGACTAAAGCAGTACTACTTACAACTCGTAAAAAACTTCTCACATATATAAATGTACTAATACAACACAGCGAACACAAATATATCATGGAGAGTTAAAAGTACGTATGCACTATGCGGACTAGCGTTGGGGATATTAAATGCCAGTATGCGAGCATAAAGTAGGCTACACGCTATCTACAGAAGCCTATAGTTATAGAGCAAGGCTTGCTGTTACCTCTCTTGAGAGCTTTATAGGAGAAAGGATCCAATCGGGAGAGCTTCCACTGTTGAGAAGGCGGAGGCCTAGGGGATATCTTGGGGAGCTTGTTCTCAGAACCCTTGGCTTGACCAGCGTCCTTTAATGGCCCCCCATCCTCATCAGTCGAGATTTCTTTGTCTGCATTGTTCATGGCTCCATCATGCTGTGTGCGGGTTGGAGTGTGTGATGTGCTCCTCGGAATTTCTGAGCTTTCCTCAAAATTGGATGTGGATGTTTGATTTGGAATGTTTTGAAAACTAGACTTATGTGAGTTCATCTCAGGTTGAGGTTTATTTACTCTTTGTGGAGCAGAAGTTGCATTTGAATATGGAGGGTAACTTCTTTGTTTCGATGTCGCAAGTTGAGATGGTGGAGGTAGAGGTTTTCTCTGCCTCTGTTGCTTTGGTCTGTCTAGGCTCACTCTGCTCAGTGTTTGGGAATTCACAACTGCATCTCTTGATATTGCGTCTTCATTGCTTTCACTTGGATTGGGTACAAGCTCTTCTTTCAATATGCTGTTTTTTTCTATTTCCTTTTGCTGTTTTTCACAATCTTTCCTTCTTTCTAGTCTTCTTTTTTCAACATTCAATTTCCGCTCCTTTTCTCTTTGAGCTTCTTTAAGTTTGAACATTTTCTCTCTTTCTTTTTCCCATTTTTGTTTGTATTGCTTTTTTTCTTCTTCTCTTCTCAATTCCAATTTCCTTTTTTCTTGTCCTACCTGATCAAATTGCTCAACATTTTCTCTTTTTCTTTTTTGAGTCACACTTTTACTGGTGGATCCATTGGGAGGATGAACAGTCTTTTTATTCTCTTTGTCACTGCTATTCTCATCTGGCTCTTCCTGTTTTTTCAGCCTTTTGTTTTCGCTATTCACTTTTGTGAGAGCTTGCTTTTCCTCAGTTTCAGGCTTGGTAGTGTGTGTGAATTCCTCGACCATTATGACCTGAAAGTTGTTCACTTGTTCTTCATCACTTTGATGCCCTGAGTCACCGGGACGCTTGTCTTTGGTCTGACCATTGACATGATTGGCCTCACTTGTTATTTGTCTCTCTGTTTCATGCATAGGGGCCACTTTTTTAGTCTGATCATTCAAAACTAAGTTTGATTGGTCATCGGCTTTCTCCTTGAAAGGAGTGGGATGAGATGAATGGGAGTTTAACTGCTTCTCACTCTCACGATTATGTATATCTTTGTTAGCACCTTTGTTTTCATTGCTTTGTCTTCCTTCCTGTGAATTTTCTTTACCTTCAGGTGTCTCAACCTTTGTATTCACGACCTGAACAGCACCAGAATTGTGCTGCTTACTGAAGGATTCAGATCTAGGAATGTGCCCACCTGCTTTGCCGCTGTCTGAGCCAGTGTTGCTGGGCTGGTCTACCAGGGGCATGTGCTCGCTCAGCTTGTCAATCAGCTCCTGGGACTTGGCACCCCTCCAGGACATCTGCTCACCCTCGTCCTGTACAAACATAGAAAGAACAGAAAAGTAGAACATACAAGCTGTTTCATGCATGTGGTTAGTTTACATGCAGGAATGGCAGCAAAGTTACCTGTACATGTTTGAAAGTCGGATTATTCTGTTCATGCACATTATATTATATGTACTTAAAAATATGAATCACCATAGACACCATCTTGTCATTTAATATGATTGTCATTTGCTACCACTTCAGACACTGCGTGGGCTACTAAAACACTTTGCCAGTAGATTGAGAGAGGTGACGTAAGTATTGTGACAGCTTATTTTGCTAAATAGTAGAAACATTTGCAGGAGCATTTTAAATGTATAAACATGCATACAATTACAGAAAAAGTAGGAAACTTATGTATCACTCAGTATCAACAAATCCACCACAAATCACGGAGCTTAATAAAAAACCTGACATCATTTACAAACCAATGTGATTTAAATTAATTTGTATTATGTGAATAGAAGTTAAAAAAAAGTCTTCGCTTCTCTTGAGCTAAACTCTCAACTTTAAACAGAATAATGAATTCCTGAGTAGTATTCCAACATCTCTATGCTTCATAAAAGAAATGTAACCTTAGTGAAATCGATGTAAAGCAGCTGGGTGAACGCCATGCTCATGGGTCCCGCGGGCGGCCACTGCATGGACTCCAGCAGTAGCGGCACCAACGGTTTCTTGAGGGCGTCGGCCAGGCTGACCTCGCGGCGACAGTTTGGTGACAGGGCGTACTTCTGCGTGACGCAGGAGACGACCACGCGACAGCCGCGCACGCCGCGGTCGATCTTGTCATAGAGGGAGTCCCCGCCCCCCATCTGCTTGATGTCGAGCCAGCAGGTGAGGCCGAGGCCAGTCAGGCGCTCGTACAGCTGGATTATGTTCTTCTGCTTGCCCCACTGGTAGGAGATAAACACGTCTGGAGAGGTGGCAGCCTGATAGGAAATACAGAATCATTGCTGACTTGTGTACACGTTTTGAGAAATGCATAATCTTAACAAAATGTAAAGAAACAACTTTTCCTTCAACTGTGGGCTTTTTTTTTAACCAGGAATCAAGGACTTCAGAATGAAAGTCATATATAGCTATTCAAGAACAACTTTGATTTTTAAAGATGTGGCCTTGTGGGGTACATTAGGTTTTACATCTATATAAAGTATATGTAATGAGACATTTTAAAAAATCGAATGCAATGAGCCCGATTATTGCCAAGAAGCTTTATGACTCATAATTGTGTCAAGATATTAATTAGTAACTATTAGGATTGAATCTCATGTCTAAATGGTGGCCTTTTCTTTACGAATTTAAAAATAAAGGATTTCTAAGAGAGATTGGTATTTAATTTTAATGGAATACTGTGAGGGGGATATTGAGTTAAAAAAAAAGGGTTTCTATAACAGTAAGGCACACAAAAGAGAGAGAGAGAGAGGCACACACACATATGAATAGACACAGAGACGAGAGAAAAGGGGGGGGGGGGGGGAGAGAGAGAGAGAGAGGGAGAGAGAGAGAGAGAGAAGACAGACAGACAGAGACAGAGAGAGAGAGAGAGAGAGAGAGAGAGAGAGAGAGAGAGAGAGAGAGAGAGAAAGAGACAGACAAACAGACAGACAGACAGACTGAGAGATGGACAGACAGATTCAGAGAGAGAGAGAGAGAGAGAGAGAGAAAGATATATGAAAAAGGGAAGGGAGAGAGAAATAAATAGTAAAACAAAATGATGTTTACCGTTTTATCCAGGTCGGCAGTGTCTGTTTTTGGTTGTCCACCGTTCTTTGTCTTGCTTTTGTCAATTTTGATTTCTTGTACCTTTGGCATCCACCAATCTCTATAAACTGTTTAAAGAAAGAAATTGGCCATGATGTATGCTAAAATAGAGATTTTTTATCATCCTGTTTCTTAAAGCTCTGATGAAACCATGTAGTACATGGTTCGTTATGCCAGAAAAACTGTTAAACTCTTTTGGATACTTAATAACACCGTTTACTTTGATTTCTGTATTTCAAATTCAAAATCAGCATCTTTTTGAAAAAGTCCACTTTCTTTAAGCCTTTTAAATATCTTTTTGTTTTTCTGTATGTCTTCTACTTCTAATAGATTGCTCATGTTTACAAATTGATAAATTTCCAGCAATTGAGAAAAGTAAGAGGAGATTAAAGTTGATCGAGAATGGCTGGATAGGACAGGAAAATGTCACATTTCTAATCTGACAGATTCCAGAAGCAACTGGATGATCCTGTTAACACAGAATGAAACATAACAAAGTAGATAAGAACTCAGGTGTGGTTCTAAACTCGAAGTAAAAGCAGGTTAACATATCATATTTTACCTGCATCTTATAAAAACCTTAACTATTAGTTTCCCAAAGCACTGTAAACGAGTATGGGACAAACTTCGGAGCTTACCTGGATCTATCTGTGTCTCTAGGACAAACTTCAGTTCTCACCTGGATCTATCTGAGTCTCGTCGGGCGCGAGTCCCATGACGTCAAGCTATCAAGAAGCATATAAAGCTGTAGCAGAACTCACGTCTTTCCGTCTATCATATCCAGAGTGATCTGCTTGATCACATTCAATTATTTCAAGAAGCATATAAAGCTGTAGCAGAACTCACGTCTTTCCGTCTATCATATCCAGAGTGATCTGCTTGAGGTTTTGAGCGTCAGGATCAGCCAGCTGGAGCTGCTCGACCTTCTCCCGGCGCGCTTTGATCAAGTCCTTGTACTTGAAGCCGACCTGCCTGGCTGCGTTGAGGGAGGAGAGCAGACTGGACTTGTCCTGTTCCACCCGCGCCTCCTCCAGTAGGAAGTCCACAGCCGTCGGCGCCAGTTTCTGGTGGGAACCAAATAATAATAATAATAATAATAATAATAATAATAATAATAATAATAATGAGATCATTTATATAGCGCTTCTTCCAAGAACATGGCTTGAAGCATTTTACAATGCATAACAAAGAAGCAAACATGCAACACATAAGAAAACATACAAACATTCACAACTCGCTCGCTCACGTGCTTCATATTCAACGTTTGAAAATATGTTAGACACTGGGATGTTTGGGCATTTTTCTTGATAACAATGAAAAAAGATCATATCATCAAAAAGCTAACTGGTTGGCATATGCTTCTCTTTTCTCTTAGTCTTGAAAAGAAAAAAAAAGGGTTTAGTCCACTCTTAGTAATACATATTTCGTTTCCTTTAAAAATTACAAACAAACCAGTGCATTTTAATTTCAACTTCATATGAAAAAGATATCACACAATTTAAAACTTTGTCAACTGTGCAGACTTTAACTTGAACAAAATCTGTTATAAAGTAAAAAGAGGAAAAATGAACAAACCAGTGCATTTTAATTTCAATTTCATATGAGATAGATATCACACATTTAAAACTTTGTCAACTGTGCGGACTTTAACTTGAACAAAATCTGTTATCAAGTAAAAAAGGGGAATAGAGATTGCTTATCAAGGGTAATTTTCTTCAGGAAACTTGTGATGCTAAACAGCTCCTTTAATCCAGGTCGGCAGTGTCTGTTTTTGGTTTGTCCCACCGTTCTTTGTCTTGCTTTTGTCAATTTTGATTTCTTGTACCTTTGGCATCCACCAATCTCTATAAACTGTTTAAAGAAAGAAATTGGCCATGATGTATGCTAAAATAGAGATTTTTTATCATCCTGTTTCTTAAAGCTCTGATGAAACCATGTAGTACATGGTTCGTTATGCCAGAAAAACTGTTAAACTCTTTTGGATACTTAATAACACCGTTTACTTTGATTTCTGTATTTCAAATTCAAAATCAGCATCTTTTTGAAAAAGTCCACTTTCTTTAAGCCTTTTAAATATCTTTTTGTTTTTCTGTATGTCTTCTACTTCTAATAGATTGCTCATGTTTACAAATTGATAAATTTCCAGCAATTGAGAAAAGTAAGAGGAGATTAAAGTTGATCGAGAATGGCTGGATAGGACAGGAAAATGTCACATTTCTAATCTGACAGATTCCAGAAGCAACTGGATGATCCTGTTAACACAGAATGAAACATAACAAAGTAGATAAGAACTCAGGTGTGGTTCTAAACTCGAAGTAAAAGCAGGTTAACATATCATATTTTACCTGCATCTTATAAAAACCTTAACTATTAGTTTCCCAAAGCACTGTAAACGAGTATGGGACAAACTTCGGAGCTTACCTGGATCTATCTGTGTCTCTAGGACAAACTTCAGTTCTCACCTGGATCTATCTGAGTCTCGTCGGGCGCGAGTCCCATGACGTCAAGCTGCATAAGGAGCTCCTGGAACTTGTCCACGGGCCAGTAGCGGTCGTCTGTCAACTCCTCCCCCGCCCGCTGGAAGAACCGGATGAACAGGTACTCGCTGAAGATGGGGCCCATGGAGCCTGGCGGGGGCCACGTGCACTTCTCCATGAGCAGCGGGATCATTGCCTTCCGCAGACTCACTGACAGGTTCACCTGGGGAGATACGAGGACAGTTACAGTGTTCATATTGAGCAGCGGGATCATTGCCTTCCGCAGACTCACTGACAGGTTCACCTGGGGAGATACGAGGACAGTTACAGTGTTCATATTGAGCAGCGGGATCATTGCCTTCCGCAGGCTCACTGACAGGTTCACCTGGGGAGATACGAGGACAGTTACAGTGTTCATATTGTGTTCATATTGAGCAGCGGGATCATTGCCTTCCGCAGGCTCACTGACAGGTTCACCTGGGGAGATACGAGGATAGTTACAGTGTTCATATTGAGCAGCGAGATCATTGCCTTCTGCAGGCTCACTGACAGGTTCATCTGGGGAGATACGAGGATAGTTACAGTGTTCATATTGAGCAGCGGGATCATTGCCTTCCGCAGGCTCACTGACAGGTTCACCTGGGGAGATACGAGGACAGTTACAGTGTTCATATTGTGTTCATATTGAGCAGCGGGATCATTGCCTTCCGCAGACTCACTGACAGGTTCACCTGGGGAGATACGAGGATAGTTACAGTGTTCATATTGTGTTCATATTGAGCAGCGGGATCATTGCCTTCCGCAGGCTCACTGACAGGTTCACCTGGGGAGATACGAGGATAGTTACAGTGTTCATATTGTGTTCATATTGAGCAGCGGGATCATTGCCTTCCGCAGGCTCACTGACAGGTTCACCTGGGGAGATACGAGGATAGTTACAGTGTTCATATTGAGCAGCGGGATCATTGCCTTCCGCAGGCTCACTGACAGGTTCACCTGGGGAGATACGAGGATAGTTACAGTGTTCATATTGAGCAGCGGGATCATTGCCTTCCGCAGGCTCACTGACAGGTTCACCTGGGGAGATACGAGGATAGTTACAGTGTTCATATTGTGTTCATATTGAGCAGCGGGATCATTGCCTTCCGCAGGCTCACTGACAGGTTCACCTGGGGAGATACGAGGACAGTTACAGTGTTCATATTGTGTTCATATTGAGCAGCGGGATCATTGCCTTCCGCAGGCTCACTGACAGGTTCAGATGCTGGGGAACGGAATTTTTTCTATATGAAGTCATCATGAAATTGGGAAATTTGACACTGTTAAACGGAAACAAAATTTGGTAATCGGTCTACAATGGAGCCGTTGAGGGGAGATTGTTTGCTGTTCGTATCTGAGAAACACACATCTCTTAGAACTCATGAATGAATAAACACACATTTAGTGATTTCAAGGCCTTCAGTGACACTAAGAAGTGTTTTTTTATGACTCAGGTAAGAAAGCTTGCAACAAAGTCTGCCTGCAAACAGCAGGTTCCATGTATATTGCGTCACAGGTGGGTATTTACTGGGCCTGTGCTTGTTTTCACAGGTAATCTTGATCTAGGCTCAAGATATAGATCTACAATACACTATATCTTTCGACCTTATTCTTTCTTGAGATTCGATATCCCATTTAGCTACAGATCCATTCACCTAGACAAGAATAGTCTTCAGCGTTTCACTGATAACCATATATTTCATCTCTCCCCCTCTCACAGTCCCTTTCCAGATTATTCTCTCTCTCCCTACCCACCAACCCTCTCTCTATCTCTCTCTTCCCGAATTATTCTTTCTCTATCACAGATTTCTTCACAAGTAGAAGGTACTTTAAAAAGAGAAAACTCGAGAAATTGGGGAAAAATGTCCTCTCCCAAAATTTCCAGATTACTGTAGTAACAGTTTTTTTTATGATGATGATGATGATGATGATGATGATGATGATGATGATGATGATGATGATGATGATGATGATGATGATGTTGATGATGATGATGATGATGATGATGATGATGATGATGATGATGATGAGGAGGAGGAGGATAATAATTACAATGATAATAATAATAATAATAATAATAATAATAATAATAATAATAATAATAATAATAATAATAACAATAATAATAATCATAAAAATAAAAGAAATTTTATTTAAATAATAGCAATAATAATGATGAAAATTGTTATTAAAATATTCAAATATGAAAGAATATACAGAATTTATTAAGTTTGTAAATAAAACACGAGGCAACCCCCATCCATATAACAAAAAATCATATGAAGAAATTATTCAAAGTATTATTCTGTTTTCTACTTAACTTCTATTTCATAATTCTAAATCAAATTGTTACCCCTTTCTCAGACCTACCTCTCTATTACAGTTTGGAGACTTGGCATACTTCTCCGTCACGCAGCTGATGATAACCTTGGCCGCCCTGATCCCATTGTCGATCTTCTCGAAGAGCTTGTCTCCCCCGCCCATCTGGCCCAGGTCGAGCCAGCATTTGTAGCCGGCCATCTCCAGGTGTTTTTGCAGCAGGCGCGCCTCGGGCTGGTGGCCCCACTGGTAGCTGATGAACACAGGAGGGGGCTCTGCGTACTCAAAGTCCTCGTCCTCAACCACTTTCTCTGGCAGGCAAGGAGGGGACAGAGGGTTATAAGGTATAGAACGTTGACAGCCTCTGCCCAAACATGGATGGGAGGGGAGTTATAAGGTATGGGGGCTGTGCGGATTAAGATAGATAAGATAAACTTTATTGATCTTCAATCGAAATTTGTTCTGGATTAACAGCACATTGAGCAAATAGTACGACATTACATGTTATGAGCTTCACTCACTCACTCACTCAGCTATCTTACTCTCTCTCTCTCTTTCTCTCGTTATCTTTAATATTTTTTTTAAAAGTGTAACAAATCACTTGGAAATTCAAAGGACAAGAAAGCAATTACAATCAGTAAATAATTATGACATTACCACCTCTTAATCTCTCTCTCTTTCTCTCTATCTCTCTCTCTCTCTCTCTTTCTCTCTCTCTCTCTCTATCCCACTGCCCCGCCCCCCTTTCTCCCTTCGTTCGATTCAGTTTTTTATTATTTGAAAAAATAAGGTAATTGAAGGCATACGTTTAGATCTGGTTTAGATCTAGTTCTCAATAATCTAACAAAGGCTGGAACTAAAGAGTTCCACGACTCTCCGTTCTTCATGCAGGTTGCAAGATTTTATTGCTTTATGCAGAGCGCACAAATTCTTAATTGGGTGGGTGTTTGGCGTTGCTCAAAATTGACTTCTGCTTGCGTAGACAAGCTTTAGAATGAATAGTTTTTTGCATTTCCAACTCACAATGATTATTTTTCCTGTCTTTTTAATAATATTATTAATTTTCTTTGTGTCTCCTGCTATAGGAATTCACACTTCCTTTTATAGATGAATACAAACTTTTTAAGATCTTTTTTTCCCAAGTTAATAGATTCTAACTTTCTCCGGAAATATATTCTTTGGTGTAACTTTTTGCATAAAGACGTCATATGTTCATACCAATTTAATTAACTATCTTACGTTAACCTAGATATTTATACTCTTGTACAGTTTCTGCTATCTTTTGTACTTTCTCTCCCTAGATCATCGCTGGAACATGGCTCTCATGATCATGCCTGAAGTCTAGTATTACCATTTCCCTAGTTTTTGACACGCTTAGTCGCAAGTAGTTAAAATTTTTCTACCTCTTTTAAATAGGATGTTTTTACATAGGTTGTAAAGTAGTTCTGAATAGCAGAATCGTCCGCAAATGTTATGAGAGTTGTATTGATTTGGTGTGTACAGTAGTCATTTGTGTACAGTGTGTACAGAGTGGGGGATAGACAAAACCCTGAGATGTTTCCCTATTCTATAAAGCTTACATTCACCACATCTATGTGTACATGGTACCTGCATTTTTCATGGCATTTTCTACAATAATGGCCGCATCTTGTCTGTTCATCTCCTGTAACTGGGTTAGGATGGCCATTGTTGCTTCACTTGTTTTGCGTGTGGCGTACCTAAATAAGAGGTATCAATCTGTAGTCAAGTAATTTTTAAAATTGTTATGCAATCTAAAAGACTCACAATAATTTTTTAACAAGAAATGTAAAAACTATTGATACCGTAGCAAATACTTAAATTATTATGATAAGGTTCTTAAAGGGACATTTACAATTACGTTTGAGAGGGATTTTATTGTTATTTACTATTCCATGTTCAGATGGAGGCAATAAATTTTGAATGTCTCCATTGTGTCACAAAAAAAAAATTGTTATTTTGATCGACTTTTTAAAGAAAGGCAAAGAGAAAACACATGAAAGCAGGTTGAAGAAAAACTGAGAAAATGTAAAAGACAGCAGCATAAAAAGACTGAAAGAAACAGCTCCTTTAATTAAAGTTGTTGAATAATAACAGGCAGCAATATTTCTCCTATTATCACTTTAATACATTTTCTAGTTCTATGTTGTTTGAGGTAAAATACCCACTAAGAGGTATTAACTTTGTTCACATTTCACTTGGTAAGTGTATGGGAGAAAGAGAAGAGTTCTACTAGCGTAACTATGTTCACAGTTCACTTGGTAAATGCATGGGAGTAAGAGAAAGAGAAGAGTTGTACTAGTGCTACCATTCATTGAGCATGGCCATAAGAGAAAGAGAAGAGTTGTACTAGTGCTACCATTCATTGAGCATGGCCATGCACGGGTCGGCCTGCTGCGCCCACGCGCGGATGTCGTCGTTGCTGTAGCCCAACCGGCTGGACAGCAGACGCCAGTCGTGCTCAGTGGCTGGGTTGAGGAGCTTAGCGACGTCACGTGACCAGTAGGGCGAGTGACTCAGTGTCTGCATCAGAAAAAACACAAAAGATAATGTTTTATCACTTGCAAAGGCCTGTAATTGTGATAGTTTGATCCAAGATTTTAGCATTGATATGGTCATATCAGTGAAACTAGGTGTATAACAGAAACACATGTAAAAGCACTGGCAGAAATTGTAGTATCAACAACAGTTAAGGTAGTTGTGCCAAACAAGTCCCCACTTTTGACTACTCAGTTATCAACTTCTAAAGCTTTCAGCACCAGCCTTTTGGGAGGACCATCAAGTCACCCAAAGGCTTGACTTGTAAAGATATATAAGAGATAAGGACGACTCACAGGAGCTGAGCGTGTCTTTGAACTTGTAGTTTCATCACATTGTTCTGAGTTTTCCCACAAACAAGCCAGTTTGTGATCAAATCGTATTAAACAGTTTGATGTTTATTTATTATAATGCAAACAAGATAGTTTGCAAAGTATATGAAACTGTACATAAAAAATGACGAAAGTCAGCATTGGAGCTTCAAGAGAAGAAATGCAGTATTGTGTATTGTTGTTTGGCCTTGACTGGCCAACCTGGCAACTCAACAGATGCTAGAAAGCTCCTGACAAGCAAGCAGGCGCACTTCCTGTTTTGGACTTGAGGTAGATACACTAGCAGTGGCAATGGGCATAGTAGAATAGTAGTAATAGAAGTAAGCATATCAGTGGAGGGACATGGAGTTTCCGTCAAGTACATTTGAACGCGATCGGCAATAGAAATACCGATTCCCATAAGAACAACGAAGTCAAGCAGTGCTGAGTGTGAGTTATTAACTGATGGGGGACCATCAGCAGAACACCATGTCATGTATTTGTCCTTTCTGCCCTAACACCCAGTTATAACCGTCTCCACGTTACTAACGCCGCCCTAGAGAACACAAACTTATAGCCGAGGAACTTGAGGCTCACCCTGGTGCAAAGATGAGCGGACCTACACTGTGCTACATCCTAGTAGGAAGCGGCATATCCCTACATCAATAGAAGAAACAATGTACAGATAGACTCCTGAGGAAACTACGTAAGTTCTCTGAAGTAGTGCAAAGGACGCTACTTTAATTTTTGTTTTGCTACATCTAACTGTGGAACCACATAAGATATGGCACAAATCAGCGTGACCTCTATCACTAATAGTAAAACGCAGCCCATGGATGTAAAACCATTAGGATTTACAGCCGTCCATTCCTCCCCACCCAAATTATACCGGATGAACAACCTAAGGTTTCATTGACGGCCTATTTCCACCTCGCACATCCCAACCTACAGCACGAACAGTGCGACTAACACTCTATGATTATCCTGTCCCAGTACGCCGATATTCAATCAACTTTGGAGTTACTGGTTGGGGGACGCGGGACAGAATATATAAAAGAGAAAGAAAAAAAAAGAGAAGCAAGAATATAAAGTCAGCCAACATTTCTTTTAAGATAAATACCAGAAAATTGATACAATATGATTTCTTGGGATTTTTTTTTCCACTTTGGTTGAATGTAGATGTAAAGACCGTAACTGTACAATATGATTTCTAAGGAATATTTTTTTACTCTGCCACTAACAAAGGATAACATTTAAAAAGTACACTCAGGAATGTTTGTATGTGTCATCATCTCGAAAATCTAAGTTTGCAAACACATACACCTCCCATCCCTCCCAATATTAAATACATCACACCAAACTCAACAAAGTTTTGGATATGAACCGCCCTACCTTCTGATCAATCTCTTCCACTTTGGCGACCGTTTCCTCCACAGTTTCCTCCACCTGGTCGAGCCTCTGGCCGTGGAGGTTCACGTCTTTCTTCACTGTGTCCAGATCCTGGCCCTGCCTGCCCATCTCATCTTTCAGCTCGGCCTGACAAACCAGAGGAGAAAGTGCCATTATAAGATAATTATCAAGTATTCAGGACGCAAGCCACAATCCTCACTCTTTGTATCAAATTTTATGTTCCGATTTTTTTTATATCTTCATTTATCTTGAGCGCTGTCAAAGAGGACATCAATTTTTATCAAGCACTGTCTTAACTCGTAGTTCCAAAAGTGTGTGAATTAAAAATGTATAGAGAAAGTCCTTTCAGGAATTGATGTCATATTCCTACCACGTTTTTACAAAGAACCTCTCTATATTTTAACAAAATTAGTTGAGTTTTAATTTGATGTTATCTATTTTTGTGTGTGCCTTCCACAGCCCGTGTTGGCGCTTGAAGAGATAAATGTTAAGCACTGACCACAGCCTCCTGGGTTTCGTCCACCCGTCCCACAAGCCCAGCAATGTTGGCCTGCTGCTCCTCAAACTGCTTCATCAGTTCTTCACTCCTGTGGGTGGTACATAGGAGCACGATTGCATGTGAATAAAAATAATCTTAAATCTACATTAACTAGCTCATATTAGAGATGATGTCACTTTCTGAAGTCCTGTGGGTGGTACATAGGAGCACGATTGGATGTGAATAAAAATAATCTTAAATCTACATTAACTAGCTCATATTAGAGATGATGTCACTTTCTGAAGTCCTGTGGGTGGTACATAGGAGCACAATTGGATGTGAATAAAAAGAATCTTAAATCTACATTAACTAGCTCACATTAGAGATGATGTCACTTTCTGGAGTCATGTGGATGGTACATGGAGGTATTAGCTCACTAATTGCTACTCTTGATTAAATTAATGGCTGCATTACGTAGAGATTAGGCTAGTTTTAAGGGGTACAGAGTCCAAAGCTGGGCCATACCTATAGAGATTGATAGTCAGCACAAGATCTTTTAAAAAAAGAATGAGACAATCTCTACTTGAATGGTTTTATTCCTATAGTTTTACTCATAACTTTCTATGAAGACCGTTCGTATCTATTAGTAACATAAAATAACAAGGATACTTTTGCTGTTTCAAATTAGAGAGACACTGCTAGACATATTGTTGGTTTCAACAAAATAATGAAGCGCTTCATTGATCTATAACAACAAAACTATTGAGATCCATGCAGTTCTCAAGTTAAAATTTAGAAAAAAGCTTATTTGATTGAGTTCAACTACTACTAGTTCTGTATATGTCTTTTTTCCTCTATCAGATTATCAGGGAGACAGGAATGGGACACCATTTACTGCAGATAGAGAGCAATAATACCTAGTATCGATACATTCTATTGGAGGCTCGTAACTTATACATGTTGATCAGCCTAACTGGATGGGCATTTGCAATACACGCCCAACTAAATTATAATTTCTAGACACAGTAACTACTTTGAGTTAATCTGATGTTTGTCAATGTAACTGATTATGATAATATTATCATGAAATTTAGAAAATAATTTAACGGTAAAACACCGGAAAAGCCGTAATTTAAAAAAACAACCGGAAAATGGAATATCATCTTATTTTAAATAAAACGGAATGATTCCTGAAAAAACGAAAAACGCATGGTCTGAGAAACCTATGTGATGCAGTGAGCTTTTTTTTTTCCTTTGGTTGTGAATTTAAAAACTTCACTAGATACATCTTCACACAATGAGAAGAATAACAACAACTTTGTCAGCTATTTGCTTTATAATAATATAGTACTGATTTTCATTGAAAGTTAATTTAAATACAAAACTAACCAAATTAACTTGAAGTAAGTTCATACAGTTGTAACTGTAATGATTTCAAGTTCAGGCAGATTTTACAAAAATCCAGGAATTAATCAATCAAATAAGACAGAAAAATCTGAAATCACTGATATATTTTCAATATTTCTCAATGAATATGAATTATTTGATCATTAATCCAATCACATTCAATTATTTCAAGAAGCATATAAAGCTGTAGCAGAACTCACGTCTTTCCGTCTATCATATCCAGAGTGATCTGCTTCATCACATTCAATTATTTCAAGAAGCACATAAAGCGAAGCATGAACTGAAGTGTAGCAGAACTCACGTCTTTCCGTCTATCATATCCAGAGTGATCTGCTTGAGGTTTTGAGCGTCAGGATCAGCCAGCTGGAGCTGCTCGACTTTCTCCCGGCGCGCTTTGATCAAGTCCTTGTACTTGAAGCCGACCTGCCTGGCTGCGTTGAGGGAGGAGAGCAGACTGGACTTGTCCTGTTCCACCCGCGCCTCCTCCAGGAGGAAGTCCACAGCGGTCGGCGCCAGTTTCTGGTGGGAACCAAATAATAATAATAATAATAATAATGAAGATCATTTATATAGCGCTTCTTCCAAGAACATGGCTTGAAGCGTTTTACAATGCATAACAAAGAAGCAAACATGCAACACATAAGAAAACATACAACCATTCACAACTCGCTCGCTCACGTGCTTCATATTCAACGTTTGAAAATATGTTAGACACTGGGGTGTTTGGGCATTTGTCTTGATAACAGTGAAATAAAGATCATATCATCACAAAGCTAACTGGTTGGCATATGCTTCTCTTTTTTCTTAGTCTTGAAAAGAAAAAAAAAGGGTTTATTCCACTCTTAGTAGTACATATTTTGCTTCCTTTAAAAATTACAAACAAACCAGTGCATTTTAATTTCAACTTCATATGAGATAGATATCACACATTTTAAAACTTTGCCAACTGTGCAGACTTTAACTTGAACAAAATCTGTTATAAAGTAAAAAGAGGAAAAATGAACAAACCAGTGCATTTTAATTTCAATTTCATATGAGATAGATATCACACATTTAAAAACTTTGTCAACTGTGCAGACTTTAACTTGAACAAAATCTGTTATCAAGTAAAAAGGGGAATAGAGATTGCTTATCAAGGGTAATTTTCTTCAGGAAACTTGTGATGCTTTATCACACCTTTTCCATGTATAAACTTAGAAAACATGCAAGGCATGGTGAAAAAGTTTCATGAATAAAACTAAGAATTGCGGACCGATGTGAAATCCTGACACTGACCTCATCATAGAGAGCCAGTGTTGCAATCATATCATTGATCCAGGACTTGAGCATGCTCTCCCACTTGGACTTGTCCATAAACGTCGACATGTGGGTCACCATAATATCCGGGCGGCGCTTGCACAGTTCCTGAACGACTTGTAAGATGGTGGACTGCTTTGATCTGTCTTGACATTTATCCAGAAGCTGCTTCGAATTCTCCTCAGTAAACGCCTAGAGACGGTACACAGATTAAGGAGAAGAAGTTAGGGCAGTTTGAAATCTGTGGCTGTCTGCTATAAGAGACAAGTAAAAAAAAATTTAAAAACCTCTACTCTTCGAGAAAGATATAAGAATTTAAGATTAAAATTGACAATAAATAATCATACATAACAGCAAGGATAAAAAGACCATTCATAAACTTTTCGAAAATGCTTTTAAAAAAGGCACATTTTGTCTATTTTATAGCGGTGTTTCATTTCAATTTCATTGCATGATAACTAGGTAAGTTAAATAGTAGTTCTATGGACTGACAAGTCAGAGGTCCACAGTTTGAATCTCAGTTGATGCCCCAATCTCTGCATTAGGTATTTGGGGCTACTTTTTACTGCTGGTGTAAAATTGAGGTCTTCTCACCTCTGGAGCTGATTTTGCCACCTGGTTCAGCATCATGGAGAAATAAGATATCACAGAACTGTCGATGGATTTCATGAACACATTCATCAGGGCTGGCATGTGCTTGGTGATCGACTTCGGGTTTGCAGGGTATGCTTGCATTAGGGTCCCTATACAAATAACGGTAGTCAACAGTGTTAAAATTTAATATAAAAAAGGGTATAGATGTCTCAAGTAATAGTCCCGTTTATTGTTCATTAAAAAGAATACACTGTCAACATTTACTTAACATGAGTCAAATGTTCCTTAGTATTATCTTCTGCAATAAAATATTTATCTATGTACTCAGAAGAATTGATTAACCACCCATAGAGGCCTACGTAAATTAGCGATCTGAACAAAGAAAATTACAGAGCAATACAATGAAGATTATTGCACTCCAAATGTCAGATCCAACGATAGATTTGAACAGATGAAGTCTATGAATAAAGAAAAGGCAGGATTAGTTGTATTTATATTAACACCAGACACATAACTACATGTATAACCTTTTTATTTTGTAAAATGTTAAACTACTTTTTATTATTACAGCCCCAGTTCTCCCTTTTAGTTGATTCATTGACATGATTGAGTCAAACAATTGATCATATTAATCCTTGTTCTGTTTAAATATCTTTGGATTACTATTTAAGTAATACTTTGTTAAGTTCATCTAGCATTTTCACCTTGCAAAGTTATAGAAATGTATCAGGTATAAAACGTTAGTGCTTACGAACGAGATCGGGGTTCTCTGTTTCCACTAGCAACTCAAACAGTTTGTCCAGATGAGGCGCAATAATCTTCAGTCCTGACGCGGTCTCGCTTGCATCGCTAAAGTAGCGGCTGTTCAGAGTGAAAACTATTGGTTCCTCTGTGTCGTACGTCGTCATGATTTGATCAAACAAATTTTTAGCCAATCCATATTTATCCAAGGTTTTCAGCTGTGGAAAAAGTCACATAATGTATATAAATATTTCAGTTATAGATCATGAATCCATGAAAATATATTTATCTTTAGTTATACAGTGGTCTTCGCCTAACAACCCGCCCTTCTGAAGGCAAGAAAAGCGGATCTTAGAGGGCGTGGGTTTCTACAGTAGGAGAAAAATGTGCCTTAGAGTCAGTAAACAAATGATTAGTCTGCAAAGAATAGTAATCTGTGGTAATATTTATAATTAAAGGTTCCCTGAGTTGTTGTTTTTTCTCTTTAGATTCTATCTGTGGGTCTTTAGTTCGCTATTTCTAAATATTAAAATATTGAGGCAAAGACACTCACAGTCGTGTGATAAGTCTTTAGAATGCATTGATTCGTAAATAAAAGTATTCTTTGATGAGAGAAAATGAATCTCTATTTTAGTTGAAAGTCCTAGTTTCTATGAAAAAAAAAAAAGACGGAATCTAGAAGAGGTACACTGACACTGACTCAACCAATACGGAAAAAAAGCAGCAGTTGAATTGGGGATCGAACCTGTAACTCTCTCAATAGAGACCATGCGCTCTACCCTTGGGCCACCTCGCTCATGAGATAGAGAGAGATAGACAGATAAATAGAGAGAGACCCAAGGAGAGACAGCAGAAGGGCTAGAGAGGTAGTTCGTGTTGTTTTATGAATTGTTTTTAAAATACCTCTATTACTATTAGCTCCTAAACGTAATCAACCACTGTTAACATATAAAATATATTCAATGTTCGCATTAACTTTGAAAATTTATGATTTCAGTTTATGGTTAATGAGTAGCCTAGTGTGCGTCAAAATTTTTATAATGGGGATGGTTTCAATCTTTACAGTCCCAGGAACTTAGAAAAACATGTTTTCTCAAAGCAAGAAATCTTGACAGTTCTGTGCCTTTCCCCAGCCCACCAGTTACATACTTGTCCTAGAAGAAAAAGAGCGTTTCATGTACCCAATTTGAGACCCCATCCATGGTCTCCATGAAGATTGTGTAGTGCTGCGAGCTGAACTGGCCTGTGTTGGGATCCAGTACGTCGTGGTGCAAGGCCTCCTCACACATGGAGATATACACCGTCAGATCTTTGTCTGTCAGCACACGGGGATCTCTAGGGGTGATGCATGGGGTAGCAGGAGGGTGAGGGTTCATATATCAGGTCCAGGAAATGATCAGTCTGTTTAATGAATGAGATGCTTTGTGGAAAATCTACCTTTTAAATGACTAAACTAAATTTGTAGAAAAAAACAAACACGGATTGTGTGACTGATTGATAAAGCCAAGACACCTATATTTTACTTTTGGAAACATCTAAAAACATTGTTCCTGGAGACATTATTCTTCAGATATTATTGAAAGAGGTTACAACTGCACTAACTATTCCTCAGTTGAGTATCAACATTATAAGAGTGATTCAACTTTCTCCAGCAAGTTACCAAAATTGGTTTCAACTGGTTGAAATTGGGTCAATGATTGACAAACAAAACGCTTTCTCTCTTAAACCACTAATATGGACGAGGCCTAGAAGTCTAAACTCTTCCAAAGTCGCAGTCCTTACTGGTCATAGGTGCCATACAAATTTGAATCTCTCCACCATTACAAAGTTAAATGAAATGGGGTTTCATCCTCCGACCAACAAATAGGCCGTTCTTTTAACTTGGACCCTCAACCATGCCATCTAGCGTCATCTGGTTTTGAGTTTGACCTACAGAAAGAATATCTTAAAGAATAGTTTGGACATCATGCCAAAAATACCTTAGCAGGACTTTGATTAGCGCAACAACTTACCAAAGCTGTGTGAAAACAGTGAACAACAACAGTAGTCAGGAGAGATAGCAATGTGTAAAATATGACTTTCACAGACTATGTTTGATTTCTTGAGGTAGGAAACACAAGGTAAAGGAAACAGCAAGATCATGTAAAGTAAGTTATGTGGATACTCCTCGTCCACCATGGTAGATGATTTTATCACTTGATTTTATCACTTGATATGGCTCCTTACATTTTACTGTATTTTAAAAGATAGGTGAAGATTGTATGTATTATTGTATTCATTCATCCCCCTTGAAGGATTGATGAAAGACCATCTATCTTATCTTATAAATCAAACAGATTTCATTGACAACTTAGTCTCCCCTGAAAAGTGTCAAGTATATACTCTCACTTGATAGGTCTGACGCAGCTTCTGACAAGCTCCTTGACAGCCCTCTCAAAATACCAGCAGTCCACCCAGGGGTAATCAGGGTTTTTAGAAATCTCACAGATTGCCTTCATAGTGTTTGTCATCGCTTCCTTGCTCTCTGGGTCCTGGGAGTTGACGTGAGAAATATGCATTCTTTAAGGAGAAATAATGTACGGAGCCCATTTTCATCCATTTCCTTATTTAACAAGCAGGCTACAAATAATAATTACTTCTGACCAAGATAGCCATTCATTGTGTGTGCTATACTTGACTAAAGGATAGCCTTGCAAAAATACACTTGACTGGACCAGATAATTACTGATGAATATAGTAGATAAGTAGTCTTTTCTAGACCAGGAACCAAGCCACTCCAAATTTGGTGATCTTTTAAAATACTTTATCTGCTAATTTGACTTTCCCTTCACTCGACTTGAAATATCAGGTCCCTTTAGTGTCAAATATCAGATATGCACCGCAGTCAATTGAAAACACTTATGATTACAACATTTAGCCTAAATAAATGCTTTGATGGAATAATGTACTCCAACCTGAAATGTAATGAATGTCTAAATGGCACTTACTGTCAAATCTACATCGATCTTCTCAGACACATCCTCCACAAGGCCTTGGAGTTCTTCAAAATCACCCGATATCTTCAGCAAGTTGGTACACAGCAACAACGCTCGCTTGCCAAACTTGGTTATTAACTTTGCCCGTCTAAAACAACAGCACAGCAAAACATAAAGATAACTTTTTTTATGCCTAATAATATTAAAACATAAGGTTTTTAAAAATACAAACTCATTTAGTAATTAAAACAAAATTCTTGTTTTTCCCAATATTTTTTGTTATAGCAAGGGTTCTTGTTATTTCCAAGGTAAGACTCAAAGATGATTTTAGTGAGAGAGGAAAAATGTTCTCTCATCATTTTACCACATTGTTCAAGTGCTCCTCTCCACCTTTTTTTTTTAAAGAAATGTCGGTGCAAGGTGACAGACTCAATCTAGATCTAGATCTATCTCCTACAAATACCATGTTCCTTCTTCTTGTTTCTGTTTGTTTTACTATTTACCAGACTAGCAAGTTAAATACATACTACCTTAATTACGTTTTTAAGTTTCAAGAGAGGGTGATACAAAGGGATAAAACTTTACAGTATTATTCAATTGTAGACCCAGATTTGTAGTGAATTAACAATTCTAAAACACTACTACTACTTGGGATGGGCTTGGATGTTCAACTGTCTAGCTTTGCACTATGCAGCTTTGTTTACTTTGATAATAGAACAAAAGTTAGCTGCCTGTAGGAGAAGGTGTAGTTATTACTAATGTCACTTTTCTCAATGATGGGAACGTGCGGGGAGAGTAACTGTACTGTGATAACACGTGTACGGGTTTGAGGTGCCAGAATGAGATGTTTACTTTTTGGCACCTTTTTCAAATTTTTTTCATTTTATGTTGGGAATGGGTTTAGAGCAAATTTACCCTCAAATTTCTCATTATTAGCAGGGTTACCTGATTGAGGCCTTTGTGATTTTCAAAATAAATTGTAGGACGCAAATAGAGAGAAAAATGGGGGTTTTCACACCTCTCGTTATTCCCACAGTTCTCATTACTCAAGATGTGTTACAATAAGGGACTACTGTATATACTACATTATTGAATTTCATAAACAAAGCATTATTAGTGTTGTTGGTTATGATATACTTTGTCATTATCAATATTGGCAGCTGAATTTTGAGCTCATGGGATTGCTTTGAGCTGACTAAAAATTTAATTGGCAATAACTCAATTGTAAATATTTTCTTTTTCTTTAAAAGGATTTAGGATCCATGAAATTTACTGGACTGCCTTACTTTAGACCCTCCATGAAATCTTTTAAGAAATATTTATAATATTTCGCAAAAGATTCTCTTTTCTTTTGCCTCTTGGTAACGTCTGTCACATCCTGGAACTCTGGGATCTGTACAGTCTCTGCCACTCTAAAAACTTGATCAGCAAGATCAGTTTTTCCCTGCAAGAGATGACAACCCAGAGGAAGACAAAGAGTGAGATTACTCTAGGAGATATCCCGCTAAAGCATGCAAAGCAATTCATTTGTCACACTAATATACCACACTATAAATATTATTGATGTCATAACTTCAAAAATAGAGAAAAAAAAATAATGCTTGAGTCATTTCTGCTATAAATTGTACTGAATGTCCATAATATTGACCCAATGCCTTTTTCTAAAGTTTTGCTATATTCAAAAGTTATTTAAAACTTGGGCTGTCATTATGAAAATCAAAGCCATCTGTTTCATAATAATGAAGCCCTTTTCAAGAACACTTTATCCAAAAAAAATTATTTTTACAATGTAATAACACAAAAATAGTATATAATGGAAAAGATAAGCCTTTGTGGAAGACTTAGATAGTGCTAGATAGTGATATGATGCTATAAAAAATTTCATTTCACCGGCTATGCCAAAAAATCAAATGTCATAGTTATGTTGACAACATCCCTATTGATTTCAATTAATGGTTTTGAGGGATTCACAATAATTAAAGAAAAATTACGCACCATTTTAAAATAGGGAATAAGTCAAAGACCTATTGTAATATACCCTATTAATATCAAAATGTTTTTTGTTTTTACTGTTTTAAATATTTTTTTTTAATTGTAAAGAATAAAAACAAACCAAAAAGAAACATACTGTGTAAATACAAACTCATCAAAAGCAACAACAAAAAAACAAAGAAAAAAAAATATAATATAGATATTGACCTTCCACTCCATTCCCTTGGCAGCGCTGACAACGTCATTTGCAGCATCCATTGACTCCACGTATGGCAGCTTCAGTAAGGGTGGCAACAGCTGAAACCATAGCTCACTGTGTTCTTTGTTCCTACAGGGTTTGAGTTACCGTGACATAAATGAAAATCCATGAATAAAAACTTTAAAATGAATAGAAATAAAGAGGTTTGGTGACAGCTAACTTCAAATTTTCAAAAAAAAAATAAACAAAATAAATGTGATGGAATGGCAGAAAAGAACAAATACATATAGTTAGTGAATTTGACATCAATGTCACAATTACATATATAATACTTATAACAGATGGTTATGCCTTTTGTTTACTTCCGATGTAGTACAACGACTTATTGTTTATATGACCGTTTGATAATTAGGAAGTGGCTATTTGTTTGGTAACCAGAAAAAATAGCCAATAGGCTATTACTCCGGAAGCCGGACAAATAGCCAAAAGGCTATTCCTCTGACAAACTTGGGTTAGAATTGGTTGGTGATCCAACTTTTGGTTGTACCATCTGTCTCAGTTAGAGCCATATGGTGTGCTATAATCTGAAGGGGCACCAAATATTATTATTATTATTATTATTACTATAATTATTACTACTACTCCTGCTGCTGCTGCTGCTGCTGCTGCTACTACTCCTACTACTACTACTACTACTACTACTACTACTACTAGCACATCGGCTCCAGATAATGGTTGAATCATGAAGCAATTCCAACACAAGGCTGCCGGAAGAATAGCCTTTTGGCTATTTGTCAGGCTATCGGAGAAATAGCCTATTGTCTACTAGTGTGGTTATCAGACAAATAGCCACTTCCTTGATAAATTGCCTTTTATCATTGGAACCTCCTAGTGAAACCAATTTATAACTTTAAAAACTTTGGTCTAAGAACCTTTTCTTTCCAAAGCACAAACTTTTCGAATAACCTTCCTGATGAAATGAAAAATCTTTATACATTAACACTCTTTAAATATAAAATAAAAACGCATCTCTTTAAAGTCTCATTGTTAAATTAAAATTCAAACCAATTGACTTTGATGCTGTAACATAACTTAGCCGGTTATTAATTTTAACTCGAACGCTGTTCTTCCTCTTTTTGCTATTCTCATTTTACACGAGCATTAGTACTTATATTTCAACTATTTCTGACCCTCTGTGATAGATCTATATTAATGTTTAATAAGATCAATGTTTAAAATATCCTTGTTTCTTAAGTTTTAATAACATGTGTTTATAACAATTATTTGTGTATAACCTTGAGAGCCTTTTATAACATTTCTATGCAATTTTTAGGTTATTGAATTGTGTATGTAAATGTTTCTACATGACTCTATATAATATTGAACACTTTGGTGATTATGCTTAAAATGTTGTTAAGCGCTTTGAGCTTTGCGAAGGGAAAGCGCTCAATAAATAAATATTATTATCATAATTAGTTGATAAGCAAACAACTGTACACAACATCATTTCACAATTACCATTTAACTGCAAAGTAAAGCCTAAATGACATACTTAGGAAACATTTTCTTCAGGGCATTCACAACCCTCAAGGGATATTCTTCCATGAACTCCCTACCAATCTGATCGAGTCCTTCCTTGAATTTTAAGACAAGATCTCTGAAGAGGGCAGAGTTTTTCTGGAAAAGAATTGCATGTTGAATCTTTTCAAGGACTATTCATGGGTACAAAATTACTCACTATATTTAATAAAATCAATAATCTATAAGCTATATAATATCATTATTACACCAATTGAGAACAATCTTAAAAAAGTGTTTCATGTTCTATTATTTTAATGGCTATTGGTATCACCACCATCAGAATTGTAATCGCCTGCAACACCAAACTGTTCACCCTCCTCTTCAGCATCAAACCTTTATAGCCCTTGATGTCATTTTCTAGCAACAGCATTTTACTCAAGGCAACCAAAGAAAGCTTTTTGCCACTTAATATGCTGTAATATCATTCAAAAAATCATGCCCATAAACTTGCCCTCTTTCTTTCATTTTACAATATACAATCAGAGAGTCACAGGCGACCCCTTGAGAGACAAACAGGCTTTCTGAGCGTCAGCCTTCGACTTCAAGGCAATACATTAGTCTAAACGTGAATGAGACAAAGACTTATCACTAAGTCAAGATAAATTAACTTTAAAATAAAAAGAGTATTTACAGCAGAATTGAGTTACTAGTTGAGTTGAGTTGGTTTAACGTCTAAAATCCTATATTGTGGACGGGCCCCAAGACTGGCGTCTGACAATTTTATGTGCTGCCACACACGAGACAGGGCAGGGATACCATGACTCCTGTCTAGACAGTCACATTAAACTGACACTGACCCAACCAGTAGGGAGCGCAATCACCAGGGCTTGAACCCAGACCTTTTGCGTCGGAAACCGATGTTCTACCCCAGGACCACCGCGCCCCCCGGATTTATAGTAACTCTGTTCAATAACACAATACTGTGATCAATGTAGATCACTCACCAAGCAAATTTTAGAGATTGCTGAGACATCCCTATTTGATGTCCAGGATGCGGAAAGCGATTAAGTCAGAAAATCAGCATGAGCCAAAGCTGACCAGTTAACCTATACACTCCCTGGGTTGCAGTTAAACACCAATATTCCATCAGTGCTCATTCCATTTTACTTTTAGTACAGTGGCTTTACAAATGCCTAAAAGTTTCTAAGGTTTCATAAAAGTGTTTTGTAATTATAAGAGAAGGAAAGTCTTCTAGATCTTACAAAGGTTTCCTGCATACACACTATGAACTAGTATGGTAAAGAGAATATGATTGCTCAGGTTAAAAACAACTTACAACCACAATAAGAATCACCCAGTTCATTGCCTCTCGTATATATATATATATATATATATATATATCTCTATATATCTATCTATATATATATATATATCTTGTCAATTTACTTGTTTCATTCAAGTTCAAATCTGATATGCAGAGAAAATAGAAACCTGGATCGTGAAATCAATAATAAATGAAACTAAACTTTATTTTCATTCATCTCATTGCAAAAACTGTCATCTGTTACTACAAATTTTAAAAAGTTTGTGTCAGTGATACTAACCTTGAGGCTCTCTTCAGGTAAGTCGCGGAAAAATAAAATGGAGGCATTAAAACAGTCTTGCAAAAACTTTTTATCTTTGATCTTGCTATTTGATATTGCTAAGGCCAAATCATGAAAATCCAAGGTAAGCTCTACAGAACCACGCTTCCTGAAGAGAAAATAAAAAGAATGATTAACTTCTTAATATAATTGAATTTTAAAACACAGAAACAAACAAAACATTAAATATTTGCCAGTTTTGGAAAGTAAATGAATGTTTACATGATTCTCTGTAATAACAATCGGAAAAAAAGAAAATCAGATTTGGCCACGATGTAATCAGATTAGTTTAACCCTCATATGGATTGTAACATCATGTTGTTAGGAGATGAAGAAAGGTAGAATTTTTTTAACGAGTTTGATTACGTGCATAACTTAAGAGTTTTTCTTCCAACCTACTCCATGCCTTTCCTCATATCTTGAATAAACTCTCTGATTGGTCGTTGCAACTTTTCAGGAGTGTTTGGAGATTTCACGAAAAATGCCTTGAGCTTTGAAATGAGTTCCCTCACTGGCGCAACGTCTGTTGTTTTCTGAAATAGAAATATATTTGCAATCAGCCTTGTACTAGTGAATACTGTAACATCCTGCACGGGTTGAACTTGCCAAATCAAATTATAAATTTTCAATCTCAATTCAAGACTAAGATGATTGAAGGTTTTGTTTTTAGATTCCTGTGTACCAAAAATGCCTTTAAAAATAGCTAATGAATAGACAGCAGGTTAAGCTTGATGAGATGGTTAAAACAAGTTTGATAAATGAGGAAAAAACACTCCATTTTTTTTTTAATTTGTGGAAATTTTATTTGGAGAAAATCTACATTTTCTCCAAATACCATGTTGGTGAGACAAGTTTAACTCAATTTCTGGAGCACAGGTAGCTCGGTTGGTAAATTCTCTGGACTTGGGAGCTGGAGGTCCGCAGTTCGTGTCTCAGCTGGCGCTCCTGTCTCTGTAGTAGAGCATCTTTCCTCAAAAACCCTTTTTCTGAACATATGTATGATATACATAAAAGCCAAAAGGGTATATGGGGTGACAAACTGACCAAAGTGGTAGAGCGCGGTCTCTCAAATGGGAAATCTGCAGATCAAAACCCATCATCAGGCCAATTTGTTTATTGAATTTCACCCTTTATTGGTTGGGTCGGAGTCAGTATTCTGTGACTGGTTGAGACAGAGGTTCTGGTATTCCCACACTGTCTTGTGTGTGGAATCATTTAAACGTTTCAGACGTTTGTCTTGGGCCCCGTTGCTGTATATGAGCTTCTTAGGAAGAGCTTAAAGGCTTTAATTTTTTTTATGCATCTAAGGTATTTTTTAAGGCTCTTACCTGCCAAGGATCATCCATATTTCTCATTATTTTGCTACTCGCATCCACTACATG
Organism: Elysia chlorotica; assembly: GCA_003991915.1. Taxonomy (NCBI): domain Eukaryota; kingdom Metazoa; phylum Mollusca; class Gastropoda; family Plakobranchidae; genus Elysia; species Elysia chlorotica. The sequence continues at coordinate 104,238 of RQTK01000651.1, forward strand.
CTCTAGACTGTCCTTGTCCAGATGAGTAAAGTCCAGTAAGAGGCAAAGAGAGCAATCCGCCAACTGTGGCTCAAAATTTGCATTTTGTTCTTTGCTGATGATATAAAAATCACAAACACAAAATAAATTGTATTTCATAATATAAATCAACAAGATATTGGTTGGTTGCTTTATTAACTGAGGTGTTCAGTTAAAGACATTAGGGTTGCAGTTTAAAAATAAGTTTTTAGAGTTAAAAGTTAAAATGATCTTTATTGCTTGAATTTGGAGAAACATGAGGGCTTCAAAACACATTTATATTTTTAAGCAGAACCAAACTGCTCAACATTAAAATTATCCCAAATAACATAATTGAAGCAATCGTTTACTCCTGGATAGATTAAAGACACATTAAAAATATTTTAATATTGGTGATGGTGTTTGCCATAGTAGTTCTCAGCAGTATAAGTATTAAAGGTAATAAAAATTAACTCTTAAAACAATAGCAAAGACCTACACATTTGATGCTATGACTATCAGTTCAGTCAAAGAGCCAATAATCATAGGCTGCTAGATTGAACAAGAGGGAGGAGAAAAACAACAGCACATGACATCTGTAAGTCAATGTTTACCGATATCTTTGAATTAAAACTGAAAATATTAATACTAATTTATACTTACGACAAGGCATCAGAAATTTCACTAAGAAAATAGTAGAACTTTTCATAGATATCCTCATTTTTCCCGGGCTCTTCAATTGGACTTTTCTTGAGGATATCAAGCAGAAGCTTTACTTTGTCATTTGGTAGAGTCTGTAAAATGTTGTGAGAATCAGATTTAAAAAATGTATGCCTTGTGTATACTTTTATATTTTGGAGGAAGCAAAATATAAAAATCGCATTGATGTTTAAACTGGTCATAACTGGAAATAAATCAGAACATTTTTCTGTGACAGTGACTAGTGAAATTTATCACTATAAGCTGATAATATCTTTTTCATCACACACTTAAATGTCATCATCGTCGTAAATGTTCTTCGCATCCTTATCATAATTATCTCAATATACCAACTATTATTCTCACCCTCAGTATCATTCTAATTACAAGTATTTATAACTATCTTGGTTAGATCTACCTAGTATTAGGCTACTATTGTCATCATTTTAAGAGACTGCAAAATATTTGAGATTTTTTAAATATCAGGCCACATCTAGAAATGCACTGTATACATTTCTTACTGGTCTATCTTACCTTAATGTAATCCTGAAGACCGATATCACTTTCTGATAAGGCTTCCTTAATAATTTTCAAATGGATAGAGGCCAGTTTGCCCGAGCCCAGTTGGAGAATAAAATTGAAGTATGCGTCCTTGAGATCTTTCTCGTTCATTTTTCCAGCATCTTTCAGGTCACTGGAAACATGGACAATATAGTTTTAGGCTGCGATTATTTCCAGCTGGGTTGCCAATACTAAAATGTAAAATTCTCAGCCTGTCTCTTCCTTGGCAGTGGAGGTACCTCAAAACAATATTATTTCCAGGCTCTTTTTAATCCCCGAGATACATCCTGGATGTGCCTTAATTCTATACAGCCTGTTCCTACTCCATTTAGAAAAATAATATATTACTTGTTCGGAGAAATAGCATGACTATCATTTTGGATTAATATTAAAAACATTATTCCCAGCCTGTTGTGTTCCTTTTTAAATGCATGTCTTTTGTGAGGGACAACCAGGCTGTGAAAAGTTTAAATAAAAGCCTGTTTATTTTTTTATTTTTTTTAATGTTGTGTGTGATAAGAGCACCTGGTTAAAAATTTCAATGCAATTCTTTTTGTTTGCCTTGTTCTTACTGAATCTTTAGTATAGTAAAAGCAACTAGAAAATATCTCTACCTATAGATCTAGAGATTAACTCTAATTAAAGCACAAATGATGGAAGATAACTTGAAAAGGTTTCAGTGAGATTGCCTTTGCAGAATACAGGCTGGAAATAATCAAAATGAAAGTTTTATAGGATGTTTGTCACTCTTAGTTTTACTACAAATAAATTTTACCTAGGTCTAGCACGAATCGCAGTTTGATTTTCAAGTCTGATTTTAGTTGATTTTTATAACTAAAAGTCACGAGTCTGTTCTCTTTAATGTATTTTAAAATATAGTGCCGAATCAATGAATGGGTTGCCTATCTACAAAAAATGCTAAGACATAATGAGACCTACAGAAGTCGGTATCAATAAAGAGTTGGACATATCCAGAACCTATTATTGATCAATTCACGAGCTCCTACAACTTTCTAAGATTATTTCCATATAGATATAATAACAAAACAACAAGTTTCTAGAGATTATCATCTAGATCTAGATTAAATCAGCAGCGCATAATCATGCCAACACTTTTTTTTCACCGTTTTCAACTTTAACAAAAAATAAATTATAACTTTGAGCTTGCCAGGTTTTCATCCTTCTAGGAGAATAGGGCCAAAAACATAACAGCAGGGATAGGCATTGCACCGTTTGAAAAAAAAAGTACTAAATTAGGTCTACCATTAGCCTGGTAGGCTACCTTATACCATTATAACGCTAAAAGTTTGGACGGGTAGGCTCATCGAATTTGGAAAGTTTATTTACATAATATCATTAAAAATTGCCAAGTGCTTACAGCTAAAAGTACAGTTACAAGCCGTTTCGGAATTCCGACAATCAGACTTTTCCGACCTGCTTTCCGATGCGTATGTGTAGTCGTCAAGGAGCCTTTGATGCTGCTCAGCGGCGACACTGTTTTTGTGCAGCTCTGTGTTTTGTATGGATATTTGACGAATTTTTAAAGTTTCTTGTGTATTTCTGGTCTGAAAATTGTATAACTGTTTCTATCTGAATGTAGAGAAGCTGGTCTTATTTGTATTACAGAAACCTGTCCACTGAGTCATCGACGGTTTCAGCGTGTACCGCTCAGGTCGGACGATTGAGTCCTGTAAGGCCAGAGGCGGTGGTGTGTTTGCCTACATAAACAACAAATGGTTCAACAACAACACTCTAATCACTGGTGGTTTTTAAACATTCAATACTAGAGCCATCTTTGACAACTTTTGTGGAGTGACTTAGGTGACTCTGACCACTCAAATGTTCATTTCTTACCAAGAGAACGACCCTGAAGACAAACAAACCGGCCAAGAGAACTATGACAACTAGGACAGATGACAACATCGAGGAGCTACGAGGGTGTTTTGCATGCATGGATTGGACTGTCTTTAAAAGTACATGCGGATCTTTAACTGAACTAAATGACCATAATTATAACAGCATAGGCCCTACATTAATGTTGTGTTTTATGTTTGCAGAATGGCAGGATTAAGTAACAACAAAAAACAGTTATGTATTGACGAAGATGTGAACGATTATGCAAATAAGTTGAATAATTTTTACGCTAGGTTTGAAAACCGCGATTTTACTAATGAAACAGAACATCGTGTGGAAGAGATAAGGAAAGGGTCAGAGTCTCATGGGGAGTAATGCTGTGAGTGAGCATGATGTTGCTTCAGTTTTTAAGAATGTGAAATAAAGGAAATCAGGCGGGCCTGATGGTTTGGAAGGTTGGGTTTTTAATATTGTTCTGAGCAGCTCAGCTCAATTTACATACGGTACTTTTGTTTACCTGGTCTATAGGTCAACACTTCGTGCCACCTATTTTGAAAACATCTGAAATAATTCCTGTGCCCAAAAAATCTACTATTAAAGAATTAAATAATCTTAAAAAGTACTTTTCTGCTTTTCAAGTTCACATACTTATAGTTTGCTTGTAGAGAGAAAAGAAGTGTTGACGATGCACGTGTTGTCATGCGGGAATCTTTAAAAGATTTAGCTGAAATGTATGTTTTATTCACATAGCCTATGTCTACTAATAGCTATTAATAGACATCGAGGCTTCCATAAGAACAGGCCAAGTCACCGAAATGATGAGATGTACAGATTTTTGCGTGATAAGGACAACAGTGATCTATTGTCAATAGGCCTACATCATTACCATAGTTATTTCAGATTGATACTCAAAGAGTAGATTTTGTTCAGCCTACTCAGCCTACACTGCAACAAGATGTGATTCAACTGTGTATGCTATTTTAATGGTATAATTTAGTTTGACTCTGAATGTAACTGTTTGTCTACTTCAGTAACTTTGCCTGCTATTCTTGGAAGCCTTGATAGACATATTTTGTGTGGTTTTATTACATTGTCATCCGCTGCACAGCCTCGTATGCGGAGACTGCTTGCTTCCAACCCTCTGTATCATGTGCAGGAACTTTCCCGCTTGTCAGAGCAGTTCCAAGAGCTTTGAGAGCTTTAACTCCGTCCGCTGAAGAGCAGGTTTCTTCGTTTGACGAATACCACTCGTCGATCTCATCAGTAAACTTTTCTTTTTCTTCTTCCTTGTCGTGGATGAAATTCGCTTTCTTAATTATTCCGTCCATCGTTTATCTGATGAAAATTTTAATAAAACAAAGAAACAATGAGATTTGGAGAAAAAAAACCCAACTAAACATACAACAGCAAAAAATCGAAAACAAAACTCATTTAATTGATAAGATGACAGGGGGGAAAAACTCGACTTGATATTTGCAATATTTTATCTTCATATAGAATGCGTATAAATCAATCAAAATCCATTTATGTGTGTCGAACATTGTTTGTTACCGGTACCAGTTCGTATATATAGGCCTAGCTATACAAATATAATTATTGTACAATAGTCACGCCCAGAACTGGCCAGCATCGTCGTCGTAACAATCCAGTTTCCTCTTAAAATTTCTAGTAGGCCTATGTGGCCCAGGTAGACAAACGGGGAGACAGTGGGAAAGAAAGATTGAGGGATATCCAAAAAGACCGAGGTAGACAGATAGACAAACGGGTTGATCGTGAATTGCTTATCAATTGTAATGATATTGATATCGTTCGACAAAGAATAACGTGCGCAATTCTATGTTGGCAAATTTCCATAATAGGTAACGCATCATAATCAATTTGCAATATATTCGAACGCAAGTATTAGAAGAAAAAAAAAAACATCCTCTGTAAACGAGCACTTCCAAGTTGGTAATATTATTGATAAAACAAGAGCGAGGATCTGCATAGATCTGCCCAAGTATTCGTTCGATTCCAGAAGTGAAAGGCAATTACTTTTTCCTGGCCATTTACCCAGAAAATGTTTGGACAAGTTATGTTAAGTAAACCATTTCAATAGTTGAGTGTCGCGTGTACTGTACTGCAGGTCTATATTTAACTTAAGCACCAAAAAAAATAACAAACATGTTATCACCGTGAATAAATAGAACCACATACCTGTTTGGAGGCTCGTGTAAATCCCTCTTTTCTGATCAGGCGCCCCCAAGCTAAATGCCTGCTATATCAGTTTAGTAGTATACCACACGTGTTAACGTGCACTAAGAACGTTTTGGTCGAGTCGGAACCTTTATCAGTACGTGTAAGTGTTTCTATACTTCTCCCCCTCCCCTCTCCCCTTTCTCTCATAGTTCCACTGAAATTACTCAGTACCCAAATTAGATCGTTATGTATGAGGTTTATTTTACGCGGTGCTGCCAGACGCGAGCCTATACCTACCCCTAGCCCGGGGCTTGCAACCAAGGTTTGCACGGAGTGAATACTGTGTGATAAAGGAGTCGAATCGATGAGGGTCCTGGATCTGCCAACCAACAGCCGGAGTCGCTGTTCACGCTGCCAATAAAATCAATAGTCAAAGGGTGTCTCTATTTTTAATTCAACTGCCCTTAAATCACTAACAACTCGTTCTCTATAGAGGGAGGGAGAGAATTTTCTCCCTCTCTCCGGGTTTTAAGGTCTCCTAGGTTCCCCTGGGGGATCCTATACGGCGATCCACCAACAACTATTGACGCTGCTCAGATATGAAGCAAAGTACAAATTTGTCTCTCTCATATCCTACTCTTCCTAGGAATGGTCGTTTGTTCAAAGCTCGTTTTCGCTACTTCAA
>RQTK01000651.1:110291-140409 GCA_003991915.1 Elysia chlorotica
GGTTAATTACACTTTATGGAATTACACCGGTGCAGAAAGACTATACGTAACATAGACTCAAGTACATATTTACATTCCATCTCTCTCAATGCAGCCGTGTACTCTATCTGAATGCTATAGTGCGGTTACAATGCCGGTTTGACCAGAGTGCCAACAGTAGGGCCTAGGCCTACACCACGGGCTGTGATTGACACGGTTCTTGCCCTCATAAAAATCGATACAGGTCCGAATCATGTCACCGTGTCAGTCGCTGCGGCAAGCGCCGAGCTAACAGAACACACAAAAAAGGGGATCCGCAGGATACATAGTGGAAGAATTATAACCTCGGGGGAGGGGTCAAACTGATACGTGTTAACTTAGAACTTCTAAAATTGTACAACCAAGCATATCACACAAACCGGTTTGGGCCTTATCTTATTACATTGAGGCATATAATGAGAAAAGTAAATCTACGAACCAAACGTTGCCCTTAGCATAAACGTCAAAGGTTTTGCCCACAGTTTATAGAGTCTTTAACAGCAGTTTTCCCAGCGGAAATCGTTGGTCTCTAGAGAAAAGACCCTTTGACCGGCAACATGGCTTTAGGTTTACTAATTCTGTACCCCGAACGCGCGTGGGTGTACGTTCTGTATAGCCTAAGGATAGAGCGCGCGGCTTCGAACCAGACGTTTTGGGTTCTGTCCCACTGTCAGGCCTCCTCGTTACTGCTTTGTTTGTCAGACAGGCTTAACGAAGTTCTGTTATCCCCGCTATGTTTGTTTTCCAAAACGTAAATATAATGACATTACGGGAAAACGGGTTATTCACCAAAAAAAAAACCGGCAAAGAAATCACAAAGTGTTCAATAATAATAATCAAAATCATTATACGCGTCGCCAAAGCTAAATAGCAAATTAGAACGTATGATTTTCTAGATTTAAGCTTTTTTATCTCCATGTATGTACACAGTGCGTTAACATCTATAAAATACCCTTTTATCATTCGAGATAGGGCCATCTAAAGGGAAAAGTTCACGGTAACGTAGTGTTCAATCAAGCGAACGGTACCCAATCGATACGTAAATTCAAAGTAGATCTAGTGCATACATTGAGGCCATCTCAGGTTGACATTATTATGGAAACGTACTAAACCACGATTTTCAATGAATGCATTACGGTACATAAGAATGCCGAGGCTATGTTATCTGGTAGTGGTATCATTGGCCTTAGCGTATAATTATTGTACTTTCTCTTTCTCTCCCCCCCCCAGCCCCCCCCCCCCCCCCCCACGTTTATCAACTTTAAGAGAAGCTCTTCCAAAATACCCCCCCCAAAAAAAAACAAAAAAAAACAAAAAAAAAAAAAAAAAAAAAACAAAAACAAAAAAAACAAAAAAAAAAAAAAACAAAAAAAACCAACAACAAAGAACAACAACAACAACAACAAAAAAACACCACACAAGCAAACAAAATCACCCCACCCAAAAAAAAAACAAAAAACCAAAAAAAAAAAAGAAAAATACCGCCATAGAAGTAGTATGGTATGGCTACACCCCCACATGATTTAGCATGTCAATCGAATATTTTAGTATGTCATCGGTATATTAAAATCATCCATCAAGTTTTTTTGAAAGGGTGGTCAAGAATTACAATCTATTATGTTCTGTCAGAGATAAAGAGACAGAGAGATCTAAGTGTGTGGAACTGATATAGAGGGTGAAGGGAGCACGAAGAGACAATTGAATTAAAAGAGAGATATGCGAGAGAGAGAGAGAGAGAGAGAGAGAGAGAGAGAGAGAGAGAGAGAGAGAGAGAATTTTTGTACTTAGGACATTTTAACAGGTATACCTGTTGAGGCTTTAAACAAAATTAAAGATTACAGATTTTAGCTCATCAGGTTTGAAACTCGTCTGCAGCCACACATTTCTCTATACTGTCGTCAAATGCAAGCATATTCAAAACTAAATCAAGAGAAGCTTTCATCAACTACACCGTGCTGAAATGATCGGCTGTCTAGTAGCTGTTGTTGAGTTGGTTTCACGTACAACATCAGCACTATATAGGCTATATTGTTGACGGGCCCCAAGACTGACGTCTGACAATGGTATGTGTTGCCAGACACAAGACAGGGCGGCGATACTATGATTCCTGCCTCAGCCGTTCACATTATACTGACACCGACCCAATCATTTACAGGGGACGAAATTGGACAAATTCTCCCGATCTGGAGACCAAAGTTCTACCACTTAAGAACTGAAGAGATGTGGCAAAAAGCGTTGTTTTGCGCCTTTGCGAATAGGGGACCATTTGATGTACCACACTCGTCTTACTTGTGTGTTACCGACTTTTCCAAAAGCTTCATAATGATTTTAATTTAAGCAGGGCTTTGCTTGCATGTCTATTTATAGCTTTTGTTCTGTGGTTGGAGCATTGATGTAATTGTAAATCGCCTTTCTTAGGAAGAATTTTGAAGACAGATCTTTTCCAGTCTGTTGGCCACTCTCCCTTGTTCCAGATCTTTTGGCATAGCTTGTGATAGAAATTATTACTGGATCTTCACCTGCTGTCATCCCAGTTTCACACCCCGGGATTTTTACATTTTTAAGATTGTAAATAGCCCATTTTACTTCTGTTATTAATGGTTCATCTTCTGATTCAAAACTTTTACCACAATCTTCTGTTTCTATTTTATTTGTGTCGTTGCTGGCAAAGCTTTGCAGTATTTTTGCCAGCGTTCTATAATCGCATTTGACTCTGTTAACACTGTACATCCTCGTCCTTTAATACGCCCGATGTAGAAAGTTTGACTTCAGACATTTAATCAATCGATTAAACTTGAATTGCAAAAAAAATATCAAAGCAGCTGAACTTAGCATTTTCTGAAATGTACTGTATTTAAAAAAAAAAATGAGGACCAAACACAATACCAGTAGTGATCTGTTTATTCTTCGCATTTTAATTTACCACAGTAATTTTCTTCCAGCAACCTCAAGCACAGCAAACTCAGACCTTGACATCCTGGCAACCATATGCTTGATGCAGACCAGAACAAATGGTGACACATACAATCCAACCCCCCATAAAACACATTCAGAAAAAGGGGTGGGCACTTTATGCATATTCTTTTTTAAATGTACAAACTGAATTAAGAGAGGGAAAAAAAGGGGGTTGGGGGGGTGGAGTCAGCAATGGCAAGGCTTATGACAAGATGAGGAGGATACACAATAAAACATGCACAGTCAAAATGTACGACAATAGCCAGGTAAAGATCAGGAAGGAATGAGTCAACTCTAAAAATAAATAATCCAATGCAAAGTGTCTGACTTGAATCCCTTGGGAAAAAAATGCTTGGATAGGAAACTTTACAGGTGAGGTCGCCTTGTTCCATCGAGGTGGCAACTGGTCTATGTTCACATGGTGACTGGTCAAGACAGGAGTCCTCGCATCCCTGCTCTGTCTTTGTGTGACAGGCATAAATCTTGGGGCACTTCCACAATAAAGCTTTGAAGATTAACTAGCAAAATAAAGCAAAAAACAATCATTTGATGAGAGAGAGACAGCACGAGAGAGAGAGAGAGAGAGAGAGAGAGAGAGAGAGAGAGAGAGAGAGAGAGAGAGATGGAGATATATAGATAGATAGATAGATAGATAGATAGATAGATAGATAGATAGATAGATAGATACATAAAAGAGAGAGAGAGAGAGAGAGAGAGAGAGAGAGAGAGAGAGAGAGAGAACTTAGTACCCTGGGAAACATTGAAAAAAATACTAATAATGAGTTGTTTTCCGACACTGTAACAAAATATGAGGGAAACGCTGATGATTTTGTTAAACTTAGGTTTGCTACAAGCACATCATACAAACAGCACGAAACTTGACTGAGAAAACTGCAGTGTTAAGGAAACAGCCATATTTTGAATGTGGGGAAGAAAGAACATAGCAATCTGCATACAAGTTAAAGTTCATAGTATACAACATCCATGAAAAAAAAGCAAAACAAATCTTGAGAAACTTGACTTTCATTGTTTAAAAAATGTCCTGAAGTAATTCTGAATTGCGGCATTATGCAAGACCATTGCCAACAAAGTTTTATTATCAATCCTGTGCTTCAGCAACTGTTAAAACTAATTCCTAACGCAAATATCTCTGTAAACCATACATACATACATACATACACGATGCTAGTTATGAATGTGATGATTGACACAAACTTTAAGGTGATGTTCACGAAACAAGTTTAGTCTCCACGCTAAGGCTCGTCTACTTAATTTAAGGGGGGTGGAGTGAGGTAGCCTAGTCAGTAGAGTATGCGCATCCAATCAGAAAATCCTGATCAAGTTGCCTATCTTTCTGCTGGTTGGGCTGTTTCAGTAAAGGAACGACTAAGATCACTGTCGAGGAATCCCTGTGACAGCACGTAAAATTGTCAGACATTAGTCATGAAACCTGTTTGCGACATGATCTGGATGCTAAGAAACCTACCTACCAAAGACTTAGCCTCACTGAATGCTGCCTGACAAAATCCTCCTTTACTTGACTTTGAAAAAAAATACCAACAGCAGTGGCCTGTTGCACCTGTCATATTATTATTATTATTATTATTACCGGTACTAAAAGAAACATGAGGTACAATTTTTCATTAATCTTCTATTTTTGCCGGGCAAAACATGGAATAATATATATATGGGGTTACCTACTAATTATACTACCAGTTAATCCAGTCGACCCCAAAACTCCCATTATTAATAAGGGCCTACCAAACTGAAATTTTAAAAGATTTGGGCATATAGAAAATGAACGCAGAAGAAGCAGAAGAATAATATAAGGGCCTAGGATTGGGTTAGGTGATATAAACATATTACATGTACTACGGTATATCAAAAAGCTGAGCCATGACACTTCTTGTCCTCCTAACACTCATCCACAAACACAAATAATGCTATTACAGTATAAGCTGCTTGAAGTACACAGGGCAAAACAGTACAAGAATGGTGGAGTTTAATCCTTAGCTGAGTTTTTTTAAGCACTGAATAATAAATAAAAAAAAAAAAAAAAAAAAAAACAAGTCGGGGTGAACACCTCTATTATTATGTTCTTAAAAAAAAAAGTGGGGTGCATTGTTTATACGTATACTGTCATTTAGCGTTTTTTCTATTAAGTATGATTTGAGTTGAAGTTTACACGTCAGATACAGAATGATATATAGAACCAACATAAACTTTCCTTTATTTGTACAGAATTCATTAAACTTTCCTTTATTTGTACAGAATTCCTTCAAGACACATTTACCTGTAAGCATCTTTAATGCACACACCCACATAATATAATATTTAAAATAGATAAACGTGTAAGTAAATTTGCTAGCATTGCATCACCTTTTTAAAGATGATTTATGCATTTTGGAAATCAATAATTATGCCTTTTTCCATTTATTAAAGTTACTTCCCTTCAATGTTTGCAAGTAATTTTCTCAAATGGTAAATTCAGAAAATTATGAAAAAAAAAAAATCAGTGCTCACCTATATCGTGTCATTAAATCATAAATATTAAACATAATACATGTAATAACATTTCAAAATCCAATATTGTCATTGACATGAGTACTGGCTTGCTAAAACAAACAACAACAACAACAACCAAATTTACAATGGTCACATCTGTCAACATGTCACACCTCACCAAAATGTCTATGAGATTGCAGAGAGGACTCAGAACAATCTGATCATCACACCCAAGTTGTAAACTTCTTCTCACTTGCTTTTTTGAAATTAATTTTTAGAGGGGACCCAGAAAGCTCAAATGGTAAAGTCTTCGATTTCCAATCAGGCAGTCTTGAGTTTGAGTCACCATCAGGCCACCTCTCCCCATAATGGGTGCGTCTGTGTTAGTATTAGTATACAAGTGAATGCCTGAGACATTAGTCCTGGTATACACGCGTTGTCTTGTGTGGCAGCACATAAAATCGTCTGACCTTAGTATTGGGACCTGTTCAATGTATAGTCTATATGCTGACCTTAGACATTAAAAAGAAAATTTGTTTAAGAGATGAAAACCAAGCCACATTATTAAATAGTAAATAGCAAATGATATAAGTACTAGTAGGAAACATCAAGACTGCCTTCATGGTCCCCAGGTTGTCCACTCAGTCGAGCTTCTTGTTGTAATCCTCAGGTTGAGAATCAGCTTTGATCTAATGTACTAGATTCTAAGGATACAGCCAGGTAAGATGGAAAACAAAATGTCTTGCTCAAATCTTCAACGGATTTTTCTGGTGACCCCTTTCCTGGTCTTGGTGTCCCAACTGGAATAGAATTAAAACTCGTATCAGAAGGGATTATGTACATATAGTTGTACCGATGAAATACATATTTACTTATTTAATCTTTAAAGCTCCCACACCATGATGGTATTATGTCTTTAAGGAATTCGAATTTAAAAACCTAGAGTAAAAGGTTTTAGAACAGAGGAATCAATAGATGCTCCTTGAGGAAGGCGTTTGCTCTGATCATTTGAAACTAGGTCAGCTGAGTGTCAGATTAGAATCACAGCACCTGGGTTTGAATATTGATCACAGTGGATAAGTAGCAAAGATGTTCAACTAGAACCTTTAGCACCAAATCAGGTGTCATGCAAACTTCACAGAGAGTCAGGATTTTTAGGGCTCGAGACAATAGCAATAAAGCAATTTCTTTCTTTTTTTTTCCCAAAGGATTTCCGATATCTGTGTCCTAAATGAGATTTTTTTTCAACTATAATATGGCATATTATGTACTCACTCAAAAAGATCTTTGTTTTGCCTTTCTTCGTCATCTTCTTCATTTTGCCTCTGCGAATAATAATAATAAAAAAAATTGCAATGATAAAAAATGTTGAAGATCCATAAATTATAACAGTTATTATATGTAGAGCCACTCAAAGTTTCTTGAACGGCATGAGCTAGAAATCATAAAATGAAATAGGAACACGAAATGTAAGGTAAGTTTATGCCTAGCAGGTACACTTAATTTATGATTGAAGTATTGCCAGACACACAGGCTTTTTGATGAGATTAACAAATAATTATGATTTCTAAATGACTCAGTAAACATAATTTCAAATTAAATCCACATTTGAGAAAAATAAATCTACTTACCATAAATTAATTCCAACAAATTTTAATTACAATATAGAAACCCAAATACTTGTGACGTCTAAAACAAACCATGACTTATTCCATACTCATAAAAAGAGTTAAGTTGCAAGAGAACACTAAAATTCCCGTAACATTTCAGCCATTGGATATTCATATTCCACAGATACATCTTTGTGACTGACCAAATATTCTTTTCTTTTTTACTAGATATTAAACTGAGGAAGAAAGTGTCAATGAAGAGTGGGCTAACAAATACTTCATAAAATATAAAAAAGCACCAAAGACTAATTCTAGAATTGTGTCACTGACCGCTATTCCCCTAAAAGCAACAAAGACTAATTCAAGAATTGTGTCACTGACCGCTATTCCCCTAAAAGCAACAAAGACTAATTCAAGAATTGTGTACACTGACCGCTATTCCCCTAAAAGCAACAAAGACTAATTCAAGAATTGTGTCACTGACCGCTATTCCCCTAAAAGCAACAAAGACTAATTCAAGAATTGTGTACACTGACCGCTATTCCCCTAAAAGCAACAAAGACTAATTCAAGAATTGTGTACACTGACCGCTATTCCCCTAATACCCTAATAAGCAACAAAGACTAATTCTAGAATTGTGTACACTGACCGCTATTCCCCTCAAAGCAACAAAGACTAATTCACGAACTGTGTACACTGACCGCTATTCCCCTAAAAGCAACAAAGACTAATTCAAGGATTGTGTCACTGACCGCTATTCCCCTAAAAGCAACAAAGACTAATTCAAGGATTGTGTACACTGACCGCTATTCCTCTAGTGAACAGATCCTCCAGGTCTTTGTGGACGGAGCCTCTGTGTTCCTCCAGGTCTCGTCCGCCAATGATGTTCGGAAGTTTGCCAGAACCAGCATGCTCAGTCTGAAAAAAACAGAGAAATTAAAAAACAAACAAACCCCACAGCATATAAATCATTAAAAGGCATAGAAATTATATATATAAAAAAACACCCTCATAAGAAAAAAAAGAAAAACAAGAAAAGAATAACTGAGACACATAGAGAACATTTGTAACTCTCGACTACAATTCACAATTTTCTAAGCACATAAATAAAAAAAACAACCCACAAAGGAGAGCTCTAATAAAAAAAAGTTGTTACTGGGGTAAACCTATTTATAATGCAAAGAATGATCAGTTTGAGCCTTGCCCTAATTTAACTGGTTGCTTGTCTTTGTTCATATTCATCATAGTGTACCATACTTATTGGATATTCCTTGTAAAAAAAAAAACACCAAATAAATGCATGTGTAAATATTTTTGAAACATGGGCAGTAAAATTGATATCAAGTTTCTTCGCCTAATAATACTAATATAAACAAAAGATGTGTTCTTAAAACTGATTTGCTCTGTCATCAAGCCACGTAGTAATTAAATGGTCTTAGAGGTCACGACAACCAAAAAAGTTAAAAATTATCTTCACTTGTTCATGCTTTGCCTCGGTACTGGGATTTACATAAAGATCAAATTTTACTTGTCTGTAGTAAATATCTAGATGTATAAACAGGACAGCTCTCAATAATAAAAAACAAAAAACCCACCATGTTTATTCTGGAATATCTTCTTTAAATCAATTTCGAAAATCTCCCATTTTGAAGAGTTACCTTCTTGAACCTCTTAAAGTTCTTTTGATTTCCAGTTCTACTGTCCGTGTCTTGGCACGGCTTTGACGCCAAATCCGACTGACGTGGCTGTCGCACCACCAGCTCCGCGACTTCCACTTCACACAAGTTCCTCAACACTTTGCCTGTTGCATCTCGAAGCAGCTGCATATGGAAGTAAACATGCAGAGAATCACAGAACAAGAATCAAAGAACCAAACAGGAAAACCCACTGAGATTTTGATCATTTTTTAAAGACTGAGTACAGTATCTATGTGGCAGCCAGGAGATCAAAGTATTCCTGAATGGAGGCTATGACTTCCTATGCAAACTACTTGGCTTGTCAGGCTCACAAGGCATTGAGAACCCGAGCATTGCAGGTTAGAATAAATGCCTGGTTGTCCACAAAGGAGGGGCTGTGGTAGGTCTGTGGGGAATATTTTGCGTTCATTTAAAAGACAATCTAGACTGGAAGCTACATGTCTGTCCGTAGCTGTTCTGTCTAGTGTAACTGATGATGTCCACTGGGCTATCAATGAGCACAAAGCAACCTTGCGTTTACTCTAACCTCACATGCACAATAATCAGACACAAGCATGCACAAATAACCTATTCATTTTGGACGGAGCCTATGAGATTGAAGATGAATCCAACAGCCTCAATAAGGCCTTTTACAAGTTCAAGTAGCCCAATTGTGCTGCAAACCAATGACTAGTGATGTGATTGCGCCTGAAAGTGCCAGTGACACCTGTAACTGGACAATCTACAGATGACATTCAAAAAAAAAAAAAAAACAGCAAAAAAAAAAAAAAAAAAAAAAAAAAAAAAAAAAAAAAAAAATCCAAAAAAAAAAAATCCCCAAACAGCACATTCTCGAACACCACTGCATTCCATTCCTGAAACATTGTCACTTTGTGTTGGGTTTGCTTGGACAAACAGGCATTGAAAACAGTCACCAAGCT
The DNA here is from genome assembly GCA_003991915.1 of Elysia chlorotica. Lineage (NCBI taxonomy): Eukaryota > Metazoa > Mollusca > Gastropoda > Plakobranchidae > Elysia > Elysia chlorotica. The sequence continues at coordinate 119,997 of RQTK01000651.1, forward strand.
ATCCAAAAGCTACAGCAAAGAGCCTGCAGTATCCGAAATTTTATTTTAATTTCCCATGACCGCCTCTTATCTCAACAAAGAAGAGCCAGAAATATCAGTTTAGCTAGATACACCTGACTCATTAACTTTTATAATAGTCATTTTTTTTATAATACAATGAATTTTTAAGACATTCTTTTTAACATATACATTCCAGGTATAACACGGTTGTTTGAAAGTATATAAATATGTTTCAAAAAAAATACAAAAAAGCTTAACCAAAACTATAAATTTATACTTTAGTTACTCATAACTTCGATAGGTGTAGAAAAAATGACAATGACATGAAGTGACACATTTGATATACATCCGCACAAGAATTTCATGAAGTTTGTAGCTAGCTCGATTGGCGTAAACGTTCAATATTTAAAGTAAAGTTAACTCATTTTATTGGCATTTATTCTACTTTTTATATCTAATCTAGACATGTAATCTTAAAACTATTAAACTTAAACAAAAGTTTTTTCAGTGACATTATTAAGACAGCCCACTATTAATACTCACTAAACTGGAGCAAAAATTACGAGCTCACTAAATTCAGTGACAAACCTTAGTGTCGCTGATAATGGACAGGTAAAGTGACTCTCTCGTGACCCCCATTAAGATAAGGCGATCATGGCAGCACGCGCCTCAGACTAGCTCAACTAAAATGTCGCTCTTGGAGCGCAGTGTGGGGCTGTACTGTAAACAAATACCATCTAATGCATCTCAATAGATGACAAGTATATACACATAACAAACACTTACATTGATGACATTGCAACTTTAGTTTTCCTAAACATGATAAAATTGAACAATAAAACAGATTTTGCTGGCCTAGAGTTAATCTAGATCTAACTGAAGAATCAGAATCTACATCCTGTAGTGGCTAAAAAAACAAAGCTGTTGCACACTATGAGGTCGAGCTATGAACAGCTGTGGACAGAAATATGCTCATAATTTGTTATTTATAGAGCACTGTGCAAGGGGCGTGTTTCAAGGAATATTCATAAATATTGCAAGAATAGTTTATCAAAGATCTAGATTAGTCTTAACCTTCACCGCAGCGTGGGTGAAAAACACACAGGCTGAAAAAAATTTGCCTAATTCTTTGTATTGGTCCCAATTATAAGATAAAAACCAATATGTTTTCCTCAATTTATCCTTTATGTTTCTAATTCTATCTGTGTTGTTCGATTTTCAAAATAATATTTTATTGAATTTTTTTCTGAATCGTACGTTTTCTTTGAAGCTAATCCATTCATGGGTAAAAAACATAAGCTTTGCCAATGGTAATACTCCCTCTCTCCATCAAATGCATAGTCGGCTTTTTGCTGTTTATGTCCGTGCTCCTGCCGAGTGCCCCCTCTCCCTCTGCTCCTCCTCCTTTTGCCTTTCCTCCCTCCAGCTGTAAATTCCTCTTGCTCCTCCTCCATCTGATTCCTGTTGTTCTTACTTCCTCCTGTTCGCCTTCCACCGGCTCTTCCTTCCGTCTTTTCCTCCTCATCCCTCCTGCTCTTCCTCCTGTTCATCTTTTGCTTCTCCTGCACCTTCTCTTGCACCTTCTCTTATGTACCTACATCTGCTCCTGTTCCTCTTTTTACTCCCTCTCCCTCCCCCCTCCCCCTCGTTTCCACCTGCACCTCGTCCTGCTCATATTAATTATTGCTGTTCCTGTTCTTCCTCCAACTCCTCATCCATCGTCTACCGCTTCTTCTCTCCTAGTTCACCCTGAGCCAACTCATTACTTTTCCTCCCTATCTATCTCCTTCCTCTACTGCTCTTTCTATTGTTCCTCTCCCTGCTCCTGGTTCTCATTTTCCTCCTACTTCTCTTTTTCCTCTTCTAGCGCCCCGTCTTGGTGATTTTCCTCTTCCTATTTCTGCTTCTTCATCTAGTGCTACACCTTCTCTCATCCTCTTGCTCCTGCTCTTTCTCTCCTCCTCCAACTCTTGCACATCAATATTGCGCTACTTCATTTTATTTTTTTCTTTGTCTTTTTCCTCCTTTTCCTCTTCTTAGTAAGATCCATAGATAGGGAATATAGAAAGATAGAATGACAGAGAGGATGTCAGGGTGGTAAAAACATTCACTATGATAAGCCTTGCTGGACATAAAAAATAGTTTTAGTTGTACAGACAAACAGAGAGATAGATAGAAATATAGAAAACTAGACAGATAAGCAAATGGATTGATAGCTAGATCGATAGTTATATGCACTTATTACATTATTCTTTCCAGCACAAGCAATATTTAAAAAAAATCCTCTTTTAGGATCACTGGGTGTAAAGCACCCACGAGCGATTTAATATAAAAAAAAAAAATGGCGCTGGCGACCTTTTTTTTCTTTTTCCTTTCAAGGTCATTGGCTGACTTTCACCCACGAATGGCTTATGGTAGTACAAATAACGAGTGGCGGTGAAAGTTAAACAGAGGGAAATCAGGGCACAAAAAAATATTCACTGTTACAGCTTTCTTAACAAGATTGAATTAAATTTTCAAAAAAAGACATGCCTATAAGGAAAGATGGGCCTCTTAGTACGAAATGTGACTACAACATAAATTACTAACCACCAATTGTACATCATGATCATTTTCAGTTCAGGACCTTAAAAAGAATCAAGGTCGACGCCTGATAAGACTCAACATTTTTATGGATGTCTGGAAGGGCTATGAAGTCACAGTTTACAAAAAGGGTTTAAATACACCATTGATTTGATCTTTTGGCATCATTTTGGTGGGCTTCAACAATCATAATTAGGCTATCTCACAAATATCAAAGTTGAAAAGTTTCCTCACCTCCAAATCAGGCTTTACATCTCCATCCTCTCCAAGCAGTCCAGCTTTGCTATCAACTTCTGATTTTCCGTTGATTTTCTTGGATGCAACGCTGACCCAGCCTAACCTGGGGTGACAAGCAGGAGCCGCCAGAGAGTTTTGCCTCTCTTCAAGTCCAGAATTATCTGCCCCTGCCTTGCTAACCTCCGGGGCAGCGTCTCTATTTGAGTCGGCCGAGGTGGCCATTCCTTTAGAATCAATGTTTGCCAAGTGAGGAGAGCTGTTTCTCTCTGCAGGCGAGCAGCTCAGACTATCCTGAACCACATTGTATGTCTTGGCACCTGTTGTGGAATCTGAACCTTTAGTGCTCACATCTACTTTACAGTTCCTCTTCACAGTCTTGCCACCACTGATGTCTTCATCACTGTCAACATCGAACAAGAATTTTCTTTTCGGTTTAACCGATTGTTTCACCTCACTAACTTTATTATTATCACTATCTTCTTCATCATCATCATCAAAGAGCGACATTGTTCTTTTCTGTTTGCTCAAGCTTTTGCCTACGCCTACGTCATTGTCATCCTCTGTACTTGATATCACACAGTTCTCCCGCTTTTTCATTCTCTGGCGGGCAAACACACTCACAATACTGTCTTGCTTCCCACCTGCACGGGAACTATTTCGCTGGTCCCGATTTTTCTCTGAGGATTTAGATCGGGATTCACTGACAGCGCTACCGTCAGCAAACAAATCGCTGGAGGACTGAGAGGGCTGGGCCGCGCCAGACTTCCAGCTACTGCCCTCCTTGGCCGCCAGCCTGAACGACTCACCAGGAGCTGGAGCATCTTCACATGGCGTATCCCCAGGCTTGGACCTTTGGAGGTCAGGAGTTGCAAATTTGGAAGAGCCAGGAGCTGGTCTGGGGCAAAGCTGAGCCATCGCATTGTTTCCTGATCTTCCAGGACCACAAGCGACAGAACCATCAGCATGGTCGCCTTGATGTGATATTTCTTCAGGCTTGATATCTCCACCTTCGCTAGTGATTTGGGCTGGCTGAGTTAAACTCACAACTGGTGGAACTGGATTAGATCTGGCAAACAAAAAAAAACAAAAAAAAAGTCACCAATGTCACAAAGATGTTAAAATTTGCTTCACGGAGATTGATTTCATAACAGATACAGAGGAGGAAACTTTGTGGCACAAATCGTATGGCCTGCATTTGATACTATTGTGATACTTTTCTATCACACATTGAATACGATTGATAAATCATAACATGGTCATGTCAAACTTTTTGTAACTTGCAAGAGGCAGAAGATGGCTCATTAAATAAAGATACTGCATGACTCAATTCAATTCTATAAAAACAGCACCTTGAAGCAAACATCTATATGACTTAGCTAACCATACAATAAATAAAGCAAACTTGATCTCTGCATATAGCACAATGAATAAATGAAGAAACTTGATCTCTGCATATACCATGATGAATAAATAAAGCAAACCTGAACTTTCACTATACCATGTGATGAATAAAAAAGACAAACCTGATGTCTGGCCATTCTATAAGATGAGTAAATAAATAAATCGAGCCTGATCTCTGCTAGATCACTTGATGAATAAATAAATTGAGCCTGATCTATGCTAGATCACTTGATGGATAAATAAAGCAAACCTGAACTTTCACTATACCATGTTATGAATAAAAAAGACAAACCTGATGTCTGGCCATTCTATAAGATGAGTAAATAAATAAATCAAGCCTGATCTATGCTAGATCACTTGATGGATAAATAAAGCAAACCTGAACTTTGGCTTGATGTCCCGGCTTGCGACAGGCCCCTGGGGACAGCTGATCTGGCTGCTGTCCGTCTCAATGATCTGTGACATCATCAGCTGACTCGCCATGGCTGCCTGCAGATTTGGAGCTGGAAGTGAAACAAACCAAAGCCATGATAAAAAAATGGCTGGATAGCCAAAACTATATGAATAAAAAAGGCAAACCTGATGTCTGGCCATTCTATAAGATGAGTAAATAAATAAATCAAGCCTGATCTATGCTAGATCACTTGATGGATAAATAAAGCAAACCTGAACTTTGGCTTGATGTCCCGGCTTGCGACAGGCCCCTGGGGACAGCTGATCTGGCTGCTGTCCGTCTCAATGATCTGTGACATCATCAGCTGACTCGCCATGGCTGCCTGCAGATTTGGAGCTGGAAGTGAAACAAACCCAAAGTCATGATAAAAAAATGGCTGGATAGCCAAAACTATAGCCACTAATAAAAAAACAAAACAGGTCCAGATTCAAAAGCTTTAAAACATGTAGTATTTATTAGGCAGGGGAAGTTCAATTTATGAAAAAAACCTACCTTTTCACAAATCACATCCCATAATTTAAGGCCTATTTCTTGTTGGTACTTTTTTGGAATATTAATATCTGAGTTATCTTGGATGAAGAAGAATTTGGTAAGCAAAATAATTCATTGTCAAATTGAATGCAATACTTATTGTTAATGATCTAGAGAGACTCTCTTAAAAAACAAACAAACAACCCTTGATTGATTTCTTATGTAGAAATGTGCTCACATGACACTAAAGATTAAAACTGAGGATGCTTCCACAAGTGGAGTGTAAAATATTAAAACTACATATTATTAAAAGTCTAGTTGGCTGGGAGCCTTCACAACATAAGAACTGTGTTCATGCTGACAACCCACCAAGAGCTGTTCTGGGGTTGCAATAATCCGCCATGTTGCAGGTGAGGATCGCCGTGCCGATCTCTGGATCTGTGATCATGCGAAGGTTTTTCCTACACAAAAATAAGAGCGACAAGGCATGTACATTTTGTGAATAATTAGTAAAACATGAGCACAAAATTATAGAAATACAGAATAAGCATCAGCCCTTCACTAGCACATTATATTCAACTTGTGTGTTCTAATTTCTAACAGTGTATGGTTATCAAACTAGGCAGAAAAGATAAACAATAGTCTTGTGTCCAGTGCTGTGAGAAATATGTCTATATGTTAAACGCTTTGTAAAAGCAGGATAATCTTTAGATTCTGTACATGTCGTATTTGAAGGAATACTCACATATGTAAAATATATTTTAAAAAGTAAAAAAAAAACATGATCTAAGTATACCTAATGATTGAAAGGCTAAATTTTTACACCGATCAGTACAATACAGTAATGCAATACAAAAACCATTTTTGTTTTTATCATAAAATAACATCATTAAAAAAATAATAAAAGATTACCACAGGCTTACACTAACAGATTAGAAATACAAAAACTTCAATTTAAAACAAAATCAAAGTAGCATTGAGTAAGCCTTTATGAGCCAACAAGGGTGAATTAGGTATAAGTGGGAAATTTGACTTTTGGACTTATTTACAGTGTATTAAGACGCAATAAAAGCACTTTAAGACGTTGCAAATGTTTTATCTTCATTATTTCTAGAATCAGAGCTAATATTTTTTGTTTTGAAAATGGTCAATATATAGTAGTTCTTCTATGTTTGGAGGGCTCTAGCTTGCACCTGATTCATCCTAGATGCCTCACATTTATCAACACTTAAAATGCCTATTTCCAGGATGAAATATTCTGCCTATGCTCATGAAATTTGAGATATGTTTTAAGAATAAGAATACTTTATTAAAATCTTTATAAATTACAGATAAAATAAGGCACTATGAATGTTACTAATAGTCAAAATAGTCACTTTTCTGCCATTTAAAAAATTTAACAATTGTCAAATTGACATTTTTTAAAAGTGTTCAAAGTATCTTTATTTAGCTGATAACTCTCACTATACCAGTTTAAATAACAGAAATGGAGTACCTTCTCAGAGTAGTGATGACCGTGCGGACAAACTTGGCAGACGCCGGGCTGAGAGTGTCCATGACGTCCTTGGTAACGAGAACGACGACAGTTCCGTCCTGCGTCATCCCCTCAGCGTCTTCCTCACTACCGTCCTCCAGCAGGATGGGCTGCCCGCCGGCGGTCGACACGGCCAGGTTTGTCTTGTTGAACTGAGGAGAGGACCGTGTGTTGTTTTCGTGTTAAATAGTAGAAACATTTGCGACTCAGAGAATGCCCGTTCTTTACACAGAGACCACTGTCTTGGCATAACAGACAATGTAGATTTCTGTTTAAGTAATAATTAGTGCAACAGCTTCTACGCTAGTCACTGAATGAGAGAGTTAATATCTGAATATATTCATTTGCTCTGGACATCCTTTTATCTTCTTTGATAAAATATTTTCCCTTCTTGAGGCACATTTGTTTAGCGAAAAGATGTTAATAAAGAATCAATTGTAGACAACCTGCAGAGGTGAGAGGAAGTAAAACTTGAGGCCCTCCAGAAGCGTCTGCCGGCGTTTGTCTGGGTGGAAGGAAACTCCCGGCGGGACCTCCTGATCAACAACCTCTGGCAAGTACCTGGAGAGAAGCAACAGAAACAACACTTTAAGTCAAAAGGATAATCTCATCCACAACTCATTAATCCTCCCGACGGGTGGGTTGGTTTTTTTTTAAACGTCCAACATCAGCACTATATAGGCTATATTGTGGATGGGCCCCAAGACTGACATTTGACAATTTTATGTGCTGCCACACACGAGACAAGGCGGGGATACCATGACTCCTGTCTCAGACGGTCACATTAAAATTACACCGACCTAACCAGTAGGGAGCGCAATCGCCAGGGCTCGAACCTGAACCTTTTGCGTCAGAAGCTGACATTCTACCCCAGAGCCACCATGCACCCCAACCCTGGGACGGAGAATGGAGACAAACTTGACTAAAAATTAGTTCAACTTGCATCCTTCAATGTTTGTTTACTATAATTAATGTATTAAATATAACAATTCAGGCTTCTTTTCTTTTACCTGACCATTGAACCTCACATAATAACACACAATTGTGTTGAATGCATAAACAATAATTTAACACACATTTTCTTGATATTGCTTCGCTCAGTTAATAAAATTATTTTGTTTTTAAAAGATGGCAGTTGAAATAAAAGTGAAGGAAGAACGGTAACTCACTGTCTGGGATCAGGCTTGTCGGTGCCGCTCATCAGATGCTGATGAAGATCATCCAGGTATTTTGGGGTTACGATGTGCTTTTGGTTGTTGATGGCACATATAACCTGGCACAAAAACAAGAGTGATTTTGAGGATTCCCATGTTGTTGTTTTTTAACAATAAGAATGCTTCGTCAATAAAAAATGTGTAGTCTAGCTTTTTCCTACTTTAAACAATAATAATTTTCTGAAAGAAAGACCAAAATTTTTTCCCCATACCCGAAATTGCACCTCTAAATACTACTTAGACTGTGCATAGTTTTCTTCAGTGGACCATCACTATTTTCATTTTAACACATTACTGACAAGCCGCAATTAATTTGACACATAGCCAATGCGATGACGATGAAAACAGATTCTAGTCATATTTAAGAGAGTATTTTTCATTCACAAAAAAGAAAATCTGATTCTCCTGAAGTACTCACTTTCAGAGTAACGTTAATCTTCGACATGATGAGCAGGTCACAGGTCGGCCGCCAGTCTCGCACAAGATGACCTCCTAGAAGACACATAACCCTCTGAAGTGCTTTCTTAGGTCCCTTCTCCAGACAGGAAGTTGTGGCTAGGAAGGGTCTGTACCTTGCTCTGTCCAAGTCAAACACAGTAGAAAAAAATAAAAAAGGGAATGAGATGAGGACAAGCGAGAAGCTTAGTGTAACTAGCTCAAATACAGAAGAAATATGCTGCTTTGAATATTATTTCAGTTTTGATATTCCTAGATATATAAACATGGAAAAAACTTAACAGTAACACAGCTTATCTTGCAAAAGCAATATTTGCTTTTATAAATCTACCTAGATGTCAAGCTAAAAAAATTAAAAGGGAGTATGCAATTAAAACAAGAGCGATGTCAGGACTGCTCATTCAATGACCTGTACACTGAGGCAGGAGTTCCCCCAAACTTGATCTGATCATTCTCCTTCAGAGTCACTGTGTTTCCCCCCGCTGTCTTCACTGGCTTCCCGTTGACAAACGTTCCAAACTTGGACACATCCTCCAGTGTCAAAGTTGGTACAATAAACGATTTTGCCTGAGGAAGAGAAGCAGATTGATTTGCACAAGTGTAAACAACTAGGCTATTTTTCTGATGGGTACCAAGCTAAATATCTGACATTTATGCCATGCCATGCTGCTACACAGAGACAGAATGGCAACTTAGCTGAAATCTGACTAACAATCACTGCCCCTATCAATAGAGAGCAAGGCACTTTGAATCCTATTCCTGATAAAACTCCTCCCTTCCCGAGATCTACTGATCTCTATTATAAAACAGCTTCGTTAAAATACAGATGGTTGATAAACAAGTGGGATGCATAACAGAACTATGTATACACAAATATGTGAGGCATCCAGTGAATCAGGCACAAGTTGCTAATATAAGTTTTGAGCTACAGCCCTCTAATTTCTAAAGGGTAAAAATACCATAGATCTATATTATTATTAACCTTTTTCATTTTCAAATTAAGTTGAATATCTCTGGTTCTAGAAATGACTGAGTTATAATTTTTCAAACACTTTAAGTGCATTTGATGATTTTAAACATGAATAACTCAAAAGTAAACATTTTTTTATTTATTTATAAATGCCTGATTCACTCTGGTTACCTCACTTATGTCCATTTGTTTCAATTTCCGCCATTTAAAAAATACAATACACTGAAACTGAAAATATTCCATATTTTGGTAACAGAACAAACTTACAAAATTCACTATAAATTTGAATTATGAGCATTACTTACAACATTTGTCTCATAGTGGGCCATAGTAAGCACAGCCTGCCTTCTACTGACTGATGGATCAGCAACAATGATGTCACAGTTTTGACGTCCAACAACATACTTATGATCTCCTAGAATACTGTGGGTAATATTTTCTAAAAATTAAGAAAGAAAAAACAAACAAGTTGATTTATTTTTTGGGCAAATGACATGTATGATTATTAGATCTAACTCAAATAGGCCTACTGCAAATTGTGTTAGAACTTATTTTTCTCAATAAACAAAATCACAAGAAAAGAAAAATACATTGATGACAACTTGATTTATAAACATTGATGGGTATAGTCTCAAATTAATTATACATTATAGGGTACAAGTGGATCCAATGGGAGAGTGTGTTTTCGAATCAGAAAGTTGGGAGTTCAATCTCCGCTGAGGTCAATTCCAATTTTGTCCCTACGGGTCAGGTTGATGCCAGTATAATGTGAGGAGCCATGTTCAGCTTGATCCACTAAGATCTTTCTTGAGAGTCCAGTATTTCTGTCTAAATATATGATAGAAAAACTGTGTATCTCAATTTAAAAAAAAAATATTATAAACTGGACACTGTATTTATCTTTCTCCAGACCAAGGAAGCTTTAAACTAGTAGAGGACTTCTTCTTTGACAGAAAAATATACAATAACAACCGATAAACAATTCACATTTATTATAGCAAAATTCGGAAAGAAATGCATAAAGTAGCAATATATACTAAGGCAGAAACACAGAAATATTTGTTATAGATACTCCCTGTGAAGAGCTTTACTTTCCTCAAAGAGGATTAATTACTCAAAGTTCAATTAATGAGAATAATACGTTTAGAATATTATATCTAGATATAGATTAGGTATACATGTTCACTTGTTTACAAGTTGTTTCTAAACACGCTCTGATAACAGATTAGATAGGCTAAGGTTGTAAATTATCTTTATCCTAGACGATACTTATAAGGATCTAAAATATATATCTAGATCTAGATAAGATGTCTAAGATCATAATTGAAATAAAACAAACCAGGATGTGCAGCTGACTCCAGGATCCACATGCTAAAATCACTGATTTCCTCTATTTAAAAAGATTCTAGATCTACGCAGCAAAACTTTTCAATGGGGACTAAAATTATTTCAATCACTTTTTTTTCTTTCCCTTTCTTTTTTTTTTTTTTTCTACGGACTACTGCTAGATTCCAGATCTTCGTCTAGTTTCGGTTTCGATCACGCGTAAAATTCGCGAAGTTGATTGTGTTGTTTATCTTCTTCAGTTGTGAAGTTTCGTTTTTTTGTTTTCCATTAGTGGAGATAGTTTTATAAAAATTAAGCTTTTAAAAACATAAACGCAATTTCTGCACGAAACGCTCTCACGTAACCAAGGGTAGATCAGTCTGCCGCAAAGACCTTAGGTCTTTGGTCTGCCGCAGTTTGCAGGCTGCAGTGTACTGGAGTGTTACTTGTGTGCAACTGTGAACACACACGACACAGAAGTGTCAATCATGTTTGTAACATGATAGCACAACATGCAATCGGAATGTCCAAGATTATATTTATATCTAGATCTATAGATGTTCGCCTTCGAATTCTCAAACAGATTGCTCCGAAAATGGAATCATTCTAGATTCTAGATTTAGATCTAGATTGAAGATTCTATCCATTTTCTTACTGGCTGTGTTTATTCGTACGCGGGTACCAGTAGGAAAATTCGTATACAAGTACCAGTAGTTTAAACTGTTTAACACAGGTACAGTAGAACATGACCACAGCAGGACTTTTGATTCTAGAGAAAAAAAATCCTGCTGTAACCAAGCTCTCGTTAGATTAGAAATAGTCATTCAAAGATTTTAAAAACATTTGTATTAAAAATAAAGTTAAGGGGACTCATGAGCCTTCTGTCTTCAGTTCATTAGTTTTGTAATTTTGCCTTTGGTCTTCTTTTCTCTGTACACGGTTACTTCTAATAGATGATCTAGGCACAATATTAAAACACTTGTAACCCCCATCTCTGCCCCCACCTCTCTATTTGTCTCCCTCCCTCTGTTTTGTCAGTTCCACCTCATTCATCAGGGCACTGACCAATCCCATTGCCTCAGTTGACATATAGCGTATATATCTAATTTTGTTTGTATGGTACAAGTTTTTTCACAAAGTAAACATACTTTATAATGCAAATGAGGAGAGTATATTGACCCTGTCTAAAAGATTTATTATAAAATTCATTTTGCTCCTGAAGAAAAACTTATAACTACATCTACCAAGTCTATGAGTCACTTTAAGGGCATAAATCCATACAAGGTGGGAATAAGATGAATACTTAGAAATACCAGAGTGCTATCATTCACAAATTATAAGTTTGACATAATTCACTTTACACAGAAGAAGCCAAAAAGTCTAGCATTTTTAAAGCGGACTGAACTCAAATTTGAAGGCTAATAATTATAATTTATATGTACAGATTTGCAATGAACATTATACAGTTCAGGACACCCAAAAACAAAAATAACAACATACATGTACAAACATCAATGCTGGTTTTATTGTGTGAAGTTCACCAACAAGAGACCACGTGTTCTCTTCGATACAAGAAAAAAAAATTCGCTCCAAAGTCCCAGCACATTTCTAACCATTTACATATTTTCAACGAAGTATCTAATTAATCATGACCGTGGAAGAATGTAAAAAAAAAAGGGTTCAATCATCAAAATTATCACGGTGTTTGGTCAAACTTAAGTTAGCAAAACTTTGCATTTCAAAGTAATTTTTAAAATATCATATATATGAATTATTGTATAATTTGGTCCAGGCTTTGTACATGCACCTTTGGCTTGAATTCAGGCTCTTCAACCCTTGAAGACATGATTTTATGGTATAAATGTCTTTTTTTGTTCCCTTGTCCACGAGTTGACTGAATAAAACAACCTGTTGCTCACACATTTCATCTACTGCAAATTTTTATGTTTTGATGCTGCAATACAGAGACTTTTACTGCCAAGTTCACTACAGGTGCAGACATGATTATATTCTTTTTAAAATGTAAAGTGGGTAGTTATGCTTTCAGAGTTTTACATTTATACCCACATTTCTGAATGCCCAAGGCTGGGTATATCTTAGTCTACATCATTTATTCAAGGCCAAAACAACCATGTCAATTTATATTTGCTGAGAAAGAACCCAGGGCTGACTGGTTTAAACTTGCACTCTCATTGATCCACAAGTCTTTTCTTTTTTAAACTTCGTTTTATGCTCTGTAGTCCCTTTTTCCTTGCATGTAAACTTTATAATTTGAAAGTTTAAATTGTTTTGTTTAATTGTGTGGTTGTATAGTATTGCATGTAAGTGTTCTATCTATTTCAAAACTTGAATTTTGTTTGATTTTAATTGGATATGAGGACTCTAAACCTTGTCTATCCCCAAACATTGGATGTGATCTTGGTTAAAATTTAAAAAAAGAACCACCTAGTTTTATGGATTTTTTTTTAAATAGCATGGTTTCTGTCTTTATGAGGTATTTTTATCACAAGACTTTCTCATATTAGCTTAGAGAAAAATTATGTTGCATATACCAATTTGAGCCCCCTCTTGAAAAATAAATACATGTATTAGTTTTATTACTTAATCCTTTGCAATAAAGGTTTTGATATATATTGTTTTTAAAGCCAGCACATGGTTGTTCCTCACCCTTATTTACAACTAGTATTAATACTAGTATCCTTTATTCTTGTTGCAAACGTAGGTGATCATTTAGTCTTTTTTCCTAATCTCTTTGTCTATTTATAGTTTTTTCATCTGTATAAAAGTAGGCATACACAGATGATTCTTTCTCAATTTCAATATTTTTCTCAACCTTGATCAGTGATGCACTTGTTTTTAATGACATGTTTTACATTTGTTTAAAAGTGCCTTTTGCTTTGATTTTTCTTATTATTATGTTATGCAGACATTTTCCATCGGAGGTAATTCAGAATATACATCTGCAAGTTGGTCACTTGCATGATGCTTGAAAGAATCATCTCACAATAGATGTATTTAAAAACTGGAGACAGCATGTTATCCTTGCTGCTTGCCTGTTTTTTGTTTGAGCCTCCCCTTATATTCGTGTAGCCGCATCTAGTCCCAAAAATGTATCCTTCTGTACCCTGTTGAATGCTTTTGAATAGTCACTAAGACAGCAGCGTGTTTAAAATTTTAATAGGTCACCCTATTATCATGGAAACTGAAAATACAATATTCCTTGTGCCTTAATCAGCTATAATAAACACAAACAGACGTTTGAAAGCCACTTTGCGAATTCAAGCTTTTCCCCCACCCTCTTTCATTCCCACTTTTGTTGATACACTGTATCATGATCAAGATTATTTGAACATTCTTCTTGGTCTAACCTAGATCTAGATGATATCATCATCATGGAGTGCTGTTCCGGTTGGAGTTGGCGACCATGTCCCTCCACATCTCTCTGTCCTCGCATTTCACAAACAGGTGGACCCCTTTGATTTGTACGATCCATCTTCCTAGTCCGTCCAAGATCTTTTCATTTTTTTTTTTTTTATCTCCGTCTTCCTCTTGCTCTCTTTCCGTTCATTTTACCAGGTGTAGGCCTAACGTTCAAAACTGTGTCTGTGAATATTGCGCTTGTTGTTTCCGGAGGATGTTTAATACGGTGTCTGCTTCTTACTATGCGAACATAAGGTTTTTGTCTTGTCGAGTACAGAAATCTGACTCGATCCATCACAACAATACCCTGAGGTTCTAAGAGCACTTTGGTCTTGGAAAGCGGAAGTCTCCATAGAGGTTTTCGTATTCAAACCTATGCAGAGTTTGCTGAATCTTATAATTATAGTTGTATGTTTTACATACATGTTCCTTCAATTTCTCGGTGTTCTAGATTTAATGAATGCGACCAAGAAGTTAGTAGTCATGGTTGATCTTGATATCCCGTACATTTTTAAATCAATCATTTTTTTCTTGTTTCCTGGACTTCAGATTTCCGCGAATAAAATTATGATAAGCGGTTTTACCGGGCGCCCAAAGGAGCCAGTTCATTCAGAGTCCAGTAAGCTTAGCTATCCCTCATTAACTTCTTTTTTCTCAATTGAAAATATTTACAGGTTTTTATCGAGTATGGGCCACTGTCTGTAAAGGTACTATTTGGGCGTGCGGGTTGCTGCAACGATTGTGTGGTGTGTTTGCTGCAACCATTGTGTGTTTGCCTGCTTAAATACTTATGCTGAGAAGAGGAGTTGAGTTGGTTGCTGACTATAGACAATAGACTAGATTATATTGTGGACGGGGCTGGGAAAAGGAGAGGGGGGTCTTTAAGTGCAATGCCTCGGGATTGTTCTTATTTGTTCTTGTCTATCTGGTGACATGTTAACAATTAACACCCACTTAACCATTATTTTTTACTCTACATAGTCTTTGTTATTTTACCCTATTCTTGAAGCAGTCACATACATGTAACAGTTAAGTCCCGCGGTGGAGGTAAATGGGCTACTGGGCCCGATGTATCGCGCCATGTTATGTCATCAAAACCTGGAGAAAGCGCCCTCTTTTGTTTGAAATCTTTGTAAGTCTCAAGGAAGATGGGACCTGGGAGCTTGGCTCGTCATACAATACTGACACTGGTCAAACCACTCAACCAATCAGGGACAATTAGAGCGGTGATAGAACACACAACCTTCTAATTAGAACCAGAAGGCATGCGCTTTACCACTGGATCTCCGCCCCCTCCCCACACACCTTTTTTTCAAGGTCTTAGTCCCAGGTTAGTGAGTGATTGGTGTTTTCTTCGGTTCGGGAAAAGTCTTGGTTTGTGAAGGTCATGTGCTGAGCACTGGAAAAAAGTGGCACAATCGAAGTCATTTTGTAGGCAAAATAATAGGACAGACCAGCGTAGTCAAATATAATGTGTATAGATAGAAATTTGCTTGATGTTCAGCCTTAAGAGTCGTGCACACTGAGGGAATTGTGTATTTAGTGATACGTGAGACCCCCCTCCACATACACACTAAAAGATACGTAGGAAAACTTGTTATAATTCTGATAACTGCGATAATCACATCGGTGTGCTGGTATAGTGAGCTTGTTCAGAAGCTGTCTGACTGCACCAAACCTAACCCGGCCACGTAAGTCTGTCGCAAGGACTGAAAGCCACGGTCGTAACCTGTGGTCACCTCGTGAGCTAGGACTCGATGACACAACGTTGTAATTTGCACGCCCTATTGGGGTCATTATTGGCCGTGTTTCATCGCGGGACTGCAATTGGTAAAATATGTGTGCATTTGATTAAGTATGAAAAGGGAGAATCGACAAGTGTTGTGTTGAACCCATGATGACATAATGTAAAGAACACACCTCTCCTAGCATTGCTAATGGTATTAATCTTTCAGTGTATCTGTGTCACGTGTCGGAGAGGGATTCGGTGTCAGTGTGTCTGTGTCACGTGTCGGAGAGGGATTCGGTGTCAGTGTGTCTGTGTCACGTGTCGGAGAGGGATTCGGTGTCAGTGTGTCTGTGTCACGTGTCGGAGAGGGATTCGGTGTCAGTGTGTCTGTGTCACGTGTCGGAGAGGGATTCGGTGTCAGTGTGTCTGTGTCACGTGTCGGAGAGGGATTCGGTGTCAGTGTGTCTGTGTCACGTGTCGGAGAGGGATTCGGTGTCAGTGTGTCTGTGTCACGTGTCGGAGAGGGATTCGGTGTCAGTGTGTCTGTGTCACGTGTCGGAGAGGGATTCGGTGAACAAAACCGCGACCTCTGTGACCGGCTGAGACAGAAGTCCTGGTATCCCCCCCCCCCCTTTCTCATCTCTTTCGTATCTCTATACCTCTATATCCATCTCTCTTTGTGGCAGTTTGTAAAATTACTGGACTTTCTTTGGACACTTCGTCGTTCATGACGCTCCTTGGTGCCAAGGAAACTCAAACTAATACTACATGTAATACATAATATGCAAAGCACGAAAAAAAAGGAACATGATTCACTGTACCCTAGCACTGTTGAAGACCGAGTGATTTGTTTGTACAGTATTAATATGTGCACACCCACAATAAGTATGTAATGCTATAACGGGCGTCGCGGGCAGGCAACTCGAACCCCGCCCTACCACTTGTTGGTGAACGGACATGGCTGTGTTGCGCGTGTACTGTTAGTTAACGCTGCTACATGTATTATCTATTCTGGAGGACTATGCGTGTATGGTATCATCGCCGATTCAAGTATTATTATTATGAGTATTGCACGGCTGTACTTATGAGACAAGAAAGATCATTAACGAGGCGTTCAAAAATAACGGACAGGGTCACCGGGACTTTAGCGGACACTGTGTGGTTCCATATGGATCCAGCGGACACCGTGTGGTTCCATGTGGCTCCAGCGGACACCGTGTGGTTCCATATGGATCCAGCGGACACCGTGTGGTTCCATGTGGCTCCAGCGGACACTGTGTGGTTCCATATGGCTCCAGCGGACACCGTGTGGTTCCATGTGGCTCCAGCGGACACCGTGTGGTTCCATGTGGCTCCAGCGGACACCGTGTGGTTCCATGTGGCTCCAGCGGACACCGTGTGGTTCCATGTGGCTCCAGCGGACACCGTGTGGTTCCATGTGGCTCCAGCGGACACCGTGTGGTTCCATGTGGTCTCAGCGAGGCCTGCTTAAAAACAGCGAAATGATCAGAGTGAACAGATTTTAGCGTAATAGGCGTAACAGTGATGTATCTCTTATAAATCATTACGAGATTTAGCTCAGATTGGTACTCTGATAGTAACTTTTGTTCAGCCTACAGCCTAATTATGAGCAATGGTCTGTTTCTACTTTTCAATGGTATAATTGACCTGAACCCTTAATGCAAATGTTTGTCTACGTGGGTGACTTAGCCTGCTACTTTGGGAAACCTCGGGCTAATAGTTGGGCATGTTAGAGCGACTACACGCTACATGGTGCGCATAGAGATGTAAGACTGGCCAATTTTTGTTGGATACAAGAAGCACGGCATCGTGACTCGCTCATCTCTTCTCGTCCTTCAAAAGTTTCAGATGATAGGTTATTTCCAGCAATATTAAACGGACCTCTTTCTGGTCAATCTATTAGTTGTTTTTGTCACAAAACGCGATCTCTAGTACTAGTAGTAGATGCTTGTGTTGTGTCACATTGCAACTCGTACTAGTTCTAGTCTTTTTTTTTTTACTTTCTAGCTCGCTAGTGTTCAGTGAGTGAGTGAGTTTGTTTTACGGCACGTCAGCACGATAACGGCTATGTTGTGCCCATGATGTCCTAAGACAGTTACTGAATTATACTAGACTAAAGCACATGGAATTGTCATTTTATTACAAGCTCTTGGTTTCATATTCGGACAGGAGTGAGGATTACAAGTGTCACATTCTTTACAGAACGCCGAAGCTTTTAATTTGTTTGTCTTTACGTCAGGACAATATCTCATCTCATGTTTGCTTCTTCTTTCTCTTCCTCCTCCTCCTTATCTTTTCTTTTCTCCTCACGCTCCCCCTTTCTTCTTCTTCTTCTTCTTCTTCTTCTTCTTCTTCTTCTTCTTCTTCTTCTTCTTCTTCTTCTTCTTCTTCTTCTTCTTCTTCTTCTTCTTCTTCTTCTTCTTCTTCTTCTTCTTCTTCTTTTTCTTCAAGGATTGGTGATTTATGACCAAAGTATGGATAATAATGTTGTAGTTTGAATTAACCCGGACATGTAGTTGTGATCAAGCAGAGCTCTATGTTGCTGCACTGTGACCATGGAGCTCCAGCTGCATGTGTTTTTACTTACCATTTTTCAGTATAAATATCGTAAATATATCCTGAAAGCTTGAAGATGCTTTACTTGTTCTGGCATTTTAGCCTTATTTGCATGTTATGTCTGTACCCTTGACCATACACCTTGGCATTCTGCAGGGCACTGCTTTTTAAAAGGATATTTGACTTCAAATTTTATCATTTCAAATAAGAAAAAAATAAAATTTCAATGAAGTGACTATCTAAGTATTAACAATTTTAATTTTTTTTTTGAAAGCAACGAATCCTGGACTTTTAATGCTCCTTCCTTGACAAGTGGGGTTAGTAATTGATGCTCACGTATTCCTTATCTTTTACTGTTTATCCTCAGATTGTGGACCATGGACACAGGCTTTAAGAAAACGATGCTGTCTGGGACTGCAATGTCTGATTTGTGTTCACTTATATCATAGAAGTTGGAAAGCTAGAGTGATTATCTTATCTATCACAGCAGTTGGAGTGTCAGAGTGATTAGTTTATTACCAATGTCTTTCTAGTGACAAATTCTGTGCAACACAATGGCGGGTCTGGAGGAATCGTACCTGTCCCAAACAGCCAACCTGTTCCTGGCGCTGGTGCGGTACCTGCTTTACCCAAGCTACTTCTCCTTCAACTGCTTGACGTCTCTCTACTGCCCAACGTTCCAAGAGCAGAAGGAAAGCAGCAAGTCCAGCTTTCCCCTCAAACGGTTGGTTCTGACGGTGCTGTGGGCAGCCATGTTTGTCCTTCTGCTGCCGATCACGGCGCTGCTGCTTCCCCTCAGATGCATGCTGGTCTCGCTGCGCCGACCGTTCCGCTACTCGGAGCACCACAGCGAGCGGACCTGTCTGCTTGAGAAGACGGCTCAGAGAGCGATGGCCGCAGGAGAGTACAAGTTCAGCATTGGCTCGGCCAACATATGTCTAGCGCCAGAAATATTGTCGCGCATGAATCATTTACCAGACGTGGATTACCGATCCGTGAACATCGGCCAGAGAATCAAGGAGGACCAGTTCGCGTCCCACCAGATGTTGCTACCGAGTAACGGAAGCCCGGCCAGAACGAATGGACCCCAGAAACTCGAGACGGAAGTCAGTCACGTGTCTACATGGTTCCCCCAGCTGGACTTCCTGTGTCTGCAGGAGGCGTGGTCCAGCTACCACAACAAAGTCCTCATTGAGGAACTGCACCAGAGCTTCCCGTACATTGTGCACGACGTCGGGGTACATGCCTTCAACGTCAACAGCTTCATTCTCAACAGTGGACATCTTGTTGCCAGTCGGCATCCTATCGAAGCTGTTGATTTCAAACCGTACAAAAATTTCGTAGACCATGGGAAAATCATCTCCATGGGTCTAACATCAGTCAAGGTAATATGAAATATTATCCATCTTTACTGCAAAAATTCAGAATTTTATTAGAAAATGACTATGCTTTAAACCTAGCATAAATTAATAAAAATTTAATCTGTTGCAAGTTATGGATATGGTCTGGTAAAAAGTAATCAAATATTGAGTGATTAGTGAAAGAAATTAAATTCAAATGTCTAACGTTGTCATTGACTGATTTGAAGCATGTCAACATTCTGCACCAAGCACTGACTGAGCTTTTGTCTATTCAGCTTCAACTAGGCTCTCAGAGAAGCAAGGGGAAGAACGTGGCCTATGTGTTCAACACTCACCTTCAGTCTTACCAAGGTAAGTTATGGACCTGAACTTAGCAGATAAAAATTTGATCTTACAGAGCAACTATCATGCAAAATTTCAGAGTTTTTTAATTTGAAATTTATGTGATTTGTACAAGCGTATAACAGGATTGATAGCTCTCAGACATGGAATTGGTTGGTTGGGTTTGTTTAACGTCCAACAGCAGCACTATATAGGCTATATTGTAGACGGGCTCCAAGACTGACGTCTGACAATTTTATGTGCTGCCACACACGAGACAGGGCGGAGATACCATGTCTCAGCCGGTCACATTATACTGACACCGACCCAACCAGTAGGGAACGCAACGGCCAGGATTC
>RQTK01000651.1:140458-159010 GCA_003991915.1 Elysia chlorotica
CCCCCCCCCCCCTCAGACATGGAATAATTCCACTTCAAAGAAAGTTCTGTCTGATCCAGGGAAGCATGAGATCATCCCACGCCAGCTGGACGAACTTCTAGAATATTCTCAAGTGTTCATGGCCAAGACGAGGCGGGCTGAGGATAACATTGCGTTCTGCATTGTGTGTGGCGATTTCAACATGGACAACCTCTCTCCTGGTGAGCTACTTTCCATCCTATTGATCTAAATCTATCTCAGAATACTAATTTCTACCTTGTTTGTAATATATGAACTTTTAAAAATTAAGTTCTGTAAAAAAAAGCAAAATTAAAGGCTTTTAAAGCGAATAATGCTTTTGAATTATAGTTCAGAGAATTTTTACTTTTCATGTAATAAGTAAGAAGTTATCTGTATATTATTTATATCTGGCAAATTTGACACTGCATACCCTGGAAAGTTTCAGGGTTGGCTTTCTGAGCAATTAAACGGTGAATATAAGATAGAGGCCTCTCAAGAGTTATGCATTACTTTAAAAACAAAATGGATCTGTATCTCTCTAGCTATGAGAATTTTAAAAAATGAAGTCTGTCCCAAGTCACCGTTTTTTACTGTTTTCATTCCAGCTGATGAGGCTCACACAAGACATCGAATTTTCGAACTTTTTGAAGACTTTCCTCGTCTCAAGCCAGGCCAGGATAAACCTTGGGCAATAGGTAAGTTTTTGTAGAAAATTATCTTGTTGTTTTATGCGCAGTGATTTTACTTTTATTGTCTTTGTATTTGAGCATCTTTCATCTTTGTCTCTGGAAAAAGATATGAAAACAAAGATTTCGGATGATGGAAACAAAGATTTGGGATGATGGAAAGAAAGATTTAGGATGATGGTAACAAAGATTTAGGATGATGAAAACAAAGATTTAGAATGATGAAAACAAAGATTTAGGATGGTGAAAATCCTTTGAGAAGCAGCGGTCTCCTCATTTGAGTTGGGATGACTCAAGTTTGTAATACAAATTCTGACATATTTATTGAAATGAATTTTTTAACTTTCATGTTTAGAAATGGTAAACTTGTAAATAACTCTGATATTTTCATTATGTTTTGACAAAGAGCTGTTTCAATAATGTTTTTTTTTGGTTTGTTTTTATTATTATTGAACGGATCTAGATCTTACTATACCTGCTCGTCCACAATATAGCCAATATAGTGTTGCTGTTGGACGTTAAACTAACCCCACCACCAACTTACTATACCTGGCATGCACTATCTGCCCTTTTTTTCCCCCACAACCTTCCACCTGTTGCACAGTGAAAAAAGCTAAAACTTTTATGAGTGACTACATGTGTCGCCTTCAACCTCTAATCATTACACACTTGACCTGGTCCAAGGCAGGGAAACTGTAACGACACTCTGAAGACATAGCATTTGACCCTCTTGACTATGCAAAGCTCAGTAAACTAAACTGTAACGACACTCTGAAGACATAGCATTTGACCCTCTTGACTATGCAAAGCTCAGTAAACATTGAGCTCCGCTAGGGTTTTAACACTGTATATGACTGGTTTTGCTGATTTTTGTTCATGCAAGCAAACGCTCTAATGGCAATGGTGTTAATACTACAACGGTTACGCCGGTCTGAACAATCTTTCGACTTACCAGGGACGGAGATGAGACAAGACCGCATGATGGACCGCGCCGTCTCCACGCCCGAGTTTCTCAAGCAAGCCGTGGAGGACGCGACGTTGCGCCAGTGCTACTTGATAGATGCGGACATCACAGAGCACTCCAAGGAGAGCCTCGTGTACGCCCCAGTGAAGATGGACGGCCACGTGAAGGTCAGGGCCGTGCCGGAGGGCGGCAGGAGGCGCATCGACTACATCCTCTACGACAAGCAGTACCCGGTGGTGAGAACCATGCACAATTAGTACCCAGTTTGTAGATGCTTTTACCCAGAAGTTCAGTGGGTCATGTGATAGATTGTGTACTATCTCCCTGGAAGGCTTTAAATTACACTGCAGTTCCTTTACAAGATCACCCAGTCCCTATTTTTTCTTTATTTAGAAAGTTACAATATGCTTCTGGTGTTGTGCTCTGTTTGTAATCTTGAAGTTTGGAATGCGTTGCAACATTGTTTAAGTTTGTCAAACTGACAGTCACTATGAGGAATATTACAGTATAGACGATAATTTTTGTAAGCGTCTGCCATGGCCTGCTGGTCGTTTTTACGTGAGCGCCCGCTGTCACCCTCTAAGAAACCTAGTTTAGCATACACATTTTGTGTGCGGATTAGCAGCTATAAATGATTTTCCTCTGGAAAAATAAGATTTACACATCATCATTTAAGAGTTCTACTTTCGCCCTTTACCATATAAGAAAATATGAAGTGGATGCCGAGTTATCATTTTTACAAAAACACCCATCAAATATGTACTCATGCGGCAGAAGTAAACACATTTAAGATATGATTTGCTCAGCATGCACATTGAAAATACAAAATAAACGTCTAAAATGCCGAATCGAAGTCCCAACGTTCAGTGTCAGTTTACAGCTTGCGTTAGCGATTTAGATCATCTCGAAATGACGCTTCGTTTTTTTGCTTATCATACTCAGAATGCTAGTCTTGAAGATGAAGATGGTGAAGATAGATCTAATCTGATAGATTAGGAAGAAGGAGAAAATGGAGAAAGTGATCATCAGATAACACAAAAATTCACTTAAAAAACATTTGTAGTGCAAGGAAAAATGGTCTTTTGGAAAAACATTTTAACTTTTCTATTAAAAAATTTTTTTTTTCTTATATCATAAATGTGTCAAATTGTATAATGGTTAGAAAGTACATCCAATCTTCTTTATAAATTATTTTTTTCATATTTTTATCTCTTTTGAGAAAAATGTGGCAACAAATTTAAGAACATCAGTGCAGTATATTGTATAGACCAATTGAAGTTATGCCCCATTATCAACTTGTCAGTAAATTAAGGATTAACCAAATCATCAAAACTCTTTATCCATTTTTTTTTTAAGTTTTAAAAAGATGTCTTTCACCATATGTGTGCTTCCAGGTTTTTCTTGTTTGTTTGTGAATCGGTTTCTTTCATTTTGTTATGTCTAAAAAGCAAGCCTATTCTACAAACTGCACAATATGAAATGACAAAGGTTAAAGTGTTTTGTTTTCTTAAGTTTAAAACTTTCAATGCAAAAAAGGAAAAAAATATTCCATGAATTGAATGGTGTACTTTCATTGATGAATTCAAGGAGATCAAAGAAGGAGGTCTTTATCAGGCAAAGTATAACTATGGACTGACAAATGGAACTCAATTTATTATTCCTGTAGGAAAGATGTCTTAGGTGATTACGTGAATTAGGTTCAGATTAATGCACTCGAACAATTACTCTAAGTGTATTGCAAGATATAAGATTAATAATACAGGACAATTTTTTGTCTGACCAGGAGGTGAAAGGCTACCAGTTTGTGACGAGGCTTGCATCTCTCACCGACCACATTCCTGTGGCAATGGAGTTTACCTGCTCACGTCTGCTGTGAAGTTTGGAGTTCAGATCCAACAACGAAGTCATTGTTCGTTCTTTTTCTACTATACATTTTTTCTGACAAATACATGTAGATTTAAAATTTTCCTAACTTTACAAACTGCATGTATGCAGGCATTGGGTTTTTGGCCATTATTTTTGTTATACTGAAGATTTAAAATATGCTTCAATACTTTTATTGTGATTGCTATTGTCTTTTCCTGAACTCATAGACTGAGGTTGTTTTTTTTTTTTGGTGGTATTGTAGATGTACCACTTAATTCAAACACGAATGTCTTATTTAAATTTTTTTTCCTTTTCTTCACCCAAAACATTCTATAGAAAATGTTTGTTTAACCCCTTCGTGACATACAGTGTATGCCATTCATTTAATAATTCGTGTCAAGATGCCTAGCCCATTTACATTGTACGTCCTTAAATCCGCCTATTAGGCCATTCCCCATGACGCTTAAATGTACACTGTATATCTTTCTTTTTAATGCGTAAAAGAGGCACTGAATGCAAAGCAATTTAACAAAACGATCACATAGTTGAACTCAGCTATGTTGAAAATGTACAAATCATACCACTCTTCAATTTTTGAAAGTAAATTTTGTGTTTGTTTCTACCCTCTTTTTTCTTCATTCCCATCACTAAATTCATACTGCAAGTCACCATCAAGCCTTCAACTATTCTTTTTTTCTTCACATTTTTGTTGTTTTTTTAATTATTTTTCCTATCTTCCCTTTTTTTAATCCTCTTAAATTATGTACCATCGTATAGAAAATTTTATAAGCTTTCCACTGGTCTATTATACAGGTGTCTATGACAATTTTCAAGAAAGTTTTACCAGCACAACCTATAAATTAATCATGCCTCTGTCATGGGTAACCAAAATAAGGCCAGTCATGGGGATTGAAAATATCTCCGTCATGAAGGGGTTAACGATGAAATCAAAGCAAGATGAGAGTTTGAGAATCATCATCTTAGAGTTTTTGCTGCTTTTCATATTATATCTGTCCATGCTTTTGCAGTCTGAGTTAGGCATATATAGGCCATCAGGCAGTTGCGTCTAGAGGTTTGATTTGGCTGCTCTTGTTGATGAAATTATCAAGACAGGATTTCTTTTGCAAAAAGCATACATTTTTTGGTTTTGAAAGACAAAAATCTGTGTTTCCATTAGTAATTTAATGATGGCAACACTCTTTGGTTGATAGACATTCTTAGCCCACAGGGGAAAAAAAGTCTGTCAGGAAGAAGTTCATAGTTTTTAATTTTTTTAGATTGTAAGTCTTCTTCTCGTTCTCCAACACTCTCTTCAAATGCTGATCCCAGCCTGGGCAATGAAGGCTACCGTTTTCTCTAGCTCAGGAAGGGGCCCGTATAGCTTCGTGTGAGATTTTTTAGTTTTTGCAGACAACAAAAATGTAGCTACATGAATATGTAAACAGTTAAAGTACAGGATTTACAGACTAAAATATGTGAATGTTTGTGAAATGTTTTCCGATTTAACTGGCTTCCTTTTTTTTTGAAAAAATTATGCTGTATAATCTGATCAATGACAAAAAAAACATATCATGCAGATTAAAACTTATGAATATAATGACGTGTTTCATTTATGAAAGTCATCAATTTGTATTCGAGGATGGGCATTGCAGTGAAATACTTGCTTTCTAAACTGAGATATTTCTTGATCATAAGAGAATCTTTTGTAAGAGTGTGAAGGGCATTTTTCTGAATTTTGGATTTCACTGACCATATCCATTTTTGCAGAGAATGAGATCCATAAAGAAATAGGATGAAAAATTATTTGCATCTAAATCAGTTTAAGGGAGATTTGTCTTGGAATTTGTGATTGCAAAGGAAGCAAAATGTATTGTAAGGTTTTGTCTTTTCTATTTCATTTACAGTATTTAAATCTAATGACTCTTTTGAAAATTTATTTTGTCTTAGAAAAACATTGATTAAGGGGCTGTATTTCATTATAAAACTTCATCTCGATTTCCAGAAAATAGAAATTCCACGCCTTCTACGAAATCTATGTTTGATGGGCTCACTTCATAGCTTTTGTACAATGTCGGATCGATTACAGTTTACTCAGGATCTGAATAGCTATGGTATTATGATTTTAATTACAATGAAAAAAAACTTGTGGATTGTTTTGTTTTTTTACAGAGAAAAACAATTTTGTTTTTAAGGTATAACATTTTTGTTGTTATAAAAATTGCTCGGGAACTGAAATGATAACTCATATGAAAGTTCGTTCCTATGTTACTTTTAATTTGGGTTTGGATTTTATATATTTGTAAAACCTGTAAGAACAGTTTTTTGTAATCCTTCCATATTGTGATGTATTTATAATTTAAAGTTAACGTGATCTCAAAACTGTTTACCCGACTTTGTTTATGTCACTATATTTTGGAATATCTGATGTTGATAATCAAACAATGTGATAGTATTAGAACAGATGAGATGGAAACATCCGGGGTATTTGACTGCTAGTTTTATCTTCGAATTTATAGAAGCACCAAAAAAAACTAAATGATACTTATTACTATCAGTCATTTTTTGTGATGAAAGACGTTTATAACATAAATACTTGTAGTTATAAAAGTTTTTTTGTAATGAATTGCATTTACATATCATACAATCTTAGGTAGATTGACTACATGTTTATCATGAGACAGAATTTGTTTTATACCTTGAATCGTCTAGTAGAACTATGTCTCTGTAAAATTATTTTACAATTAACTTTTTCACTACAGTAGTTTAGTTTTTCGGTTTGATAATGATATATCATGTGCTGTAACATTTTCTGATGATACAGATTCAGAGCTGTTTGATGTACTATAATGAACCGTTTTCATTGTTTTAATTTTTAATGCATACTCCAGGTTGTTTTTTACACTTTAATTTTTTTTTTAATTCTGTGATGGTGCAATTTGAATGCCCTGGTTTAATGATCAAGGCTAACTATTTTAAAATGTCATTTGCAGTTCTTATAACTTAAACAAACTTCATAAGGCACAAGTAGACAAAATTTAGCTTGTGATTTGTATACAAACACAACAAATATAAATACAAAGGCTTGAATAGGAATTAATAACAAAAAATGTTAAGTTGTATTTGAATATGGTTCAGTATGAGGAAAACATTTATTATTTACAAATCTACAAAATAATGCAGGTTTACATTATTAAAATATTTTACTCCTAGATAGGGTAATGTTCAAATGTTTGAGTGTGTGTGGATTTTTTTCAATTAGATAGTGTTTATTAATCTAAATGTTACAGTATTGTGCCAAAGTAACACATATCACTATGTAGAACATATTTTACAATAGGAATTGAGAAAAGTTTGTTTATCATTGTTTGAAATTGATATTTTAACACATTCACATTATTTTCAAGTTTCATTTCTAGAGACCTCTTACTGAAATATATGAATTTTCAACTTTTTCATCAACTTACACATAATGAGAATTTTATTAGCTTTAGAACATACAAGAAAAAAATAATGTCTGTAATCCAAAACAAAATGTACCCGCATAATTTATATCTACACTTTACTTTATACAAACATGTGTTAAAAATTACTTTTGTTATGAAACTAATGTTTTTGATGATTGAAAAATGATTGGTATTATTGTTATCAGTTAGATTTGATTTAAGAAAATAAGTCATTGCCTGGCTTTTTTGATATCTCTGCCTTATGATCTAAACAAGTGAAGAACAAGATTATTTTCCCTCATACTCCCTCACCAGCAGATTTAGTGACAAACCTATTAAAGAGGGCAACAGATAGCTCAGTTGATAGGGCTCTTGGCTGAGGAGTTTTAGGCCTGAATTAAAGAGGGCAACAGATAGCTCAGCTGATAGGGCTCTTGGCTGAGGAGTTGTAGGTCTGAATTACAGAGGGCAACAGATAGCTCAGCTGATAGGGCTCTGGACTGAGGAGTTGTAGGCCTGAGGTTGATATGGCTCTGGGCTGAGGAGCTGTAGTTGTAGCTGTCTGAGGTTTGAATCTGAGCTGGTTGCCCTTCTTTGTTTATGAGTCTGAGAAAAACAACCTCATCATCATCTGGTGTCATCTGTGAAGAGGTTGAGGTGAAATGGCGTTTCTTGCCCCCCGTGCGCTGAGCTTTTCCCATACATTCTGAAAGTTTCCTACCCGTCCAGTCTTCTATATTGTCCGACAGTTTATTCTGCGTCTTCCTCTGCTCTATCCTCTAGGAGATGTAAAGCTTGTGAGAGATAACTTCTGCAAGAGCTCTGTTCTCTCGCTATTCATGGCATGAACTACTAACTAGGGCTGAAGAACTTGAATGGGGAGTGACTTGGTTGTTACATCTGAAGAAGCTGTTTATGCTTTTGGTCAGGTCGTTCAAATATATCACAATCCTGGCCATGACTCTTTGGAGAGGTGTCTTGGGATATGTATGATTTATTTAAGAAAACGTTTACCCAATAAAAATCAAATTTCAATTTTTCCGTATGAAAGTCATGAGTCATATGATGATATATATTTATCAAAATTAATTGAGGATTATGAGCTCTGTCAAGGTTTTTGTAAATTTTATCTTTTGTTTTATTAACTAAGACTTGCATTGTTGATTTTTACCATCAACTGATAAAATGTGAATGAAATTTTTCAAGTATACAATGCATTCCACAATTTTTCAAAAATAACTTGTATGTATGATGTACTAGGAAACGTTGAAAGTATTTTAAGTGGATTCAGTAACATAAGCATTGGTTTCCTTGTCTTTGCTTTTTATGATTTGCTATGTTGTTACTGTGATATTAAAAAATATTTATACTGGTTATTATAGAATTATGGTTTTATCAATAGTATCCAACAAAAAGATAGTCTTTTGACATATTCTACCTTATATTCCTAGCTTCACGGGTAAGAGCATTTGGTCTTTATAAAGGTTTATATACAAAAAAATTAACTTCATCGAAAAAGAAAAGTCACTGCTCTTCACTTTTTGTCTCAAGTTCACAGTATTACGCATAATTGTCTGCTATAGCACTCGATATTTTCTGGTGTTACTTCAATATTGATATTCTTGACACATCTTCGTACTTTAAAATGATTTTGGTTTGCATCAATTTTTATATTTTCTCTCTTATCTTCAGATTAACACTTCAAACGTTAATGTTTCCGCTTACTTTTTTTGTAGATGTGTTATTTTGTATTTAACAATGATGCCAATCCTGTGTGTTTCACATTAATATCATCATCTTTTATTATCATTATCATTGAAGCTTTTGGGAAATCCATAGTTTTTTTTATTATTATTATTTAGCCTATATAGTGCTGATGCTGGACGTTAAATCAACTCAACTTAACTCAACTCTATGGGAAATCCATATTTATTTTTTTTATTATTATCTAGCTATGTCTTTAGAATGCGTTCTTCCTCTGCATGTGTTTGCTTTCCAAGAGCATTTTTATATAATTATTGTTACTATAAAGCATTTATGTAACTTTTATTTTTGAAACTTTTAAAACTCCAGATGAATGTTGTGGTTAGTTAGGCCAAGACTTGTATGTAAATGTTCATGTTAACATTATCAGTAAGCACCAGTTATTTAAAAATAAAAAAAAAAATTGAAATTTTTCAACATTTATTATGGTAATAATGATATACAATTAATAGAGGAAAATACCAAACAAATATTTTGCAAATCTTTACACCACAAATAGCTAGCTTTAAAAGCATCTTATGACAGATGAACTTACAAGTAGAATTTATTTATGTTGTTTATTTAGCTTAAATCTATTTCCATGAGTCTACCTCCATCATGTGCTGCAGTTTTTGTCACTTTTCCCTGGCTGCAAGTTGCTTCATAACAGGTAGTTATGGAGAAAGACAGAACCAGATCATTTTAAGTTGTTCTCTTACACAAACAGTTGCTATGTTCTGAATATTGTACAGTTGCTACAAAATTTGTAGAAGGCCTTGAGATAGGGGGATGTGATAACTGAGGCTGATACTGCGGAGTGCCAGGCGTGATTCTGGGTCCTGCTAGTTGGTCAGTGTCAGCTTCATGTGACTGGCTCTGACAAAAGTCCTGGAATACTCACTCTGACAACATGTGGAGCACCTAATATTGTCAGATTTTAGTCCTGCGATTTGTCCACAAGATAGCCTAGTGCAAAAAACTGAGAAACAAAACAAAACAACTGAAGATCAAAGGGTCCTCTGATTTCCCTTTTTATGTAGAGTGGTTTTCACAAGCTGTACATGTTTCTATCATAGTTAATCATTCAATTACATTTTGATGTTGAGTTAGATTTGCACGTTTTTGTCAAGTAAGATACTTCATAAATTAGAAAGTGGATTGCCTTTGATAAGCTTTCATGTACATGATATTTTGATGCGTTTTGTTGCTGGTACCCTCCTCCCAAAATCATCACTTGACCGACTAAACAAGTTCTCGAAAGCAACATTGCAGCCTCAGATGTCCATGTTTGAACTCATTAGTCTGTGATATCAAATAGATGAGTGATTGCTGTTGGTTTTTTAATTAGTGCAACAAGAAATTGTGAATTGGGACTTCAGACCTGAAATCAAAGTAGTAAACGTTTATTTTGTGTGCCATTACGAACAAAGAATTCCATAATAGTATTTATTGTAATGTTTTTGTTTTATTGTGTTTAAATTCAAATTAATCTCCATGAATCTTTTAGTAGTGTAGGAAAGGGAAATCCCTTTAAAAAAAAAGTTGTATCCCATTTCTGTAACCATGTTTGGTTTAGATACATTTTTTTTGGAAATCCATGTTTTTTTAACAATCTAATTTAGTTCCACAATAAAAGTATTGATGAGTCAATTCAACGTTTTTTTTAATGGTTTTTAACTTGAACCTGTAGATAACTAATGATACTTTAATGATTATTACTATACATCTGTGCTGTGAGTGGAAGAACTTGTGATTTGTAAACAATGCCCATCTAAAGGAACTCGCCCTTTTCTCTCCCCCACCTTATTCTTCTCCTCCTAGTCAAACAGAGAGAGAGAGAGAGAGAGAGAGAGAGAGAGAGAGAGAGAGAGAGAGAGAGAGAAAAAAAAAAAGAGAGAGAGAGAGAGAGAGAGAGAGAGAGAGAGAGAGAGAGAGAGAGAGAGAGAGAGAGAGAGAGAGAGAGAGAGAGAGAGAGAGAGAGAGAGAGAGAGAGAGAGAGAGGGAGAGAGAGAGAGAGAGAGAGAGAGAGAGAGAGAGGAGAGAGAGAGAGAGGAGGAGAGAGAGAGGGAGAGAGAGAGGGGGTAAGGGAGTTAACTTTTTCTTAAGAGAAGCTAGTCTACTTACAATGACCGGTGTTACTTAAGCGTCCGATTTAACATAAGCAGGTAAAGGATGGGCGAATTTGTTCCAGGTTAGTCAGGATGACCAAGTCCGTAACGGCGACACTATTTAATATGTCACAAGGACAGCGGCCACGAAGTTAGGTTATCTCCTGGCCCGATTTAATTACCGCAAAGCTAAAGCGCCTGTTGTTTTTTTCTTTCTAGAACTATGTTGGATTGTATTTGGATGGTGGAATTTGCTACGGCCAATTCGGCAATTATTGTGGTGACACACACACGCGAGCGAGAGAGGGAGAGAGAGAGAGAGAGAGAGAGAGAGAGAGAGAGAGAGAGAGAGAGAGAGAGAGAGAGAGAGAGAGAGAGAGAGAGAGAGAGAGAGAGAGAGAGAGAGAGAGAGAGAGAGAGAGAGAGAGAGAGAGGTGAGAGAGAGGGGGGGGCTAACGCCTTGACTGCATTGCAAATCTAAAAGCGAACTGTTGTAAGTATCTCATGACATCAGTCCAAATATGCAGGTCAGTCTGGGATTGAGAGCCTGATAATAGTTTAAGAATATCACCCTGAGACTTGAAGAGTCTTAGTCTAGATTAGACACTAAGGTGTAGATGGTTATCATTGTCATAGTTTCTATCCCCCCTTCCCCCTCCCCTGTAATACGGTTAGTTTGCCGCGGAACAAAGTTAACGCTCTTTGGGATATTGTCAAGCATTACTAGTTATTCTTATCAAACATGAGAGAGTTTCTTTATACATGTGCTATCTTTTTTAGTTGACTTCGTTTCAATTTCAAAATTAAAACCGCGTTCCCACACTTTAG
The DNA here is from genome assembly GCA_003991915.1 of Elysia chlorotica. Lineage (NCBI taxonomy): Eukaryota > Metazoa > Mollusca > Gastropoda > Plakobranchidae > Elysia > Elysia chlorotica. Next base: position 152,097 of record RQTK01000651.1, read on the forward strand.
GTTTTTATTATGAGGCAAATATAGAGAAATATCTTGTACGCCCCTTTGAGGAAAAATTCTGCTGGTAGATGTCTTAAAAGTTTTTTTTTTATAATTTAAAATTTTTTATATTCACGCATATATGGACGCTGAGTGCTGTGATGTTTTCGCAACGAACTAGGACCGGAGGGATCGCCAGGTAAATAATAATTTTTGTCTCTACGGGCAATAATTGTTTTCGAATAAATCTTGTAATAAAATCAGTTTGGGGCTTATTGTTGTTACAATGACACACGAGTAGTAGCAGAAGATACAGCGGCATCACACATGTCATGCTACTAGTAGAAATAAGTATGTTGATCTGGAATTTTTTTTATAGTTGTCCACGGTGGTCGTGAAAATGGCCGAACAATGATTGGGATTAGAACCCTCGAATTGTATATTTGCAACTCCACCGAATCGCCGTGCCTCCCAAAGCGAGCATAGTTTATACCACTAGACCACTACAATTTGTAGTAGAAATAGCACTATTATAGTACCGTAGTAAAAGTATTAGCAGTAGTAGTAAGCAGCAGCAGCAGCAGCAGCAGTAGTAGTAGTAGTAGTAGTAGTAGTAGTAGTAGTAGTAGTAGTAGTAGTAGTAGTAGTAGTAGTAGTAGTAGTAGTAGTAGTAGTAGTAGTAGTAGTAGTAGTAGTAGTAGTAGTAGTAGTAGTAGTAGTAGTAGTAGTTGATGTTGTTGTTGTATTAGCAGTGGCGGGCTGATAAATGGACCTGAAGGTAATGTAAACAAGACATGAGTGCCTTGTGGGATTCGAACCCTCGACTTAAAGACTCTTTAGTGCTGTTGTATTTACATTTAAAATATTATATCTGGCTTAGCCGCAAGTAATTCAGGAAGTTTTAGGGGCCTTAATCAATACCTTTATTATAATAGTATTTACAAAATGGTCTTTGTTTTTTTAGTGAGCGTTTTGCATGTTGTATAAACCATTCGCACCCGCGACTTTTTGTCTTGAAATATAAACAAACAAAAAACAACTAAATACTTCAAACACTCTTATCAGTTTTCCTTTAAACAATTAAAACATGGGTATTTGTGCCCTGTAGCATCAGGACATGCTATGTTACACGACGCCCTCTCGGGTTTCTGTGGCGGCCGCCAGGAACACTCTATCTACGCGAAACCGACTCTGACTTTTTTGTTGAGCCAGAGAACTGAAAATGTATAACAGAACATCTTTTTTTTAAAGTTGTGCATACGTTTTAAGCTTTCACGGACATAATTATGCATCGCAACTAAAAGAAACTCAATTTAGACGATCCAGAATGCGTGAAAAGCTCAACTCCGCCAAAATTTTGTTTACTTAGATCTAGCATTCAGTCACCCACGCGGGTTACCAGATACATTTTCAGCTTCGGGCCAAATTCAATTTCAAAAATCCCAGAGACCAGAGTTTAGGGGCCAAATTATTATATACAGTCATCATGTTTACTACTGTTACTATTATACTGCTTTAATTAACCTTTCTTTAACGGTGCATAATTAGATGTGAAAACCATGTAGTTATATGGCATATGGTCTACAAACTCACAAAAAATTAAGGTAGCACAATGATCTAAGTCTAGCCTTTGCGACGAGAAAATGTAAGCATACAGGATCACTCACATGTAAAGTAGTTTACGAAGTATGGCTTGCTTTTACATCCAATACTCTGCATATTGCTGTTTATTTCTTTCAATATAATCTCTTTGTGGTGCTGCACACAGAAATAAACATGATGATTTTTGTTGTAATTCTTTGACTAAAATATAACTAACAGAAAAGAACGACTAGGTACAAGATTTCTGCGATCCTCTGGGCTTTAAAAGCAGGTATTGAAACACAGCTTCGTCAGCTTCCCTCTCTTGCTCCTGTTCCCAATGGGTAGGTTCACACGTTGGGGACAAAGACGTAGCTATACTAGGTTTACTCATCAAAGGAGCACCATAAAGGTTCCACGGGGAATGAAGAGCAATCATGGCTGGCGTGACATCCAAATCCCGAGAACACTTGCTTGCCAGTTGGAGTTGAGCTCATGCCTTTTTAATAAAAGGCCCCCCCCCCCTTTTGTTGTATCATAAATTTTCAATTCCCTGGGACACTGGTTGGATCGATTTTTAAAATGCGCATTAGTGAAATACTCAACAATGAGAACACCAGTCCACACGGAAGAAAAAGACGAAAAATAGATCTAGATTAGAGTTAGACCACAACGCTCAATATTGACACAAGATCTAGATCCAGATAGATTTAAAAATGTTAATGCAAAAAGCCAAACAGATGAATCTATCTATCTATCTATCTGTCTATCTCCTAAGTGTTGAGAAAAGTGCTCCGTCATGCTGGGCGGTATCGGCCTGTGGCCCAGTAGCCCAGTCGCCATATCGAGCCATATCTAGCCGACCCCTAGACCAGCCCTGCTGGCCCGGTGTGTGTCCAGCCCACACCGCGAGCCAGGGCAAACATTCACCGACTGGCTCTGATGTAACGCCTGGGAAGCAAAAATCATAGCTTCATGCTGGGATCCCTCTACAACTTGCCGGCCAAAAAAAGTCTATGCATTCCCAGTTAATGGCACCCTTCAATTGTGGCAAAATATAATAGTGCTTCTTATACTACATAATTGGGTCACTCCTGGCTAAGTGCAGGTAGGTGATGCAGCAGAATTGTGGCAGTATACTGTAGCTGACAGCTGCTGGTCTGGCACCGCGACAGGGAGAGAACTGCGACCAGGCAAAGCGTGACGGTGACTGCTGGGCAGTGCCAGTCCTTGATCCCACAATGCGTCGAGTGTCGAGACCGGTTACAGATCAATATTCAGGGTCATAATTCTTGTAAACACCAAACTCTATTTTCATAACATGGGATACTACAACGTTTGATGTCATTAGTTTGAGGTATGTATGTTTTATTTCTCTCTTCCATTTTCTCCCCATTCACCCCATATCCCCCCCCCTCTCTCTATTTCTTTCTCTGTCAGCCTATCAATCGAAGCGTATTGACCCTTCTTTGTACGTTCCATTCTATAATTATCTCTTCGCTATTAAATCGCGTCGTCACCCCATCTTTCCTAATTCCTTTCTTAGCCACTCTTCGAGTCTCCATACCTCGTTAATTCTTTTTCAATTTTCTTATTATCCTTAAAATAAATAAATACACTTATATTGATGACAGATAGATAGATAGATGGTTAAGATTTAAAGATACATATTAAAGAATTAACTACAATATAAAAAAATGGTCATGCTCATATTATCATAGCATAAAATCGTTCTATATCTATATTGATAATTTCTGTGCATGGGTGAAGATATGTAAAGACGAAGAAATAGAGATGAGCAGGGATTATCGAGATAAAAATAATGCGTTAAAAATTGACAATAGATCTGCATGAGAACACGAAAGAATGGAAAAATCTGCTTTGACCCGCTTTAGCTTCAGGAAATGAAGTATACTATGGGGAATGCTATCGTTGTTAAAACATTGGATATACAATTAATATATAAATCAAGAAATCGCATATCGCCGTTGCCTTTTAGTTTCGTATCACAGGTAATGAGCTAAAAGTTTAGAATTAAGCCACTGGCGATAATTATTATGTGAAGAAAATAAGACAACAGTAGTACCACGGACGCATCCTAAACTTCTAGTCAGGAGAGCGGGGACACCACTTTTTTGTGGATATCTTTGAATCATTCCATCGTCGTTAAGGTCTAAGCTGAGATATAAAATCCACATCATACCCATGTGATTAAAAAAAGGTTATTATTATTATTATTATTATTATTATTATTATTATTATTATTATTATCATCATCATCATCATCATCATCATCATCATCATCATCATCATCATCATCATCATCGTCATCGTCATCTTCTTCTTGTGCATTTTGAGAACATACATTTAAACTCGTTTCATGTCTAGGGTAGTCAGGGACAGAAGGTCTCTTGTGAATTGTGTATTGTGTCTCCTTGACATGAAGAAGTCGCTGGGAAAATCCAGCCTTAATGCCACACCTGAACAGCAGCCCCGTTGTGTCTGTGTGGCCTGATTGAAGTAGTAAGAGTGCCTGGACCCAGGTACAGCTCTGGGAGCCCCGCACGTGCCAGATGGCGAATGACAGCTCACATGACAGTTTCTGTGGGGGATCTCCCTTCTGGGTGAGTGCAGCAGTTTATCTGCAAGTACGTCAACGTCCAAGCTCATGATTCAATGCATAATATAAAGGGCGTAGAAGAGGAAAAAGTTGTGTGAGGGTACAAATTAACAAATACTATATCAAATTGGTGTGCGGATGGATGAGTAAATTGAAAGCGAGATATATAGACGGACATCATAATGTCATATATATATATATATATATATATTCATGCTGACTGATTCTCTTTTCGAGCAGGACACAGACCTGCTGCTGAACTCCTCCTACCCAAAGTTCACGCAATGTTTCCGGGATACCGCGCTGGTGTGGGGACCCTGCGGAGTTCTCTGGATCCTCACGCCGTTCTACTTGCCCTACATGGCCAGGGTCGCCCGTACCACAGGCACGCGCAGAGTTCCGCTCAACAGCTTCAACATCTCCAAGACGGTGAGTATATGTACTAGCATACTAATTACACATGTTACCACACGTTAAGTCTGAGATGGTCCCTAAGGCATGGCATATAATGAGCAAAATTCATTGAATTCCTGATCAGGACACAGAGGTTAACCGTTTCAACATCTCTAAGACAGTGAATACTTGTGCCAACACAATGTCAAACATATTTCTGCAATTAGATTTGAGATTGCCCTTAGAACAGCCATCTAAGTGAGTGGATCAGAGGCATCTTGTTCGAATTCCCAATGAAGATAATGAGTTCCGCTAAAAAAACGTTAACATCTTCAATACGATGAGTGACATTATAATATTACACGTATTACCGCACATTCGATTTAAGGTGGTCCTTTTCGCAAGAAATCGAAGTAAGGAGACCATACGTCTCTGGTCGAATCTCCGATCAGGTCACAGAGTTCTGTCAACAGCTTCAACATGATAATCCAAGACGATGAGTCACCACAAGTTGGTTAGAGGTGGTTTTGGAGGCGAACTAGTTTATTTAGCAGAGAAAAATAGCTCCTATTAAATCACATTCCCCGGTTCGACTTCCTGATAAAGAGAACAGGCTACCTTGTTGTTTTTTTTGTTGGGTGAGTGTCAGTGTAATGTTAGCAGCCAAGTCTCCGATCAGAGATTATTTTGAGATTGGTCTTGTGGTTAAACTGGCAATAGGGCGTTCATCATTCATACAGCTGGTTTACTGGCTTTTAGATTTTTGACACACGCTAGTTCTCTCCTTACACCTATAGCAGTTGACTCCCTCTCGTTCCATAAGTTTACTTTTTCTCTTTACACTGTGAATTTATTTTTTCTTTCACTCCTTATATTTAATTGTTAACATCAAATCGGTTATAAAAATTATTTAGTTCATTTGCGTACTTGGTGGACAGGTTGGTGATATTACACGCACTAGATTTCATTTTTCCGCATCCCCTCATAAGGTTTATACTCTTCCATACAGACTTGATATTATTAGCCTCAAATTTTTTCTCAATCTTCTTTTTTTTTTTTTTTTACCATTTTTAAAAAAAGCTTTGATTTCTCTTTGCATTGACTGTTTCTCTTCATTGCCATTGTATTTGTAATTATTATAAATACGTTTCTTTTTGGGTTTTTTAAAAATCAAGTATACGTTTGATTTCTTTAGTAATCCAAGGTTCATTGAGTATAAGAGATATGTCTACGATAATGATTAGCGTTAAGCAATAATACTTTTTACGTTTATTGTTGTAGTGAATGTTTTAGTTTTAAATTCAACTTTAGCTGTTACGTTCAGAACAAGTGTTTTTGCTAACAGTATAATAACTAAGATGCTAATGCTACTTATGGACCCTGTTACGATGTATTGATGACATAAGAGGTTGTTGCGATTGTTCCCACAGCTGCTGGTACTACTGCTGATCGTTGTGTCGGCCGTGCGGCTGGTGAGAGACGCCTTCAGGGACGTTGTACCCACAGCCCAGTACATCTCGGGCGCGCTCTACATCGCCACGTTTGTAAGTCTACCCACCACCTTGACGGCGATTGAGGGGAGATGTGTTGGACAGACAGTACATGATGTATCTCTTGCAATTAAAAATCAACATTAGCCCGGAGTTAAAGTTTATATAACTTTTGTACCCTTATCGCCAAACCTTCAGGAATTTAAGTATATATACACGTACAGCCATAAAAACATTTTTAGGTGGGAAGGGGTCGAAAAGGTGGGTATAGACAAAATCAATTTCTTATGTTTCCGTGGTGGTCTGGCATAATCTCTACATTGTCTCCACAGCTCCTGGTTGCCGTGCTGATACAGGTGGAACGGAACCGTGGCTTCGTCACCTCTGGCGTCCTTTTTGTCTTGTTTGGTCTCCTGGTTATCGCTGGAATTGTTCCAGTCTACTCTGGGATTATGGAGGATGTGAGTGGTAGCAGAAAGCTGGCGCCTACTGGTTAACCGTGTGTTGTCGATAACCATAACACGGAGAAAAAGATTTAAAGGGGAAGACCAGTGGCAAATATGTTTAGATCATTTCAAAGGTCCAAAGGGTGATTGGTGAAAAGAAGAGAAGCAACAAACAATCAGAAAACCCAAGCTATTTCATATTTATTTAAAACATATGTACTTTAAATTAAACAAAAGCAGCAGCAAGACGTTTTACTATTAAATCATCTGCCACAACAGCAGCAGAAGCAGCAACAATAACAATAACAACATCAACAACAAGAACGACAACAACAGAAATAACAGTAACAACTCAACTATCATTATTATTATTATTATTATTATTATTATTATTATTATTATTAT
>RQTK01000651.1:171869-195527 GCA_003991915.1 Elysia chlorotica
AGAGAGACAGACAGACAGACAGACAGACAGACAGACAGACAGACAGACAGACAGACAGACAGACAGACAGAGTTTGGGGGTGAGATGAAGGTAGAGGAATGGGCAAAGGGTGGAGGTTGAGAGTTAGAGAGAAAGGCAACATAAGGAGTAGGGCAAGGTAAGGGTTATTAGCCACAAGGGCGTGCTTAGGGGCAAGGTAAGGGTTATTAGCCACAAGGGCGTGCTTAGGGGCAAGGTAAGGGTTATCAGCCACACGGGTGTGCTTAGGGGGAAGGTAAGGGTTATCAGCCACACGGGCGTACTTAGGGGGAAGGTAAGGGTTATCAGCCACACGGGCGTACTTAGGGGGAAGGTAAGGGTTATTAGAAGCAACAGGGGCGTGCTTAGGGGGAAGGTAGGCGTCATCAGCAACAGGGACATGCTTAGGGGGAAGGTAGGCGTCATCAGCAACAGGGACGTGCTGAGGGTGGAGGTAAGCCTCTCTCTTATTGCGTTAATGCTTTGAATAGGATGCGCACGTCGATAAAACATCTTCACTAATGTCACCATCAACAGGGGCGTTCTTAGGGGAAAAGTAGGCATCTCTGTTAGTGTCTTTATTTCTTGATAGTTCGTCTCTATTAACGCCATCAGTGAAAGGGGCGTGCTTAGGGGTGAGGTTCCTGTCACGCTTAGTGTGACCGTAGAGCAGGACACCCAGGCCTTTGCCGGTCACGTTTTACTGACACCAACAGAGCCCGTAAGTAATAAAGCAGGCTTCTTCTTCTTCGTTCACTTGAAAATTGATTCTTTGCTTGTCTGATGGTAAGTAATAAAGCAGGCTGATTCTTTGCTTGTCTGATGGTAAGTAATAAAGCAGGCTGATTCTTTGCTTGTCTGATGGTAAGTAATAAAGCAGGCTGATTCTTTGCTTGTCTGATGGTAAGTAATAAAGCAGGATGATTCTGTGCTTGTCTGATCGGCCATGCTTTTGTCGTCTTTGGTGTTAGAACTTTGCTTGTAGCAATCACTTTTGATTTTTATGAGGGATATTTGTCAATCGGTTTTCTTTTGTGCTTATTTACGTTCTAACTGCATATACGAGTATCTATTGCAGTAACTACATGTTTGTAGACGACCAACTTACTATGTGTGTAAATGCCATATTCGGCCGTCTAAATCTGTATCCTCTTTGTAATTACCACATCTAGTTAATGTTAAAACTATTATGAATCTTATCTTAGTTCTAGTAAAACAGGATCTTTATTTGCATTGTACATTAGGGAAAAGTGCGACATGAGAAAAATGTTATTTTCTTGACGCTCTGTACCGAATTCCCCGAAATTCTTTAAGTCGCATGGCATGAGGTTTGAATTAAATCGAATATTGTGTACTATAAAATCATATAAACTTCAATTACTTTCTGTGATATTTATCACAGTGGAACACATGAATAACGTATAAATTAACCTCAGTACACGTATGTACCAGTGCAAAGCTACATGAATTACGAAAAATGGATTAGCGAGTTTCTGTACGTGTTGCTATTTTCACCCCCAGACCCGGATCCTGGTGACCCACGGCGTGCACTGGCTGCCGATGGTGGACCACATCATTGTGATGGCGCAGGGCAGGATCTCCGAGGAGGGCACCTACGATGAGCTCATGTCCCAGGAGGGCGCCTTCGCCGAGTTCCTCAAGGAGTTCTTCAGGAAGGAGGCTCAGACAGAGCCCGAGGACGCCGACAATGATCCAGAGAGTGAGTCGAGTTTGTCCAATAATGGTTGACAGAGCGTTTGAAAACAAACGTAGACTTAGTAGAGTCCAGGTGTTGACTTTATAAACAATGTCGTGAAGTGGGTTATTAGAGTAAGGCTTAGTTGTAACAAACATCTTTCATGACGTTTGTGTCTCCAAAGATTCACTATGAGTAAGATCCTATAAAATCATGGAGACAGAGTCACCACCTGAGATTTGAACTGCTTACCTCCCGCTATCAGTCTAGATCACCAACCGATTGAAATACTGCTGGCTCCTATAATGTAGAGATTACGAACATTGTTTTTTTTAAAATCTTATACTGTGCTTTTCTATTTAATAAAAATCTCTCTCTAGAGCGTTTTGGCGGCTCTTTTGGTTCAATACGCATTACAAATTGCTCAAATTATCTGCAAAATTTGTATACCGTTATAAATTAACTTCACTTAGTGGAGAAATAAAATTCCTCATATTACTAATAAAACTCATGTTAAGTCTGAGCACTAATCAAGATTACTCACGGAAAAGGAATACTTATGAATGAAATATCCGTATTGACTATGAGTATTACCATTGCTCTTGCCAGTTGAGGCGATCAAGAATCAAGTGCTTCAGAGACTGGAGTCCGTGACGTCAGACAATGATTTCACTTCCGGTGATGAGCTTGCCGGGTGAGATGCTCAGTGCTCAGTGCTCAGTTGTTGAGTGATTACAATAATTTGTTTCTCTTTCTCCTGTGATTATAAATTTATTTGGTACTATAGTAATATTGTAGAGATTTTCGTCATTTTATGTTTATGCTGTGGTCTTTGTTTGCGTAAAATGTTTTACAATGCCAAACAAAACATGTATTTCAATATTTATATTTTACACATCATCGTCCACACGTAAAGGAATTACACCTTGAGATTTGACAAACATTTGTCGGCATGGCTGTTTTTTGTTTAGTATTTTATTGAAATAGAATTTAAATAACTGTACCATAAACAAATAAATTGAAAACTGCAACGTTCCATAAGTTATACTATTACTAGTGGAATACTAAGTTCAGATACGGGTATTTTTTGCTCAGATAAACACTGGACATCGCAAGCTGAAACTAGACATTATACATTTTTGCTTCTCATGATATAAATTTAGTTTGAGCCACTTTGAACACTCTTAGTAGTATTTAGCTCGAGGTGTGCTATGTTTGTACTTTGATTAATCGTATTCTGTTTACGTGTCTTCTGGTGTATGCTGGGCAGGAGTCTAGCATCAGGCATTATGTTAATATGATCTTTGTATCATTCTCGTCTGACTGTATTTTTTGTGTCTAGCATCAGACAGATGTTAATATGATCTCTGTATCATTATCGTCTGACTGTAGTTTTTGTGTCTAGCATCAGGCAGATGTTAATATGATCTTTGTATCATTCTCGTCTGACTGTAGTTTTTGTGTCTAGCATCAGACAGATGTTAATATGATCTTTGTATCATTTTCGTCTGACTGTAGTTTTTGTGTCTAGCATCAGGCAGATGTTAATATGATCTTTGTATCATTCTCGTCTGACTGTAGTTTTTGTGTCTAGCATCAGACAGATGTTAATATGATCTTTGTATCATTCTCGTCTGACTGTAGTTTTTGTGTCTAGCATCAGGCAGATGTTAATATGATCTTTGTATCATTCTCGTCTGACTGTAGTTTTTGTGTCTAGCATCAGACAGATGTTAATATGATCTTTGTATCATTCTCGTCTGACTGTAGTTTTTGTGTCTAGCATCAGACAGATGTTAATATGATCTTTGTATCATTCTCGTCTGACTGTAGTTTTTGTGTCTAGCATCAGGCAGATGTTAATATGATCTTTGTATCATTCTTGCCTGACTGTAGTTTTTGTGTCTGTCCAGAGGGCAGGAGTCTAGCATCAGGCAGCGGCGCCGGTCCCGACAGGAGGCGGCTTTAGCCAAGAGCATTGAGACCAGCAAGGCTGAGCCCAGGAAAGAGCCAGCCGGCGCCGGGGCGACACTCATAGAGGAGGAGAAGGCAGAGACGGGCAATGTAGGTCGGAGCACATTTCTGTAGAGAATAATAGCTCTTTGTTTGCTCTTCTTTTGCTAAATAGACAAGGCAGAGACGGGCAATGTAGGTCGGAGCACATATCTGTAGAGAATAATAGCTCTTTGTTTGCTCTTCTTTTGCTAAATAAATAAGGCAGAGACGGGCAATGTAGGTCGGAGCACATATCTGTAGAGAATAATAGCTCTTTTTTTGCTCTTCTTTTACTAAATAGACAAGGCAGGCGGGGAATGACGGCTGGACCACATAATTTTCTGTAGAGAATATACACGGTGGGTGTTCATATTGATAAAAACAAAGTAGATCTAATGCGACAGAACACACTGGTGTTCAACCGCAGCAGAATAATTATAGTTCAGACACACTGGATGGTATGCATTATATGTACTTTTGTAGTTTTTAAATTTTAAGTTAATGTCAGAGGAACTGCTTGTCGGACCTTTGACAGCATCTGGGAGGCAATAATTATTTCCAAAGCAATATTTTTAATTTCATTTACAAATAAGAAATGTTGTCATCACTTTGTGATTCATAAATATGGTGGAGGGCGAGTTGGCACAATTGGTTGAGTGTTGGGCTTCCAATCGTGACGTATCCTGTTCAAAACCACAATCGAACAATTCATTGTGTCGGTGTCAATGAAGTGGCGGCTTAAAGTCAATCAAGAGTCTAGTATCCCTGCACAGAGTCTTTGTGGTAACAAATAAAATTACCCTACTACCGGCATAGACCACGGTATAGCCTCAATGCCGACTTTGGACATTAGGAAACGGTGGAAACCAACTAAAGCAAAGCTAACTGTACAGCACCGTGACGTCTGCAGGTGACGCGCGCCGTGTTCCTGACGTACGTCCAGGCGGTGGGCGCGCTGGTCTTCCTGGCCATGACGGTCATCTTCACAGCCTACCAGGTGTCCAGTACCTACTCCGCCATCTGGCTCAGCATGTGGACGGACGACCCGCTACTGACCAACACGTCCCTGGCGGGGACCTCGGACTACAACGATAAGAACGCCATGTATTTTTCCATCTACGCCCTACTCGGTCTCGCACAAGGTACAATAATTGTTCTCTTTTTTAGCATCCACATACTAGTCCTAAGAGCCTGAATAAAAAAGAAATTTGCTGATGAGGTTCACAATATCTTATCCGTTATTCAGATCACCAAATTCTGCCTCACAAACCGACTTCTGGAGTGGGATTTATCACAATTGTGATTCTACCTCTAGTTATTGTTTATCAATATCATAATCAATATCATGATTTTGTCATATTAAATCAGCTCCGGTTGTCCAGTATTCTAACCCATATTTAATTCTGTGTCTGTTTAGTCTGACGCATTCTCTGTGGCAAACTGTTCGTCAATTTTCTGCCAGTGACGGGAATGCGAATTTCAGAATTTTTGTATCGTGCTTCTACGAGAAAGTTACTAGTTAGTCCTAACTCCTATTCAAGTCTTCCCCTCCATCTGAAGCTTCTGTTGAGCCTAAAACTCATTGACTTGTTTTGAACACAACGATTCTTCAATGCCCCACCCCAGGCGTCACTGTCCTGACGTTCGCGCTCGTGTCCGCCTCGAGGATGGTCCGGGCCAGCGGGCAGCTCCACAGCGCCATGCTGGACAACGTCCTGCGCTCGCCCATGGCCTTCTACGACACGACGCCCATGGGCCGCGTGCTCAACCGCTTCTCCCGCGACGTGGACACGGTAGACGTGGCGCTGCCCAACACGATCCGCTCCTTCTACCAGTGCGTGTTTCGCGTGACGGGCACCATCGTGACCATCGCCTACAGCACGCCCATCTTCCTGCTGGTCGTCCTGCCGCTCGGAGTGCTCTATTGGTTCATACAGGTAAGCAAGGAGCGACGGGGTGTCTGGCTATGGGTTCTCTTTGGTCAGAGAAGGAAAGTTATCTCCGAGTTTAACTAGCCCTCCTTAGTCTCAAGTTAAGTACGCTCGGGAAAGTGGTGGTAACACACACCAAAATGTCTGGAGGCGAAGTAGCTCTAACTAGAACATTGGGTTTCGGCGCAGGAAGTCCGTGCTTCGAGCCCCGCTCTCTGAACTCGTCCCCTGCTGATTGAGTCGGTTTCAGTTTAATGTGACCAGCTGAGACAGAGTTATGGTATCCTCGCAGTACCTCTATGTGGCAGCACGTACTCTTGTCAGGTGTTAGTCTTGGGGCCCGTCCACAATATAGCCTAACACTGTTAACGTTGTGCGCTAAAAAAACAACACTTTACCTGCTGCTGTTTGCCAATGAAAATTCGGGACCTTAAGTCTTGGTTACCAAATGCATTATCAAAGATAATGAGACAAAATTGGCATCGAGAAATATTCTAATTTTTCTATAGCGAGATAATAAAACAGCGGACCCATAGAGTGGTATACCTAGGACTACACTACTGAAATTGACACAACCTTCGGCTCTAGAATGCCTCTAATCAGTTGCCCGGTTTTCCTACTCCAACCCAGACCTACGCTATAGTTCCTTGCTAATACACATCTCTTATAGTTATAGTTATACATGTAGTATTAATTACCAAATAATTATGTATTGCTCGTTTATTTTCTCTTGTTTTTTCTTTCTTTTTGTTGGTGTTTTATTCTGCTCACATAATTATGTGGTCAGGTATGGATTTTTTGCAATAATTCGCCACGTAACACTCTATTTTGTACATATTTGTATTATTAGTATACTACGTTTTCCTAATTTAGAACGATTCCCTAGTTTTTTATCTAACGGTATCGGTTCTCTTCTTTATAAATATAAATATCATGCAATTTGTTGTTAATGTTATTTGTTAGGCGGTGTGACAAATGGATCAGGAGTTACTCTCAGATGCACATGCTAAGTTATATGAAAGATCATGGAACATATTTTTTAAAAGAGTGAGAGGGAAAACACCATGACTTGTATTACTACAATTTATAAAAGAAAAGTAAAAAGCTGAATTACTTATAAGAAGTTATATCGGTACTTATGTTTTGTTAGTTTATTTGTGTGCTCGTCTACATAATAGTGATGTTGGACGTTAAACCAACTCAGCTACAACTATTTGACCCCCCCCCTCCCTATTTTTCCTATTTTTTCCTCCATACTTTTTAATCACAATCATTCCGGGCTGCTGCCTGGGCATGTTCTCTTTAACGGTTTTGGACCTTGAAATAGGTCGTTGTATCAACACTTCTTTTAGAGTGAATTTTGTGAACTATCACCAAATTGCCCTCAATCATTCCTTCTTTTGTTTGGGTGTATGGAGAAATTTGAATTAGTTTGTTTATTTCATTCATATTTCCGTATCCTTTAATGTAATGGCCTTTCAACCCTTTGCCGTTTTTTCTTTTAATTTCTTCATAGCCTTTTTTAGCGTTTTATTTATGCCATTTTTTAAATTTCTAATTTTTTCCAAAAGCCATAAAAATGTAGATAGCGGATACAAAAACACCAGCCACTATCAAAAGGATTGATAACAATAATAACAATAACAAAACAACAATAATATCAATAGTAAAATCAATAACAGCAACAACAACAACAACAACAAGCATAAATAATAATGATAGTGGTAATAACAATAACAGTAATAATAATAATAAAATAATAATAATAATAAATAATAATAATAATAATAATAATAACAAGAGTCATACCAATAACAATACTAACTATGATGTTGTTGTTTTCCTCCTCTCGGTCATATCTGTTTGTCTATGCGTCTTTTCTTATCTTTCTTGTCATTTCTAACTTATTTATTCTCCAAGCTCTCCTTATGTTCGCACGCTCTAACTCCCTCCCTCTCCCGTTCCCCCCAGCGGTTCTACATCCCCACGTCGCGGCAGCTGCGGCGCCTGGAGTCGACCAGCCGATCCCCGATCTACGTGCACTTCTCCGAGACGGTGAGCGGCGCGGCCTCCATCAGGGCGTACGGCGTGCAGGAGCGGTTCGAGTCCGAGTCGCGCTACCGGACCGACCACAACCTCTCCTTCTACTTCTGCAGCATCGTGGCCAACAGGTCAGGCGCAGTTCTCAGAACAACCAGGCCTCGTTACGTATAGGCTACTGTAGCCCAAGTCACTCAATTATTAAACTGGGGTGAACACTCTTTGTTTGTTTGTTTGTTTTGCATAACAAGCATAACAATTAATGAATAATCTAATTGTTTTAAAATATTATCAAAGTTAGGACAGAATGTACTCGAAACTATTTTAGTTTAGCCACCACACCCAACAATGTAAACTGTCTCAACGGTGCCTAGTACAATGGTGATATAGCTCACTAAACGCAAATGTTTGTTCATTTCAGTAACATTGAATTGAATGTTATTTTTAGAAAGCACAGACCAAGACTTGTTATCAAACAGGTCATGAATTTATTTCATTCCATAAAATTGAAAAGTAATTTCTGATCTCTCTCTTAGTCCGATTTTTACGTTTTTCAGGTTTCCAAGGGGTTATTTTTATTTTATCCATAGCGAACTTTGTTTTCAAACCCAAATTCAAGTGAATTACATCCCATATCATGGACTATATGAGCATGGGTGGAAATTAAATAAGCAAAGGATAGGACAAAATAAAGAAAGAAATCAATGAAAGAAAATATCAGAAAAATTAGTTTTTAGAAAGAAAAAAACCTAGATCATAATGAACAACCACAAGAGATTAATCATAATAATCAAAGCTATGCGTCTTTCCCTGACCCACTTAGGTGGCTGGGCTGGTGCCTGGAGATGATCGGGAATCTGGTCGTGCTATCGTCTGCTCTGTTCGCCGTCCTCTCGCGCAACCTGTCTGCGGGCCTGGTGGGCCTCTCCGTCTCATACTCCACACAGGTGAGGGCGTATTTACTCTCTGTCTCATACTCCACACAGGTGAGGGCGTATTTACTCTCAGTCTCATACTCCACACAGGTGAGGGCGTATTTACTCTCAGTCTCATACTCCACACAGGTGAGGGCGTATTTACTCTGTCTCATACTCCACACAGGTGAGGGCGTATTTACTCTCTGTCTCATACTCCACACAGGTGAGGGCGTATTTACTCTCTCTCATACTCCACACAGGTGAGGGCGTATTTACACTGTCTCATACTCCACACAGGTGAGGGCGTATTTACTCTCTCTCATACTCCACACAGGTGAGGGCGTATTTACTCTCTCTCATACTCCACACAGGTGAGGGCGTATTTACTCTCTCTCATACTCCACACAGGTGAGGGCGTATTTACTCTCTCTCATACTCCACACAGGTGAGGGCGTATTTACTCTCTCTCATACTCCACACAGGTGAGGGCGTATTTACTCTGTCTCATACTCCACACAGGTGAGGGCGTATTTACTCTCTGTCTCATACTCCACACATGTGAGGGCGTATTTACTCTGTCTCATACTCCACACATGTGAGGGCGTATTTGCTCTGTCTCATACTTCACACATGTGAGGGCGTATTTGCTCTCTGACTCATATTCAACGGAGACATGAGCATATTTCCTATGCCTCTCTATCTCATACTTCACACAGGTGAGAGTGTGTTTCCTTTATGTCTCACACTCCATGTGCCTAATACTACACATGATGTGAGTGTGTATTTACTCTGTGTCTCATTCTTCACACAAATGAGGGTGTATTTCTTCTCTGCCTCATTCCCCACACAAATGAGAGTGTATTTCTTCTGTCTCATACTCACGCAAATGAAGGGCGTGTTTCACTGGGTCTGATACCTCACACAGGTATGAGGGCGTTTTCCCTACCTGTCTTTCTCATATTCTACGAATACCCTACACAGGTGAGAGCGTGTTTCCTCTATGTCTCACACTCCACAGACATGAACGTGTACTTGTCTAATACTAAACAGATGTACGTGTGTTTTTACTCTCTGTCTCATATCGCACCCAAATGAGAGCGTGTTACCTCTATGTCTCATACTCAGGCAAAATAAAAACCCGTTTTTACTCGGCCTCATACTCCGCTCAGGTATGAATGTGTTTTCTGTGCTTCTCTGTCTCCTTCTCCGATGAGGCCATGTTTCCCTGCCTCTGTCTCCTACTCCAAGGAGAGCATGTTTCCCCTACCTCTCTGTGTTATACTCCAAGGAGAGTGTGTTTCCCCTACCTCTCTGTCTCATACTCCAAGGAGGGCGTGTTTCCCCTACCTCTCTGTCTCATACTCCAAGGAGGGCGTGTTTTCTTTACCTCTCTGTCTCATACTCCAAGGAGGGCATGTTTCCCCTACCTCTCTGTCTCATACTCCAAGGAGGGCGTGTTTCCCCTACCTCTCTGTCTCATACTCCAAGGAGAGCGTGTTTCTTCTGCCATTCTGTCTCATAATCCACTGAGACCATGTTTCCTTTGGCTCTAATATTCACGCAAAGAAGGGCGTGTTTCCACTTCGTCTCATAGTCATACTTAATTCAGGTATGGGGTCGTGTTTACCTACCCCCCCTGACTCACACTCCACAAAGGTATGTGCGTGTTGCCCTTGGAACCTTGTCTCATATTCCACGAAGGTATGAGCGGTTTTTTTCTCTGTTACTCTGTCTCATACTTAACACCCGTAGAATCGTGTTCCGCGCTCCACTCTGTTTCATAATACACGAGAAAGCATGAGCATGTTTCATACTCGCGCAAATGAAGGACGTGTTTCTACTCGATCTTAATCTTCACTCAGGTATGAGGACGTGTTCCCCTACCAATCTGTCTCGTATTCCATGAAGGTATGGGCGTGTTTCCTCTGCCACTTTGTCTCATATTCCACGGATGTATGGGCGTGTTTCCTCTGCCACTTTGTCTCATATTCCACGGATGTATGAGCGTGTTTCCTCTGCCACTCTGTCTCATATTCCACGGATGTATGAGCGTGTTTCCTCTGCCACTCTGTCTCATATTCCACGGATGTATGGGCGTGTTTCCTCTGCCACTTTGTCTCATATTCCACGGATGTATGAGCGTGTTTCCTCTGCCACTCTGTCTCATATTCCACGGATGTATGAGCGTGTTTCCTCTGCCTCTCTGTCTCATATTCCACGGAGGTATGAGCGTGTTTCCTCTGCCACTCTGTCTCATATTCCACGGATGTATGGGCGTGTTTCCTCTGCCACTTTGTCTCATATTCCACGGAGTTATGATTGTGTTTCCTCTTCCACTCTGTCTCATATTCCACGGATGTATGGGCGTGTTTCCTCTGCCACTTTGTCTCATATTCCACGGAGGTATGAGCGTGTTTCCTCTGCCACTTTGTCTCATATTCCACGGATGTATGGGCGTGTTTCCTCTGCCACTCTGTCTCATATTCCACGGATGTATGAGCGTGTTTCCTCTGCCTCTCTGTCTCATATTCCACGGATGTATGGGCGTGTTTCCTCTGCCTCTCTGTCTCATATTCCACGGAGGTATGAGCGTGTTTCCTCTGCCTCTCTGTCTCATATTCCACGGATGTATGGGCGTGTTTCCTCTGCCACTTTGTCTCATATTCCACGGAGGTATGAGCGTGTTTCCTCTGCCACTCTGTCTCATATTCCACGGATGTATGAGCGTGTTTCCTCTGCCTCTCTGTCTCATATTGGATGGAGGTATCAATGTGTTTCCTCTTCCACTCTGTCTCATATTCCACGGAGGTATGAGCGTGTTTCCTCTGCCTCTCTGTCTCATATTGGATGGAGGTATCAATGTGTTTCCTCTTCCACTCTGTTTCATATTACACGGAGATGAGAGGGATTTTTGTCTACCCTGTTTGATCACTAGTTTGTCCGAAAAAAATAGGTACAGTTGGAGTGAAAACATTTTAAAAGCACAGAATAGGTGTATACGAACGAAAGTGAATGGAAGTGATTCTGTATAGATATTAAAATTAATTTTTATTTAGTAAGCAATTCACTTTTTGTGTGAAATTTATTTTATTCCCAACTTTCTAGTTTAAAATTACACACAAACACACACACACACACACACACACACACAAACACACGCAATGCATTCTTGCAGAGCCCTACGCCTTTAGATTAAATTGCTGACTATTTACAACATCTAACAGAGATATTGGCCGGAAATTATTGATGGACACTTTTAAAACCAACTATCTAGAAAGGATATTATTATTTATTAAGTTGATGACTTGTATTACTTACTCTAAAGATAAATGCGCAACCATTTTTCTTTTTCCCTGTACTTAAAAAAGGGAAAAAGTACCGTATGAATTTTTGTCTTTATATTTTTACATGTCTTCAATTTTCAAAATATTACATAAAATAAGATAATAATTTGAAAAAAAGGCATGTAGTCTTTGAGGAACAGAAATAGTGAGCTTGTCCTTCCTTCATAAAAATTTCTGGGGAAAATGAAAAAAAAATTATTATGTAGAGCAATCCATCAAGATTATTGGAAACGAAATGTAATAGAGTGTTGGGTCAATTTACAACTATTGGTTACAAATTGATAACGCTAGAATCTCTGTCATATCACCCCCCCCCCCTTTTTTCCCTCCTGAAAAGTGATGTTCAAAAACAATAATTATAGTAATAAAATAGCTATAAACTTCAAAATGTCCTTTTAAACATTTTTAGCCAACATACAAATGAGCATGACCTGGGGCATAAGTGAATGGAAAAAAAATTTAAAAATAAGGTACTGAATCCCAACATGTTAGAAAGCTCCAATCGCATACAACAAACTGGCAGCACAGAATATAAGGCATAGAGTGGTTTCAGTGTGGTGCATTTCTTTTGAATAAAATTTTTTCCAATTAAATCCATTTTTTAAATTATTTATTACTACATATTTATCTATTTATTTATGAATTTCTCACCCTCACAGCTCTTTTTCCTTCCCAGTTACATGTATATACATGTATTACTCAGAATGTCTATTATAAAAAAACAACTGTGGTGGTCTGGAATGTACTCAATTTTGAAGAATAAATGTACCAGTTACAACTACCAGTCCCTTTTTCAAACCAGTTTTAAATTTCACATTGATTATTATTATTTCACAAAAATGAAAGCTCCTTTTAGAGGGCTTTACACACGGCTTGCCTTGACTGAGAAATCGTACTATGCTGAGTTAGACCTGTCCGTTTTTTATTACAGAACGTGAACAAACTAGTTTCTCTATAGGATCCCGAAGTATTCACCGTGTGTAAAGCCCTCTAAAAGGAGCTTTCATTTTTGTGAAAGCCGATGGCAGAGTGGTTAAGCACACTGGTCTTCGCCTTGGCAAGGCGATGGGTGCCGAGTAGAAGGTGCGGGTTCGATCCCCGTCCATGTCATTTGTCTAAAAATGTGTCTTTGTCTACTTGTCTTATCTGTTGGTCTAAGCTAGACCTAGGTTTGTGGCTGTCCCTTTCTAACCTATTTTCACCTTATTCCCTCAGTCGCTCGCATCATTATTTGGTCTATAGTTGTTGGCGTGCTTCTCTGTATCATAATTCTATTATTTATTCTGGCTAACATGAATACTTCGGGATCCTATAGAGAAACTAGTTTGTTCACGTTCTGTAATAAAAACGGACAGGTCTAACTCAGCATAGTACGATTTCTCAGTCAAGGCAAGCCGTGTGTAAAGCCCTCTAAAAGGAGCTTTCATTTTTGTGAAAGCCGATGGCAGAGTGGTTAAGCACACTGGTCTTCGCCTTGGCAAGGCGATGGGTGCCGAGTAGAAGGTGCGGGTTCGATCCCCGTCCGTGTCATTTGTCTAAAAATGTGTCTTTGTCTACTTGTCTTATCTGTTGGTCTAAGCTAGACCTAGGTTTGTGGCTGTCCCTTTCTAACCTATTTTCACCTTATTCCCTCAGTCGCTCGCATCATTATTTGGTCCCTAGGTCTAGCTCCGTCTGTTAAAGCCTCTATAGTTGTTGGCCTGCTTCTCTGTATCATATTACTACTACTACTACTACTACTACTACTACTACTACTACTACTACTACTACTACTACTACTACTACTACTACTACTACTACTACTACTACTACTACTACTACTACTACTATTACTAGTAAGGTTTATTCACGTGGATCACACGTTTCGACACTTTGAAAATTGTAACGAATGTAAATTCTGAGTAGGCCTAACCCATAATCCTTAACTCTATCGCTTTGCGTGGCTTTAAATTTAAAGCTTTGGCTTGTAGATCTAGTAGACTAGTTCACGATCGTCGTTTTGTTTTAAAAAGACTTCAATATGAAAACTTAGATCGAGAATAATGACTTACGTGTATAGAGCTCTCTGTTGATAAGATCTAGATCCCACTGAATCATAGACCCAAATGATGCGACTAAAAGTTAAGATTTTGTCAATTGTATAGAGATAACTTTCTTTAAATAAGTTTATCTAGTCTTTGACACGTGGTAATTATGGTTTAACTTATCTCAAACATAAATTAATTCAATGAAAACTGAGAAACAAACCTAAGATCTATTTCGATCCCATTCGAGCTCTTGTCAGTCTCATCATGTTTAGGTAAATGGCGGCTCTTGCCGAGAACAAAAAAGTGTTCGATTACTAAGTCTTTATTAAAAACCATGCCCCTTTTTTATATTGGTTGTCCCGTCAAATAAATCCCTGAAATATTTTGGCCCGACGTGTAAATTTATCCCAACAAAACAAAATGTGTGCACCTACCTCGGTTTCTGACAATCTTAGACCTAAATATTGCAGCTCATTAATCGCTTTTTTGTGGACAAAATCATTCTTAGTGTTGAACTTAGGAGCCTCTCAAGGTTCAGATAATTGGGGATAATTACGTTCTTAAAATAGAGTAAAGGAGTAAGCACTAGAGAGGGACTAAGCGAAGATGCGTCGGTGGAGCACTTTGGTTTAGCCAGAGCCATTTGGTTTAGGTGCGTTTCATAAAAGAATTTTTTTTTAACTTAGGAGCGCACCTAACTTGAGTAGAGACTAGACAGGGGCTGGAGTGAGTAAACAAGACGTAGCTTACGTTTCGTCATAACAATAATAAGAATAAGAGCGCTTACGACGAGACGAAAGCTACGTCATAGTTGTTCATTCTACCCTAGAGATGGTATGAGCACATCAGACTGGAGCACACTTAGGTTTAGGTGAAGTTCATTGCACCTGCCCAATAGCGACGTACATGTAGTTTGACATAATTATACACAAAATAAATGGTTCATAATTATGCGTGTTTAACTAAACATTGTACAATACAATTGAATGATTGGTTTTACTCCGAAGGTAACGGGTGCCTTGAACTATCTGGTGAGGACATTCAGTGAACTGGAGACAAACATTGTGTCTGTAGAAAGAATCAAGGAGTACAGCGAAACACCAACAGAAGTAAGACAACCCTCTCAATAGTCTATATATATATCCTTTTTCTGTCTGTCTATACACCCCTGTTTTGTTGTTGTTGTTGTTTTGTAGCTAGATAACAGTCTTCAGAAAAGAACACCCCCCCCCTCACTTATTGCAAGTGTTTCGGGCCTGTTGGTACTCTAAAGGGGTTCGGGTCACAACCAAGTCATAACTCTTACTAAGTCTTTGGTTATTTTTTTTCTGTTTTTACCTTGCCCCTGAACCCCCACCCCCACCCCACCCGTTCATCTGTTTCTCTGTCCTTGTTCTTCTTTTTCTTGTATTTCATGTTTCACCGTTCTTCTCTATTACGTTGGTCATTTATTGCGCTTCTGTAGGTAGGTGTTTTTTCACCGGACTTATCAATCTTACCTGGTTTTTTTTCTTTCTAAATCCTCATTCTCTATCTATTTTCCCTCGCCATTTCTCCCACATTTTGTTTACCCCCGCTTCATGATAGGATTCTCTAGTCTATCTATCTTTCTCTTTCTGTGTGTGTGTGTGTGTGTGTGTGTGTGTGTGTCGGTGTCTGTGTATTGTAGACCCTTATTATTATAAATACGTTCTACACTTGAAATTTAAAAATGTCAACTGTCAAACTATAAGAACAACAGTAGGTAGTGATATTAACAATAACAAAACTTCAAAGGTATTTCCCTTCACTCACACCACCTTTTTTGCACTTACCTTTTAGTGTCCGTATTGCAAACATGTGCCTGACTGTGCTTTTCTACCATCCTCTACCTGTTTACTTTTCTGGTGGGGTTTTTTTGTGTGTGTGTGTGTGGTTTCCAGGCAGCTTGGGAAAATCCGTACAACACCCCAAGCATCAACTGGCCGGACCGTGGCGAGATCGAGTTCCGGGACTACCAGACCCGCTACAGACCTGGCTTGGAGCTCGTTCTCAAGGGAGTCACGTGCCGCATCAACAGTGGGGAGAAGGTGAGAGGGTTGGCTCTCAGCGTGATAATGTTAGGGTGATCTTTATGCGTCGAGTGCCGCACCAACAGCGGGGAGAAGGTGAAGAGGGTTGGCTTTCGGCGCGATAAGTCTCAGGACCTCAGTTCAATATTTAGGTAGATGTCACTTGCCGCACCAACAGCGGGAAGAAGGTGAAGAGGGTTGGCTTTCGGCGCGATAAGTCTCAGGACCTCAGTTCAATATTTAGGTAGATGTCACTTGCCGCACCAACAGGCGGGAAGAAGGTGAAGAGGGTTGGCTTTCGGCGCGATAAGTCTCAGGACCTCAGTTCAATATTTAGGTGTGATGTGTCGCACCAACGGCGGGGGAGAAAGCAAAGATCATCGCCATTAAATAGACATAATGTGGGGTGAATACCGTGAGCAAATAGTTGAGTGGGTGTAACATTTGATTCAGACAGATCGTGTTTCAATTGGGAAACAAATGTGCAAAAGAGCAACGGACTGAACACACATCCTTATTTCACTCCACTATTACATTGGGAAAACTCAGTAAGCCGATTGCTATTGATATCATTTGGGTTTCTAACTTTCAAACATGTTGATACTGACACCTGTTGTTACCGAGTTGACCTGTGCAACATTGAATTGTTAAGAAATAAGGGTTTCCTGCAACACTTAGATTATTAATGACCAATGCACTCCCCGTCTGTCTCTCTCTCTGTTTCTCTCTCTCTCTCTCTCTCTCTCTCTCTATCTCTCTCTCTCCCTCTCTCACCCTATATCTCTTTCTCTCTCTTTTTGCCAGGTTGGCATTGTGGGCAGGACAGGGGCGGGTAAGTCATCTCTCACGGTGGCGCTGTTCCGTCTGATCGAGGCTGCGAGCGGAAGTATCGTCATCGACGGGGTACCGATTGCCAACTTGGGCCTGCACGATCTTCGCTCCCGTCTGACCATCCTGCCGCAGGTGGGCACTGATCATCCCGCCAGTTATCTCAATACGCACACACGTCTTACTAGAAAACTCATTTGATAAAACGTTGTTGTTATCCCGATAACTCTTCTTTTTTGTCCAAGGAACGAAACTCATCGATATAGATTGGTTTGGTAATGTAAAAATCAGGTTTTTCTGCCACCAATCATCAAGTTGTTGAGTTGGTTTAACGCCCAATGTCAGCACTAAATAGGCTTTATTGTAGTCGGATTCCAAGACCGACGTCTGATAATTTTATGTGCTGTCACACACGAAACTGGGCAGGGATACGATGACTCCTGTCTCAGCCGGTCACTTTAAATTGACAAGTTATCAAAGAAGTGTACACATAATTAGAAAGTTACATAATTTATCGATGGAGTTAAGTATCTTTCGAGCTTAAAAATAAATGATCTTACCAATCGCAACTTGCAAGTTTAAAGAAAAATCAACAAAGGGCTCACATAGTCTCTTGACTTTTTTTTTACAATTTCAAAGCAAAGTTCAAGCAACAATAATAGACTATATGGACCATAAACAAGTACGTGTATGAACCATCCGTGAAAGATAGCTTAAATGGCGTCGTATTGCTTATATCCCTACCCATTAGGACCCAGTGATTTTCTCAGGCACTCTGAGGATGAACCTTGACCCTTTTGACGAGTTTACGGATGAGGATATCTGGCGAGCGCTTGAGCATGCGCACTTGAAGGACTTTGTATCTGGTCTTCCGGGCACGATAAACTACGAATGTGGAGAGGGCGGACAAAATCTGAGGTGGGCAAAACAAAGCCGTCACATTACATGTATTAAGTGCGATTATATACATAACAGATACACGGAACTTTGAATAGTTTTTTTTTAATTGCATTAAGGAATACTACAAAATAACAGTGGGCATGAAACCAACGAAAAATTGCATTATTTCGGATGGATTTCATTCTATAAAGAGCTTGCTTTAGAATGGGGGCGATTCTTAGAAGAGCTTGCTTGCCTATGTTGCAGCGTGGGACAGCGGCAGCTGCTGTGCCTGGCCCGGACTCTGGTGCGACAGACCCGCATCCTCATCCTGGACGAGGCCACAGCCGCAGTGGACCTGGAGACAGACGAGCTCATCCAGAGGACGATCCGCACTCAGTTCAGCAGATGCACGGTCCTGGCCATAGCGCACAGGCTCAACACCGTCATGGACTATGACAAGTGAGTACTGCACTATGACAAGTGAGTACTGGACTATGACAAGTGAGTACTGGACTATGACAAGTGAGTTCTGGACTATGACAAGTGAGTACTGGACTATGACAAGTGAGTACTGGACTATGACAAGTGAGTACTGGACTATGACAAGTGAGTACTGGACTATGACAAGTGAGTACTGGACTATGACAAGTGAGTACTGGACTATGACAAGTGAGTACTGGACTATGACAAGTGAGTACTGTAATATGACATGTGAGTACTGGACTATGACGTGTGAGTTCTGGACTATGACAAGTGAGTTCTGGACTATGACAAGTGAGTACCGTACTGGACTATGACAAGTGAGTACTGTAATATGACATGTGAGTACTGGACTATGACGTGTGAGTACTGGACTATGACAAGTGAGTTCTGGACTATGACAAGTGAGTACTGGACTATGACAAGTGAGTACTGGACTATGACAAGTGAGTACTGGACTGTGACAAGTGAGTACCGGTACTGGAATATGACAAGTGACTACTCGACTAGTATTCGTCTATGATCAGTGAGTAATGTACTGTGTTCGGCTTAGACAAGTGAGTACTGAAATATACTACGTGACTAGATTAAAATAAGTGAGTACCTTGCCATGCTCGACTGTGCTAAGTGAGTAATGTACCATGATCGACCAAGACAATGGAGTATTGAACTAAAAATTAGTGAGTGTTGCACAATAATAAGTGAGTACTGGATTGTGGTGAGTGAGTACTAGACTAGTATAATAAGTGAGTACTGGCTTGTGGTGAGTGAGTACTAGACTAGTATAATAAGTGAGTACTGGATTGTGGTGAGTGAGTACTAGACTAGTATAATAAGTGAGAACTGGATTGTGGTGAGTTAGTACTAGACTAGTATAATAAGTGAGCACTAGACTAGTATAATAAGTGAGTACTGGATTGTGGTGAGTGAGTACTAGGGTAATATGATTTTATAAAACTTAGCATTACAGATAAGATAGGAAAAGTTCAAACTAAAATTTCATGCATTTGGAGTCGTTGAGCATCACATTTCACAGGAGTAAATTGCCTTTTTCTCTGCTCATGTACTTTGTGCTCCACCCTCCTTCCCCAGAATCATCGTGATGGACCGGGCTCGCGTGAGCGAGTTTGACTCCCCCCAGACTCTGCTGGCCAACCCAGATTCCATCTTCTACAGCATGGCCAGGGACGCCGGCCTCGTGTGATGTCTGCACGGAACTTTCTACACATAGTTCCATGCGCAAGGCAACAACAGCAGCAACAATAACAACGAGAACAACAACAACTACGACGACAACATCAACAATAGAAACAACAAAATAACGAAAGTGATAACAACAACAACAACAACAACAACAACAACAACAACAACAACAACAACAACAACAACAACAACAACAACAACAACGACAACAACAACTAAAACAACAAATGGAAAAAAAAGCAACATTCGATCTTCCCTTTACTGTTATGAGCTCATAGTCATACATTCTTGTTTTGATAGGCCAGCCAATCTCATCTCAATATCGCTAGTTTGGTTTCCGAACCATGCCAATCAGCTCTGACACCAGTTAATCTCCACCAATTCTTTACAGACTCTCCTCACTGCGAGTACAATGTGATTCTATAAGTCGTAATGCCAGAATTTGCACTCGAATGCTAGTCTTGTGAGTTGCGGCGCACAAGTTTCTAGATTTTTAGATCTGGTATTTTCATTTTAAAGAATTTCACTTTCAGTTAAACGCACGTGCGGGCAAAGAATATCTCTGAAATCTGATCCGGGTATGGTTTCATTTAAACCCCACTTCTAGAAACACATGTTGGTCAGGAATTACATATACATTAACAGAAGCCCGATAAAAAGCATAACACCGGGCTCTTCTTTGCACTCAAAAAAGCCTATGGAAACTTCCCCTAAAAGCATTCAAGAACAATACTATTATTTAATGACGCAAAAGTCAATGAATGGGATACTTCCGGTTACGTATTTGAGGCAAGCCAATCACCAATACAAAAGTTGGGGCGGTGTTTCTTTATGTGAATATTGGATGGTCCACTTATCAATATTTATTCTACTTTATATGCAATCATGGTTAAACTTAACATGTATGCCCCTGTTCTAATTATATTGATTTCAGAAGCAGGTTGTGAAAATAATTCTATACATCATGACTGTCTGTACAGACTCGTGTACTACTCACTTGACATGTATGCCCCTGTTCTAATTATATTGATTTCAGAAGCAGGTTGTGAAAATAATTCTATACATCATGACTGTCTGTAAGGACTCGTGTACTACTCGGTGAACAAAATGTTTTCACTAAACGTCTGAAATACATTTAGTCCAGGAAAAATAGCGAAAAAATGGGCTTAAGCTACAGGTTATTGCTTTCTGATTTTTACATTTCCATGTTGTTAAACATTTTTACACCATAACATACTAAAAGTTTACCGCCGTAAGTGTGGCGGAAGAGGATTTTTGAGAGGTCAAAGAGCACCAAGTGCAAGTTTTCAAAAACGCACTAATATCTAAGTAAACCGCAAACCATCTAATACGTCTATAGACAGCGCTATTACAAAGTTTTAAGCTAACAGAGAGCTTGGTTTAGATGACAAGAGGCTTTTAAGTTTGGTTTATTACAAAGAAAAAAAGCAGTTTATTTTAACCAAACCCGTATTTTCCTGTTTCTATTTTCCAGGATAGGCCTATAAATATTTGTAAAAAGTTTACTTTTAAACAGCAATCCAAGTAATTTTTTCATTTCTTTACATGTTTGGATTGGTCAACATCTGAGCTATAACAAACTAAAAATTGACTGCTGTATGTCCGTGGAATATGTTTTTTTTTATTTTTTATAGAGGAATGAAAGTTCAATAAGGACACTTTTCTAAAGCATCATTCTCTTTAAAAATCACTACCATTTATTACATCTATAGACAACTCTATTACAAAATTTCAAGATCTTAGCTAGCTGGGTATAGGTGACATGGGGCTTTAAAGTTTGATTTATTAAATAAAATAGGGCAATTTGTTTTCTTAAAACCCGTATTTCTCCGCTTCTATTTTTCGGATTGTAAATCTTTCCAAAATTTTTTACTTTTTTTCAGAGTAACACAAGAAATTTAAATATTTCTTTATATGTTAGTTTTGGCCAAGATCCAAGCTATAAAAAAACTACTAAAACTAAAAGTGTACTGCCGTAAATGTAATGGAACATGGTTTTTGAGAGGACAAAGGTCAGTAAGTGCATTTTTATAAAAACCACATCGTTTCTTAACAATATTCATATATTGTCGGAACATGTGTAAATAATGCAAAGACATTGCAAGTATTCTGAGAAACCAAAGGTCACCTTTTTCAAAAATACTAAAACACAGTAGATTTATAATAAACTAATTCATTTCACACACGTAGACAAACGCAATACGACATGATATACATTGCAAACGTGATATAAGTAAAAAAAAATTTTGGCTGTTGTTATTTTTGTTACCCTTACTTTAACTTTATACATTAAAAGACTATGAAATACTTTGCTTGTTCCAAAAATATCATTCTATTTTCCCAATTCCATATGAATGTATTATAAGAATTCAATTCTAAGCACTCTTTCTATACATAAAATGCTGGGAAATGCTGTGTCGTGTGTTTTGTGTAGTGCGTATGCAGGAAAAATTTAAAAAATCAAGAGAACTCAATCTGTTTCGCTCGGGCTTAGATGAAATGTATAAACCAAAATTATCACACTTATTCCACACACCGTTTTTCCAGACATGTTTTTTTAAAACTGCAGTTGATTGTTTAACTGAAGATCATGCATAGCTTGTGTTATATGCATATCTATTTCCAATCAAGATATTAAACCGGTTTTTTATACAACTGCGAAGACAGTGTAATTGTTTCATACCGATTGACATCAGTCGACAAATATCACACTGTAAATAGGTTTGAAGTACATGTATTACGGAAACAAAACTACATTGTGCTTTTCATTATGTTTTAAACAATGTTGATTGATACAGCTTTCTATTTCATTGTTCATTCTTAGCAATGCACTTTAACGCTTTGTACTTTTGTATAAATAAAAAAATCCTTACTGAATTCTTCTAATGTGCCATGACTTCGATGTGAACAAGCGTTTTTTTGTTTGTTCTTTTTTCATTTAGAATTACATAATGAATAAATAACAATAAAAGGCTGACATCAAAAGGAAACTCAAAAAGTCCTTCAATAATTCAAAGACCCAGACTCTCCAAAGAACGGTCTCAACAAACCTTTTAATTTTATTGAGTCAGCACTGTATGGACTATAATTATTGTCTGTTTGGTGGTCAGAAATAAACAATGGCAACATGACAGAAACAATCCTACAGAATTTAGACTCGTTAGCGAGGATAACTTCCGTATCCCTGCAGTGGATTCCAGCTGACGGTGAGACAGCTGACAGCAAGGCGCCATTGGAAAACCCGTCCAAAATACATACTGACACACTTACTTCTGTGCTGATTACATGATTTCCCACGCTTCACCAGCGATTTTCGTAAGACGACCTACCCGAGAGAGGACATTTTTGAGCCCGAAAAAGGCTGAAATGTCGCTGCGTGAGCGATTCGGGGGTGTTTTTAATATCAAATTCTAAACTCATTAGCGTTAATAAAGATATAAATAGATTAGATCTTTAGAAAGATCAACTCTTGAGGAAAACATTGATATGATTTTTAATATGATTTGATTATTTTTAGACTTACAATATCTAACGCTGGGTGAAAAGTACGAAATTTGAGTAATTCACGGCAGATTTCGCCTGCCGCGAGGCGTCAGTCTGTGATACCTACTGACAGTGACACTGACAGGCTTGCTGTGAAGGCTAAACTGTGTTCACTCCAGATGTTAGGCTGCACGTGGCAAGGGTGTTGGTACATGTACCAACAAGGGACAAGAGAAATCACGGGGGAAATAGCAAACAACTAACAAGAGTTGGCAGTTCGAAATATAATTAACCCAAACGAGAGGAACCAGCGTTTACATGATACACACAAATATGGATAAGTATAAAAAAAAAATGGATTTTTCTCAAGATGCAAAGAATTTTTGGATTTTTCAAGTTTGCCTTCCGACGACCTTCACCAGGAAAAGCGAGTCAGAGAGGACAAAAGTCCCGCTGTAGTCATGTTTTACTGTACAGTATATGTACATGTACTTTGTGGACCTAAAAGTGTTCTTCCTCTCCTAAATTTCGCCAGGAAGTTTATAATGAGAGACGGAACTCAGTGACTGTTTGTGCGTAATGTGAGTGTTGCACAATACATGTAGCATGTTGATTTTCAATGATGGCATACCAGGTTTATTAACGTTCACACATACTTATCACAGATGTCTACTAATAGCACTAGATCGATCAGAAATAATGGCGGCCCCTCTTCGCGGGGGGTGTTTTTTTTTTTGTTTTT
>RQTK01000651.1:196562-234975 GCA_003991915.1 Elysia chlorotica
GGGGTAGAGCTGCTCGAGGTATTCAAGGTATTTGACTCATTCAGATATATTAATTACACATGTACATACCGGTACATGTATAATGGCACTGCCTCTATGACAATGGAATCATGGCATAAAAATGTGAACATTTATATCCGTACAAAGAACTTCAGAGGAAAAAAGCTACATCGTAATTTTCTTTACCTTTTGCAGGATAGTTATATTACCGGTATTCAACTCACAGGCTATTTACAAACATAAAATTTGAAAATCGACGACTACAATACATGTACCAAGACTTTTAGATGCATGTCATCTAATCATCATATTACCGTAGTTTATTAATATTATGTATCATATTAATATTACATTGCATAAATTTTACGTATTATTTAATAGGTTGTACAAATTTTACACATTCAGATCTGTGGTCAATTTAATTTTTGTAACAAAGCATGATAAATTCAGTGCAATCGGTTAGGCCTATAGATATTAAGCTTTGTTATGAGAGTAACTATTGCATTCTAAACACTATAAATCGTGCATTTATCACTTGAAGAATGAGATTAAAATAGAATTAACTCTATTTCATCTAATTTTACACAGCAATATCCAGTGTATTCATACCCTACATGTTTCTTAAAAAGTTTAAAACGAATCTCATAAAATACACAATGATAACAGAAGTAGGCATTTACGGCATAGGTATACATTTGTGTGGTTGGCATGAAGGCTTGATATTATTATTATGTATGTAACTATTAATTATGCATCAATTATGAAAATATGACATTAATGCCGACTATATAATGGAATATACTGAGCATCAATAATATTAGTACATTGCATGTGGTGTAGATTTATAATATTTTATACTAAATGTACATTCACAGTACATAAAATCTAGTGTTACACTTAGTCATACTACTACTACTACTACTACTACTACTACTACTACTACTACTACTACTACTACACATGTATTATTAACATGGCTATGCTTTTTTAAAGTGATTGATATGTACTTTGAGTTTCTTACTTGTGGATACTTATTACATGAACTGATGAAGTCTATAGTTTTCTTATTTCAAAAACAATTGTAAATTTTACCAATAAAAATTTATATTATTTCACAATATTATTATTATTATTATTATTATTATTATTATTATTATTATTATTATTATTATTATTATTATTATTATTATTTATGTATTTATTTATTTATTTATTGTAATTACGTGCTAAATATTCTCATTGTTGTTATGATGATATTTTTAACATTGTCACACTTAGGTAGTAGTAGTAGTAGTAGTAGTAGTAGTAGTAGTAGTAGTAGTAGTAGTAGTAGTAGTAGTAGTAGTAGTAGTAGTAGTAGTAGTAGTAGTAGCAGCAGCAGCAGCAGCAGTAGCAGTAGCAGCAGCAGCAGCAGTAGTAGTAGTAATAAAAAATTATAAAAGACCTGTACATGATACCCTTGAAGTTTAAATATTGTAATGTCAATTGCTCTATAAAGTGTCCAGGGAAAAAAACTTTAATAAAAAAAAAAATTTCAAACAGTTGCAATTAGCTCTTGGAGCGGTTTTGATAAGTGGTTTCTGGAAGTAGAATCCTTTTCATTGATACCAGAACACCTTATCTGGTCCAGTTGCACCCCGATCCTTCCACAAGCATTACCCAAGCTCAGACATGAGTACAATTGATCCATTTTAATTAGCTTATAAAACTAAAATAAAAAAACAAACCCTAAAAAGACCATCAGATTTAATAGGGGGCTTAGTGGTGCATTTTGTGCAGGAATTTATCCTCTAGATGTCCTTAAAAAGCATCATATAGAATGTAAAAAATCATGTGGGCCTATATCAAAAATTCTAATTTGTATATATAGGCCTATACATGTAGATTCCTTCTATGCAGCAAAAACGTCCCCTCGTATTGTTTAGGAATACAGTGTAAAAACTTTAAATCAACATCTTTATAACAAATGAGGCATTAATTTGGCCTTTGCAACAAAATTATTTTTTGTACAATACAAAAACAGTTTTCTCTCTATTTTTAAATTTTAGCCTCTACCTTTTCATGGTATGATTCTAAAACTGATTGAGGGGTGTAAAATAAAACTTTAAAAGAGAATCAAACCAAAGTCTTATATATATGTAAAAAGCTGAAGAGAAAAGAAAAAAAAAACAGATCTAATTCTAAATAAATCTTCTTGCCAATTAAAATTACATCAATTACATCAAAGCTTTGGTATAAATTGAGATTTCCACTGTAACTGACCAAAAAAAAAAAAAATTAAAAAAAATTTGTTTAGGCTAAATAAACTGAATGTTTCCTTCTTTTTTTATTGGTCAATCCTCAATAGACACCTTAACTAAGCCGTACATATTTCCCTTAAGTTTCCCTTGTGAATCAATCAGTCTTTAGAATCTCCTTAATCTTATCTTATATAGAATCTGCTAAAAGATAAACCTTCTGAGCCCAGCCTAAAAGTTTATTTTATTCCTAGTTTATACATGTACAATTTGTTAAGCAATGACTTTAACGTAAAAAGAATGGAAATGGTGTCTCCGAAATATTGAATATAAAGCCATTGTTGGAATCTAAAGCCAATTTCACCTAAGCATGGTATGCAGTTGGCAAAGTGCTTATCAAACAAATAAATTTATATATTTATTTTATATATAACTCTATTTATTTTAACTTTTTTGCAGAAAGTATAAACTTGGGATAAAAACAACTTTTCGGCTTTGCCCAATCGATATACATGTAAGTGTATTTCTCTGTAAGTATAGTAGTAGTACATCTTGTCTCCATATTGCAACAACCTTTTTTGCATAAATAACCCAAATAAAACAGTGAGTTCTTGTAAATGTAGAGGCCTACCATTAGTAAAGCAGGGCCTATAGATCAATTGAACCGAAATTATCATTCCTCATTTTCACATTTTGTACTGTACAGAAATTTGCGATATTCATGATTCAATTTTTCACTCAATCTGCATTCTCAGACAACTCAAACTTACTCAACGGGCATCTTTAAGAGCTCCACTGCACCAATCAGATGTACTGGGTAGGTGATGTCCTCATTATCTTGTTGGTGGATAATGGTCGCCTCTGAAAGATTTTCATCGATGGCAAGTTGAGCAATGGTATGAAGAGCTTCTTGTGTGACGATACCATCTTGCCCTGTCTTGGCAATAAGCTTGATTTCGTTGAACCCCACTTGGGATGCCAATTCCATGTCGATTTGAAGATTTGTTTGTGAGTGTGAGGATATGTCTGAGGCAGCTACAAGCTGAGCAGTAGGTTCACAGTCTTGGATAACATGAACAGTGGCTGTAGAGTCCTGGATGACAGTGGCTGTAGAGTCCTGGATGACGGTGGCTGCAGAGTCCTGAATAGCACTCCCATCAGGGTTCAAATTGTGAAGTTTTATATTATGCTCTTTCAGCTTGTCATAGCGTGTTGTGGCAAAACCACAGAGGCGGCAAGCAAATGGGCGGGCCCCAGTGTGCAGTAGCATGTGTCGCCGCATGTTCTTGAGGAGAGAAAAGCTTTGGCCACAGACCTCGCATTGGTGTGGCTTTTCCTGGGTGTGCGTCACCATGTGATACTTCAGGTTCTGCCGCTTGGTGGCTTTGAAGGTGCACTCAGGGTAAGGACATCGGAACATTAACCCTGTGTGAATTAACATGTGCGACTTCAGCTGCGATTTATGAGCTGTGGCATAACCGCACTCGTCACACAAATGATCCTTAGTAGCACTATGTGTCACCATATGGTTTTTAAGGGCATGCTTCCATTTGAAACCTGCATGACAGATAGCACAGATGAATGGCTTCTCAAGCTGGTGTTTTGGTTTGTGTGCCAAGAGCTGGGCTTTAGTTTTGAATCGTGAGTCACACTCTGTACAAAAGTATGGATTCTCACCTTCATGTTTTTTGCGATGTAGTTCAAATTCCTCTTGAGTAGAGGAGCGCTCTTCACAAATGAAGCAGATCAGCTCCTCTGTCATGTGTTGGTGTTTGTGTGTAGTAAACGTTCT
Organism: Elysia chlorotica; assembly: GCA_003991915.1. Taxonomy (NCBI): domain Eukaryota; kingdom Metazoa; phylum Mollusca; class Gastropoda; family Plakobranchidae; genus Elysia; species Elysia chlorotica. Next base: position 200,592 of record RQTK01000651.1, read on the forward strand.
AGACCTCTTTGTTTTGAAATCACAACCCACCTTGTCGCACCTAAAGGTCCTTGGATCAGTTTCAGGATGTTCTTTCATATGTTGGCGATAGTCTTTGAACACTGATGATACAAAATCACATTTCTGACAAACAAATTTTAGGCCTGAACTAGTTTCATTATTTGCAATGACTTGCCGATGTGAATCTACACTTTTGTTACTTCTTTTTGCTAATGATGGCATTACATAATCTTTCCGTAACTGGGAAGGCTTTGTCCTTTTTCTACGACTAGTCCACAGTTTACCACATGAAGAGAAATCAGTTTTACTCACAACAGAATCTTGATCAGAGAATCCACACTTGGAGGCATTTTCTGTTTCATTTTCCACGGAAACTGCTTCACCATTTTCTAAACGCTTCATAAAATCATCAAATTCAGTATCACTTTCATGATCTTCATTTAAAACAATTTTTCTCGGCCGACCAGGTTTACGACCTCTACGTCCAGGTTCACAGCCCCTGCCTCGTCCACGAACCCTTCCCCGACCTCTTGGTCTTCCTCTTGAAGTTCCACAGGTCACTATTTGTGAACTTCCACAGTCTTTGACTGGTAGAGGAAAATCTCCGAACTTCACCAAATCAGAAATCTCCTCCAGATTAATGTCTGTCACATGACCCGCAGGTACACTTGGTGCAGGAGTTTTGTTGTTGATACACTGGGAGATTCTTTGAGATTGCAAAACAGGCTGGTCTTTTCTATAGTCAGAACAGGTTGGATCCTCTGATTTATCACCTGCAATGCTCATTAGGTCTTCAAGGGTATGGTCGTTTTTCAGGTACTCATCTGTGGGTTTCTGGTTATGGTTGCTGATCTGTTCCACAAATTCTTCTACAGGATCATTTTTCTCCATCAATTGTGTACCTTGAACTGCGGGTCGTACCTTCCCAATTTCGAGGAGTAGAGATACTTCAGTTTGATCACAGGCACTATTGGGTTCTGCTGCAAAATTTGTTTTTCCTTCATGTCTTCCTGAGCTACCAATTTTCATGACATGATTAATATCTTTCTCTGGAAAATCAGGATTAAGTGATAGTGGATTAGTTCTCCTTTTATCTCTTAACTCACAGTTTACTTCTGATGGTATAGAATTATCAGATGTATTACTTTCTATCTTTCGAAAAATATAATTATCGGTTTCAGTGGCTACATCAATATGCTTTATTATCTTTGATCTACCACTGAACATAAATGCTACCTCTTCCAATCCTGATGTACATGAAGCAGCATCCCGTGGAAAGTTGTTATCTTCTCCCCTTTGAAATTGCCCACAGTAAAGCAAAAGGGTTTCCATTTGCATGATTTTGCTAATTTCAATAATTTGACTGATTGAAGATAATGTTAGTGTAATCTGGCTGGTGTACATATACTCTATTACCTTTCTCACAGCCTCCCCATACCCATCATCTCCATCTTTAGTATCAATATGTATTTCAATAATTTGCGGCACTTTTTGAGAAAAAAACCTTGGGAAATCAGCCCCAGTGCCTAGAAACGATTTGAAATATGGGCTCACTGCAGCTAAAACATTTGAGTGGGCAAATATTTGAGTGTCACAAACTTTTAAAATGACATCACAAAACTGCGACATATCTCTCTGTTCATTCAAAGCCAATAATGTTCGTTTTTCAAGCTTAGGATCATAAAATGATCCAACTGGATTTATACACTGCGTCATCTTCAGGTAATTCAGTGTATTGTTGACAGCTTAAGTTATAAAGTATCATTTAAACTTATCTATAGACTTTACCAAACAAAATAATGTTTCGTAGAAGGACACGTATCAATGTAACATTGTAAGTAATCATATATTTCTGTGAGTTTTTTTTTTTTTCCAGACGAAATTTGTTAGCACTTGTAAACAATCTACAGTAGTTACATTCTCTATTCAGTGTCCCTGAATCTGCCGGAAGTAAAAATATAATTATCAACAGAAGTTATGCACTTTTGCTTTCGATATCATTTGTGGTCGACCACAGAGTTTGTTTTTTTGTTGCGATGTGATTATTTATTCTCACCCTCGGGGGATCCCACAGAAGTTGAATCTGCGGAAGGGGGTGGGGACAAACATACGCACGCACATAAAATTGGTATGTTAAGCAATTGAAACTCTCTCTCTCTCTCTCTCTCTCTCTCTCTCTCTCTCTCTCTCTCTCTCTCTCTACAGTCTCCATAGGTTGACTTACTCCGATGTAATCGAATCCTACCCACTCGGCACTCGCCCCTCGAAATTCGCCCACCCACCCATTTGATCTCCCACAAGAAAATCTTTGCCCACAAGTTAGAGACCACAAAACTCAAGGAGTACCAGAAGCCCAGAACTAGATCCTCTAGATCAAGATTATTATTACTTTTAAAAGTATAGACTATAGATCTAGATCTATTCTGGATCTTTGGAAACAGGTGATAAAATGTCAACACAAACTGTTTCCATAAATGTACCAGTGGGCCATATTATCGCAAATGTCAGATGGATGGGAACAACACTGGCAAATGATTTGCAATGTAGGAGCCTAAGTTTTTAAAAGTTCACGAGTATTTTCTTAAGTTTTAGATCTCGATATATATACATGATACTATAGTCCCCTGTAATAGTTGCTAAGATGGGTCTAGATCTACGTTCTAATAGATGTTAGCGCTATAAAATTGTGGTGGACGACAGGTACTGAGGTAGAGATGTATTCATGATTAGTTGGGTGTGTCTTGAATTCCTGCATCCTTTGTAACATGTCAGGACCCCCAAGTCTCTAGCATTGGTCTAAAACAATGTAATAGTGTCATAAGTGGTCTAATAAACCCACAGAATACACATTGTTTCTTTAGATCTATAGACCCTTTGCTGTTAAGAGGCCAATTGCCTTTAATGGTTGTGATGAAAACAATCATTACAATCACCATCACGGGTCGGACCTGATTGATTGGCTGCCTCAACTTCTCTTAATTAAAAAAGGGTAAAATATGAGGGTCTGAATTTCATTTGGATTCCTAGGTCGCAGGGCTGACTGGGGTGGGAAGGATTCAGGGACAGATCGCAGGGTAGCAACATCTTGGAAGGTCGCTGTGTGGCCGTCCCAGGCAAGATATTATTTGTGGTTTGGAGGCGGCTAGCTGGTTGCAGGGTAGTTGGGAAGACTGACTGAGCCAGGGAAGTTTCTCTCATTATTTTGGTTGGTGCCTTTTGCTGGTCCCATGGGTTGGGAAAGGAAAAGTATGCTGCCTTTTTCATTATTTTGACGGGAGGGTGAAGAGTGTGGTGGACGACAGGACCTATTTCATGATTAGTTGGGTGTGCCTTGAATGCCTGCAGCCTTTGGAACATCAGGGCCCCCAAGGGTTTGTGCAGGTCTGTCGTCTAGCATTAGGTTCAAACACTACAATATTCTAAAGAGAAATTTAATTTCAAATGCACTCAGTAACAAAATATAAACATATTCTAAAGAATACTTTTTGTCATTTAAAGGTAATGTACTTTGAATAAAAAAAAAATCCTTTCAAAAACAAAAAAAGTTTTGTCAACTCAAAGGTTCCGAGTTGAGTAGTAGGGCCTACCTTAAAATAATAGTTTAAGTACTGAGAAAAGGAACCCTAAAAATCAAAAAATCTTCTAGGAGGCAGGGCTATTTTCTTCACTATTTATCTTAGGTAGATAAAACTTGGCTGTCTTTTATTAAAAGCCCTCTAGCTTGACAGTGGTATTTTTACCACCACGGCGCAGCCCTATAGATGCGAGAGTTAGTCCGGGCATATTTACCACATGAGACGACCCCACCCCCCCTCGAGCCGCGGCTGTGGTAATTTTTACCACCACCGTGTGCTGACGTGTAGGCCTTGAATGAATAAAGGATTGCGAAGCTCATGATAAAACTGCGTGTAATTGCCTTTGATTGGTCGTTCCTAGAAAATGTAACCAATGAGCCGGTTTTGAACCTTTCCGTCAAGCCTAGACTAAGTTATAATGAAGAAAAAAGGGTGGTAAGGAAAAATAATAAAGTCAGAAAATTGAGCACCGGTTAGCACATCTGTTGGTTTTGGAGACCAGATTGAACGTGAATTCTATGATTTATATGACACCCCTGTGAATTGTGGTTACGTACAAATGAAGAAAAATTTATACAAGTAATGTCACTTTAGACCTTTTGCTGCCCCTCCATACAGCACCATGGAAGGCTGCAACTGCCTAAATTTAAGTAACTGGGTCTATCAACAGAATCTATGAGTTTGTATTCATGGCAGTGCAATGAACTGGACTAAATCTTGTACCGGTAATTAGAAATTTAAACGTGGTACAAAAAAATGATTTTATGCAGCTTTTAGTCCATAATCTTTAGGGTACTAAAAGAAAAATTATTATATACCGGGTAAAAAATAAAAAAGGAATTTTGATACAGTATGTTATTATGGGCATCTATAGACCACTGTATTCCTTTGTATTTTCATCATTAGTCAATATTGATCATCCCCACAATCAATCTCAAATGTACATTTTACATTCAAGTCATACATTAGATTTAGAGTCTTTTTTTGTTTGTTTTTTATATGCAAATCCATTATCCAGCATCAATTCCTGTGCATTTTGAAAACTCTGCAAGTGCAATAGACTTCTACCCTTCCAGCAGTGTTGGCATGGTCTTCATATCTGAGGCTGACACTGTAGAGGGCTGCTCCTACAAACGCAAAGTAGCTCGCCTGAGAAAAGTAATTCATTTTGTGTTTTGTTCTTTATTTATTTTTTAAATGCCTTACTATTTTTATAGTGTGGGCCCTCTTAGTTGCGATATTTAAGACCGAAAAGAAGCAGTGTTATCTGAATGAGTGCCTCTTCTACAGAGTTTAGAAAATAACAGTCATGTATAAGAAAGGTGACAGATAAAGTGCTGAAAACTATTGGCGAGTGTAACTTCAACTGTTTGCAAATCTTCAGAACATTTAATATTCAAGCACATCATGAATCACTTAGAAAGATTTAACATACTTACAGAAGTACAGCACAGTTTTTGAAAAAAGTTGTCATGTGAGACACAACTAATAGCAACATGTAATCGTAATGACGTAGATGAAAACTTGAACAAGAGCCGACAAACATATATATGCAATATTGTGAGACTTTTAAGGAAGGCTTTCGGAAACGTTCAGCATCAATTAGCTTAATGTTTGTGACACCTGAGGTAAACTTCTACTGAATCTATGATTCTTTGACTGATAGACAACAGTCATTATTGATAGTATCAAATCAGAGCCAATGTCGATATTCTCAGGAATACGACAGGATTCAGTTCTGGGGACACTCCTTTACCTGATAAATTAATTACATGTTTTGGAGAATCTCAATAGGAAAAATATGTATGTGTCTTTGCTGGTAACAAGTCTTTTGCACCAAATCACTTGACGCAGTGATGACACAGAAGCCCTTTAGAAAATGAATTCCAATGAAATCATCATTTTTCAATGATGCCAGTGCCACCTTAGATTAAGTTCGGAAAGCTAATAATAATACTGTTATGTGCTTGTGTCCAAATACATTGTGTTTTGTTTTACACACAATTGTAATACATTTTATACTTCCTAATGTCTTGTGATGTTAACAGTTAAGCTCAATTTAATGTCAAAAAATGCATGATTCATTCAACAAAACATCTTAAATTAATGGTAGACTAGAGCTTTACTTAGGTTTTTCACATTTTAAAAAATAAACCATCATGTGTTTACGAGACATATTTATAAATCTTCATACAAACCACATGGTAATGTGTCTCATCCTTAAGTTTTTGTCTTAAAGCCTGGTATGTATGATATATGCTATGCAGGCTAGATCTGTGAGGGGAGCTGTCATAGTTGAGAAGACGGCAACCTCTGCCCAGTATTTCCTTGATGTGCAAAAGTTTTGTGTCGGTAATCTCGGGCTACACCTTGTTCCAGTAAAGAATCAAAGCGAGGCTGCTGCTTTTTTAATTCAAGTGGTAAGTATAACTTGATGTATTTGACTTAAAATGATAATTGAAATTAGTGCATCTTATAATTGTATGTTCTTGGATCAAAGTGCATTTTGTGAAGCAGAGACATCGCTCTTCATAATTCATTTTGAATGTGTTGATGTCTGCTTTTAGGTGTACGCGGAAGGAAAGCTGGACAGCAATCCGTTCAAGAAAGAGGTGAAGCGAGAATCGAGCGACCCTGCAGTGTTAGCGGCCATCATGTCCTGTCGGGGTGTGGGCTCATCCAGTGCAAGAGCCATTCTCGAAACTTTCCCAAGTAACATTCAGAAAGTTATTACATTTTATGGGAATAAGTAATCCACTTCAGTTTTCATTGAAACAAAATTTTAGGGTAAAACAAAAATGAAGTCACATTATGTTGTATAATTTATAAAAATATACCAATAGAATGTGCATGGTTTTCAATTGATGAATATTATATTTATCGTTTTTATACATTTAATATATTGGGACATCCTGTTTTTTTTAAAGTAATATTCTTTTCTGTAAGAGCTGAACACATACTTTCAGTTAAATTACATAATTATGTATATTAATGATTAGTCTATTTATATATTTCAAGATTCATGTTTTGAACTCCATTAATCAGTAAAAACTATTAATGTTGTGCAATTATTTAGAAGTCTTATTTTAGTTAGACTACCGGTACATGTCTATTCAAAGACACTGACTTTTTTTAAGTGCATGATCAATTAAACGATTGAGTCTCTGATTATAACTTTGTATGGAGAAAGCTGACAGAATGATCAGGAGACGCTCTCTAATTGACTTTCTAAAATAAGGACACAATTCTCAGTCCCCTCTCAAAAGGTCTCCACATATTTCTCTGCTTAGATTGCATATAAAATGGCAAATTATGTTATTATGACATGTATTATTCCCGTTATCAATACAGTAGTTGTATATTAATAATAAAGCACTAAGTGCAGTAGTCCCCATTTTTAACGACATGGCAAATAACGAGAACCTTTGTAATAATGAAAAGTTTGAAAATCCCCTGGTTTTTTTTTGTGTTGCTATCTGGGCCCTATAGTTGTTTTTGGAAATAATGAGAATCTAAATCAGTTAACCTTGCTAAAAACGAGAAGTTCAAGAATAGATTGGCTCTAAAACTATTTCCACCATAAGAAAGATACCAGTGAACATCTCATTCTGGCACTTCAAATGTGCACATATATGGTAATTCACCAGTGCCCTGGTCATGTCGCTTTCCCCGCACCTTTCCCTGCCGTCGATGACACTTTTGACTACTTAAAAAACAGTGATAAACAAGTCTTATTTCATACAGTCTTTAAAGATTCGTCAACACCAGAGGAATATATAGTATTAGAATAGAAACCATAAATTTAAAAATATTTTAAAATGATAAGGGGGCCCATTCCCCTTTCAATCAATAAAACTGTCGTTAAGCCTTATTTCGGGAAAAACAAAAACCATTACTATAACGAGAGTTATAAAGAAAAACAAGAAATTTCGTTATTACCGAGTTTTACTCTACTGATTTATGTTTTTCTATCATTCTGTTTCATTCCACTATTGTAGGTTTGGAGCTTCTGTGTAAAGCTTCTCTTGGGGTGAGTGTTTTTTATTATAAAAATTTATCAATAATCTTATCCATTAAGGTAGTGACAAAGATATCAGGAGTGATTCTTTTTTTACGCATTAGTGACTACTTAAAAAACAGTAATAGACAAGTCTTATGTTATACAATCTTTAAAAGATTCATCAACACCAGAGGAATACATAGTATAAGTAATGCACAGGGAAAAGAAACGGCACGCAAAGAAATCTTAGAAGCCCCAAGCCTCAAATTGTTTATACTTATATAATTGCAGATTCTACAATATTGCTTTACTCACTGTATTCTGTGATGAAACAGTTGGCTAAGTAGGCCTTATAATATTAGCACTCCGTCAATAAACTTGAAAGTGTTGGTAAATGGATAAGATAATTAGACTTGAAAAGAATAATTTCATTTAAAGCCTGCATTGTGAAGGAACACATAAAATTTGTGAAAGAATGAAAAATACTCAAAAGTAATACCTGCAGTGTTTTATAAATCTTACATCAGTTGTAATATAAATTTCTTGCGTTAGTCATTCCATTTCTATTCATATCTCTCTCTCTCTCTCTCTCTCTCTCTCTCTCTCTCTCTCTCTCTCTTCTTAATCTCATAGCCTCTTCATAGAAATACCTTTTCAGACATATATTCTATTTATGGACATTAAATTAAAGAGCTTTTTTTATTAATAATTCCTTGATTCCTTTCGTTTATCAAAGCCAACATTGTTTTGTTATGTTTCAGGAGTTGACAAGCGTTGTGGGGAAAGCAAGCGCTGGCAAGTTTTATCAGTTCCTCCATGACGTTACGTGACTTGTTTTTAACTGTTGTGGCTGGACCAGAGGTTTTGATGAGTGTTTATCAAGCTGTTGGGGTGGGTGGGGAGCGGCAGGAATGGGCAAGTCTAAATGTTTTCGTGATGGAAATATTTGGAAATATCTGTGAAAGTGTTTTGAGAAAATCGCATTTGAAAGTAGCGCATTAAAAAAACAAAAAAATTGCTCCGAAGTCGATCCTAAGTCATTCCAGCAGTTTATACTGCTTACCTCTCATCAAACTAGTTCTCTCTGCTTGCTTTGACAACTGAAACTAATAAGCCAGTTTCAAAATAATCAATATAACTAGAAATTGTGCTAGCTGAAATCACGCAATCGGCTGAGATATGAAATAACACCCTTATGCCTTGGCCACATAATCTCTGGCTGACCATAAAACATCTCAGCCACCCAACGACGCTCAGCCAGGCTGTCTGATGGCTTAGTAGCAGTGGTCAATTGATCAGTGACGCTACATTTTCTGTTTGATTGTGCATTCGAATAAGATTTTTTTCAACAATTTTCTTCAGAATGCAAGTGGTTGCATCACCATGGATTTAAAACAGTAGAGTAAATGAGTTACGAAGAATCATTACTGTTATTTTGTTGAAACTGAAAGTAATTCAAACACAATGTGTATATCTGGTCTATAATTATGCTTGGAATATAAATGATGGTTTCAAACTTGTAGGTGTCAAGATTAAAATCTTCATGAATTTTTGCCAAAATATCTAGGTCTAGATTTCTCAATTTGTCATGTTTTTCAATTTAAAAATTGTAATGTTAGTACTGTTTTGTTTATTTCCTTTGTTCTTTTTCTTTTTTTTTTTCAGTAAATGTTGAATTAAATTATTTGGATCATGGATGTGATGGAGTTGAGTTTTGGGATGATTTGAACAACTTGTTGAAGTACATGAAAGTCTTATCATATTATTTTGTCCAAGTCACACAGTGACTCATGTTCTTTAAGTCTTTCCATCCTAATGCGACCAAATGCTTCTCTACAGTCCTATTGTTTATTCAGGCTACGAAGCAACGAAATCTCGCAGGTCACGATACTTCAAAAACGAGGATGAAGTGAACTCTTTAATGAAAAAAACGCATATTTTTATCATCTTTAGTTTGTGAGGCAGAATTTGCCAGAGATAGCCTACTCTCTTTTTCTATCTTTTGATAGAGTCATTCGAGCCTGTTTATCTTGACCTGTCTTGTTAGATTTAGCTTAGAACCGGAGAAAATGGCCTTTGAATTTGTTCATTCGCTTCAAATTGAGCACAATCTTGATGAGAATGAGGAATCAAGAACCGGAGAAAATGGCCTTTGAATTTGTTCATTCGCTTCAAATTGAGCACAATCTTGATGAGAATGAGGAATCAGACATCGGACTCTGCGAAATGAGCAAAAGGGAGGAAGTTTCAACTTCGAATTCGGCGACACCATTGCCGAGTCAAGATCTAGATCAAGACGAGGAGTGGATTGACGAGCTTGTGGATTTTGCGGACAGGCTAGAACCGTTCCTTGAATTTTCTGGTCCCGTTCACGATTTACCAGTCAACAGTGGACCTTTTGAGTACTGTTCTTCCCTGACTATGTGCTGAACATGATTGTCGCGGAAACCAACCGATAGGTGGAGCAACAGCAAGAAGTAAACTCATTGTCATTCCCTTCAAGACCCCCCAGCCCTCTAAAGGGCTAGCAAATCTTTTCAGATTTAGCAATATAAGCCTTGTGTTAATTCTTCTCCATGATGTTCTCTTTTACCTCTTTTCTTTTTTTTTTTCTTCCTGCGCCAAATTCTTAAAACTTGCATTTTTCTATACATTTTCTTGAGGTCAGAAAATAATTTTTAAGTCTAATTTCCATAAAAAACACTAATATTTATACATTCATACATTCTCTTTTTTCTTTCTTATTTTGTAAGTTTCAAAACAAAGTAATCATAACGGACAAACAAAATCAACAGAAAAACCAACACCGTTAAGATAAGTTTATTTTTTAAAGCCAATTTATCCATTTTAACATTTTTTTTTCATCAGTGAAGTCTATAGAAAGCACACAAATATATACATATTCTGAAAACTTTTTAATTTCCCTAAGTCCTAGTATTTTTTTTTAGTCCCCCAAAATATCATCTAACTAGAAAATAATAGAAAAAAAGCACACTCAAAAATAGTCATCAGACTTCAGAGTGATCTCCCTTACTTTAGGTGAGAGAACTACAGTTCTAAATATAGCTTAGGCACTGGAGCTATCCTTCCTGGGTGGGCTTTAGGTTGGAAAGACTTAAACTTTGACCCACAAAATCTGTTTACACTTGGATGTTTGCCAACTCTGAAGTGTCAGTTTTGTAATGCAACACATGAATGAAATTAAAAAAAATGGATTGGACTCTTTTCCACGTTTGTTAGATTTTTAAGTTTGAAGTTATGTTAACTGTGTCATTTTTGCCTGTGTAATTTTAGGTTATTTTCAAACTCATCGAATGTATGTACACATTGTATACAATATGAAGTACCCCTCTAGTACCCAGTATGACAAATATGTCATACAGTTTAAGACATGGTCTAAGGGAGGTAAACATAATTTTTAAGTTTAAGTGCTTATTTTCATCAGTTACAAACCTTCTGAAAGGGAACTTTTCAGTGGAGGAGGAGACAATCCCTTAATGTTTACATTCTGTTAGCTTCCTGTCAAAACCAGCGTGTTGCAGACTTGGTTCATTTCATTTCAAGCTCTCTCTTTGGTGAACTACATTTTAATTCAGGTGAACGTTCAATATACTATTATGTCGTTAATATCTTCTTAAGAACCTTGAAAACTATGGCAAATTACTTTTAACTTTTACTTTTTCGTTTTTCTGTAATTTAAAAGGTGTGAAATATGAATATGACAAATATGTCATAGTGGGAACATTGACATATTGGATATGACAGATATGTCATACTGGGAATTACCACCACTACTTACACTGGAGTATGAGAAAATATTAGGCCAGTAAGTATTATTTTAGAGTTGAAAATATGACTTCATTTAATTTTTCTTTATTTGTTTCTTATCCAGAATGTCTGAAATCTCTTCTGTTGCAAGTCTAATTGAATGTGTCGACCCGGATAACAGCGACTTCTTTGATTCTGGAGACGAATATGTGCCAGACACTGATGTTGAAAGCAGTGATGAGGAAGATAATAACTCACCTCCGCGTAGAAAAAAACGCAAGGCAGCGCCTAAGAAAAGCACCACAGTTGCAGAAGTCTGTGAATACAACCAAAACAGCGACGATGATGATGATATTCCCCTTGCTGTCATACGGCAAAAAGTAAGACAACAGAAAGGAGAGGCAGCAAATGAGGAAGAAGTTGAAGACGTCCTGTTGAATATGCTTGACACCCCGATTTGGTGCGATGACGTTTCATTCACTCAGGTAGATTCAACCTTTACAGGTGCTGTGGAGAAATCACCTGAGGACATTTTGACGCCTTATCAATATTTCAGGGAACTGATCACAGATGATATGCTTGAGAACATGAAGACTGAAACAAACAAGTATGCTATGAAAAAGAAGGGAGTTGAAACTAACAACACCAAAAAGGATATGGAAAAGTTCATGGGTGTATACTTGAGAATGGGACTCATGAAAGCTCACTCCCAAAGAGCTTATTGGGCGGTCAAGAGTAGGTATCCGCCCATAGCAGATGTGTTTAGGAGGAACAAGTTTGAAGAACTTGCAAGCACCATCCATTTTGTCGATAACGATAACTCATCAACAGAAAACCGCGTTTGGAAAGTTCAGCCGTGGTTGAATGCATTCAAAGAGAACCTGGGGAAGATTCCTCCAAGTGAGCATCAAAGTGTTGATGAGGTGATGATCGCGTTCAAGGGGAGGAGCAAGATCAAACAATATATGAGGAATAAGCCCCATAAATGGGGAATCAAGATCTGGGCTCGCACAGGGAGTGAGGGCATATTGCATGATTTTGCAGTATACCAGGGCAGTTCAACCACCACAACACGGTCAAACCTTGGCATGACTGGAGATGTTGTGATGAAAATGACGAGTAAACTAGAAGCTCACAAGAACTATAAGATATTTGCGGACAACCTGTTCTCAAGCCTTGGCTTAGTCAGAGCCTTGAAAGAGAAGGGGATCTTCTATGTTGGAACGGTGAGGGAAAATCGTTTGAAAGGCTGCTCCCTAAAAACAGAGAAGCAGCTGAAGCAGGGACCTAGAGGTTCTTTTGACAGCAAGGTGGAGATGGGTTCCAATGTGATCGCTCTCAGGTGGTGTGACAACCGAAAGGTTGACATAATCTCATCACTTGTAGGTGCTGAACCCATGTCAGTTGTAAAGCGATATGATCGCACAGACAGAGTGACCGTGGATGTGCCATGCCCTGCTGTTATAAAGTGCTACAACATTCACATGGGAGGGGTCAATCTTCTAGACTCTCTAACAGCCCTCTACAAATCGAAAATGAAGACACGTCGGTGGTACCTCTACATTTTCTATCACACATTGAATATGGCTGTGGTTTCCAGCTGGCTCTGGTACCGCCGACACTGTACTTTGCTGAAAGTGAGAGCTATGAAGCTCTCAGACTTCCAGGTTGAAATCGCAGAGGGACTGATCAATGCTGCTCAGAAGCCTGGGCGCCCGTCCCTTGAAGAGGCTGGGGCTGCCCCAACTCAAAGAGATCTCCCTGCAGGTCGTCCCTGCAATGATGTCAGATTGGACAACTTCGGTCACCTCCCAGCATATGACTCTCGACAAACTTGCAAGCTGCCGAGCTGCAAGGAGAAGTCCTACATTATGTGCATAAAATGCAACCAGCATTTGTGCCTCAACAACAAGAGAAACTGTTTCATGGACTTCCATACGAACAATATAATTTAAAAGTATCCGTGCTCCGTATGACATATTTGTCATACTTTTTTTTACACATAAAATATTTTATTACTAAAAAATTTCTTGTTTTACCTTACTTTAGACGTCTTTTGTAGCTAATATTGATAAACAAAAAATTTTTTTATCAATGGAATTGTTTACTGGGAACTAGAGGGGTACAAAATTTTCAAACTCATCGAATGTATGTACACATTGTATACAATATGAAGTACAAAATATGCAACAGAATGTAACTTCACATTAAATTAATTAAAAGAAAAGCAGAAAAAAACTCAAATAGAAGTTAAATCTAACCTGCTTTGAGCATTGAGGCCTAGCTTTAAGCTCATAATCTTCATGCGCCTTCTTTAGATGGTCCGGCTACCCCGGTTGCGTTGGGCAGTAACAATATAGGGTGAAAATGTAAGGTAGTCAATAAAAAGTACCGGTAGTCGTCTTTGCAAGTGGTCACCGTGGACAGGTGTTCGGCAGGACAGGTTCGACTGCATGTTCAGACTTCTAACTACACAGACAGAAAGATATGAATATTATAAAAATTAAGCCTGCTATGTGTTTCTTCATCATCTAAGTTTATTTTAGTGCAATCGCTAAGTGTACATTCAGGCCAGCTGGCTCCTAGCTCCATTATTTTAAGAAAAAAAAAAAAAAAAACATCAACTGTCAATTTTTTCTTTACAAGCAGAGCTTGCCACATCAGGGTCTTCCTGGAAAGTGTCTGATTTTTTCTGTGCAAACAATACATTCTCTCTGATGCTCCCATCTGCTGTTACTTGATTTTTAGGCTGGTCACACATGCCATCTGTGTCTCTAGTGTTGGTGGACTTGCCACTAGCTGGTACACTTTCTGCGGAACTGCCCTCTATAGCTTTGCCATTTTCTCCACTGGCTATTTTTTCCGCAGTACTGTCTTTAAGTTTCTCGCCATTTTCTCCACTAGTTCCAAAAGATGGAGAGATAACTGCTGTCCTCCACTTTCTTCTCAGCTGGTCGGATTCATTCCCGGGATCGGAGAGTCGGCTGTCGTCTTGACCGTTTATGATCAGGCAACAAATAGCGGCGCTCTGTTCAGACAGTTGCTTTGACTTCTCCCTGTTTGTAGAAACAGAATAAAGAGATGACATGTATTGCAAGACTGCTATAACACTTTTACAGTTTTTAATATGGTCTAGAGAAACAAGACAGTAATTGAGACTGAGAGAACATTTTGTCTTCAGTTTGCTGGAAGAACATTCAGACTTATTGATAAAGAAGTAATGACTTTGAGGAGGATGGTTTAAATCTTTTAGCCTTCATACACTAGACTTTCATTTACTTTTATTTGAATATTTAATAACATCAAGCACAAAAATGGTTTATCTAGCTGCAGTTAAGAGTAAGGATGGTTCCATGATAAAAACTAACAGTAACACTGTACAAGTACAGTGGACCTCGCATATAGAAACATCGTACTCAAAGAAGCCTTTGTAACGAAGGCTATCTCAGGGGCAGTTTTTCCCCTTATATAAAGCCTATACAAGAACTTTGGGCCTAGTGAAGTGATTTAACAAAAACCTCGGACATAACGAAGTCCTCGGCTCGAGTCCAGGTTGAGATTTCATCGAATACGGAGCTATGAAAAACTCGGGCGTAGCGCAGTGCACGTGTACAGGTCAAGTTTGTGTCCAATTTGTAGAGAGATCACAAACAAGCATGCTTGACACGCCAAAATGGTGCAACAAGACTTTAAACATTTTTACTTTGAACAAAAAAGACAAATGTTAAAATTGGTAGAAAGAAAAATTTAAGTTCATTTAATTTAATACATTTTATTTTTAGAACTTAATTGCAATAGCCCTGATTCTGACATAAAGAGTTGTGTGTATGTACACATACTGACGACTCACCAGTAGGGATTTGTGTACACGTGGTCTCCCAGATGGATTGTACTGTGGAAACATCTGTCTGTTGGCCGCTCTTCCTGAAATAAAAACAGCAGAGACACATGTAGTGAAATAGTAGTCTAGAAAAGCATTTAATCATGAATTATTCTTTTTTTATAATCGATAGAGAGGTCTTTTTTCAATCGAAGATAAACTTTCTTTTTTTACGCTTATAATATCTATAGGCAGACTCAAATTCTCTCTTCTCCCACCAAGAGCAAAGGAAAATCAGGAAACCTATTACCTAGAGACATGAGCAAAGCACTTTTCTTTTGATCTTATGCAAACAAACAATAAAAGACCACAAAGTAGTTAAAGTCTGAAGGAGAAACAATGACAATTACATGTATGCACGTACCGTAGTGTAGATAGGTTTTCCAATATGCTCGTTTTTCGACCAGTTGTTGAGGATTTGTTTTGGGGTCATGGTGGGAGAGTAGCATCTCCTAGGCAAAAAAGATACAAATTGTAGTTTCAGGACAAGAAAGTAAAAAATGCATTGAGTTTCGTAAATTAACAATAATATTTGATATGTTAATTGGTATATTGGGGAAAGGAAACAATGAAAAAATGCTCATGCTGAGAATGAAAATAGCCTTATTTCCTCAGTATTTCAAAATGTTTTTCACCCAACAAAGTTTTTTCCTGAGTGAGGAGGTAATTTTCAAAAGAGATTAAGTTAATTCTAGACCATTTTCCAAAACTCTAAAGAATGTTTTTATTGATATTGTTATTTTGATTTTCTAATTGGCTTTATGGCGGAGGACACTAAGTATATACAGTGGAATATATATTTTGAATTGCTTGGGCTTTTATCTAAACTTTGAATTATGAGGCTTTGAATTACAGAAGGGGATATAAATGAACCTCAAAAGTGTTAAAATTAATAGATAGTACTGTTACTTACATTAATTATTTGAAAAACTAGAAATAAAGAGCATTGTCAATTAATATCCCATCGTGTTTGTTTGTCAGTGGATCCCAAGCCATATCAATCTACCAGGAAACGAAAAGGCTGAATAGACTTGCCAAAAAAGTGGCTATGCAAGAACAACCTCTAGTAAAAACAACTTACCAAACAGCTAAAAGAATTATCCGTCAAAATTTTAAAGAAGAATGGATGAACCGGTGGGCAAGGGGGACAACCGGGAGAATTGTGTACAAGCACCAAAATACAGTTACACTCCACGATCCTATAATTATACCTTCTTCAGAGGAAAGACAATGTGCTATTTTTCGACTCAGAACGCAACACATCTCCCTCAACTTTCACTTGAACAGATTCAACGCAGAACACGCACCACTTTGTCCATTGTGTGATGACAGTTTGGAGACCGTGGAACACACACTGTTCCAATGCCCCAGTCTTAGCCAACCAAGACAGCATTTCCTTCCTATGAGACCTGACCTCCAAACGGCTTTATATTCCACCTCAGCGCAGCTACAGAGAATTGCTGCCTTTTTCTTCATGGCCCTAGGCGAAAGAGCGCAAGCTCAGAGGCCACTGGACTAACAACAACATTTCAAAAACTGCGTTTATGATAGTTTCTTTTTGTATTCTTTCTGTAGCGACCTTCTCCCAATTCTTTAAAAGGCATGTCTTTCGCAGCATTAAGCATTGAATTCTGCTTGACAGATAGCAATTTAGTAATGCCTACAGGCAATGTGAGCTTCGAATTAAGAGAATCAAACCAGAACAACTTCGAATTATGGGTCTGACTTGAATGGAGACAAAGAGGAAAAAATAACCTATTTCCTTGCAAAATTTGAATTATCACTCAGACTTTGTTTTGTGAGGTTTCCACTGTATGCGCCTATTTTAAACACAACATTATTGCATTCAGACCTTGTATGGACCTCCTCGTTCGAGGGAAATAGAATTCAAGGATAAATTGCACTTATAGTTATACCCCTATGCAAGCAACCTCTTCAACAATCCTCAAACTCAAAGCAAAAACATACAAAAGATGCTCTAACTGGAGACTCATAAAAATCAAAATAAAGTCTGGTAGAAAAAATGGCTTGAATCAACAAAATGTAAGCATGTAATTGTGAACCAAACTTACTTATCAAATCGAACAGGGAGTTCAAAAAGTGTAAGACCACCGTCAAGTTTCTGTTTCTTCACCCCAGCAAAATCTCCTCCGGCCATGTGAAGGATTTGTCTCTCCTTTTCCTTCCTTTTCATGAGAATATTGCTGTACTCTTCCTCCATTGACCAGATCTCACTTTATTCGATGGAAAAAACAACAAAACATGAGAATAGTAAATAGATTAATAACCAAATCATTTAATAGTAATAGATTGATCGTTATTTCCTTTCAAAATATTCATTTTTTAAAACATTTTTTGGGGGTATTCACTAAGACAGAGCGTAGGGTAAATAGCAATGATGTTATTTAATTTGCTTTTTTATTCTCTTAAAATTATTTAGTATTTGAAATTTAAACAAGAATAGCTTCAAATAAGTTATAATTAACAGTAGATCTGTAGTCCTACAGGAAGACATATCTTCAGCTATTTTTGTAACCCACTAACACCTGGGTGGACTTCTTTCCCTATTGATTGCATGCGCCCAGGCACTGTGCTTGTTTGCCTCTGTAATGTAAATTTATCTAGTCAGTGCATGTTACGAAAATTACTTTTACTTTTCTGTGCTGTTACAGCTTTGAACTTAATAGCCTTACTTACATAAAAGAAGGCAATGAATTTCTAAATATAAGCACTTTACTTTTTTATATTTTTTATTTAATTTGGAAAAGTAGCTCTTTTTATCTCCGTCGTTAAAAAGAGTAGAAACTTCACCTTAGTGCATTATGTGTTGATAAAAATAGAACAGTTTATTTTTTCTATATTCCATACAGTGAAAGTAGTACATTACATAATAAAAGTTTGTTTACTTATTTTCATTATAATCATACCTTCCACTTACAGTCCAAAAGATGTTTTAAAGATGAGTTTGAAAATGTGAAGTTTACTATATTTCATAATCATATAAATTTTATAATTATAGATATATCCATAAGAAAAATTTTGAGTGTCAACATTAACAAGTTCGTGTCCAATTTGTTGAGGGATCATAAACAAGCATGCTACCCTTGCAAAAATTGACTGGGTATGGATGTGTAGGTGTGCGTACTGAGTGATCAGCAGTTTAAGATTCTGTAACACAACCCCCCTCAGTAGGTAAGCTTTCACAAAGACACAGAACAAGCTAGTACATGTGTCTAAGGGAGGAAAGTGTAAAATCATTGTTTGAACTCTGTCGCCAATGCTGTCTGGCAGACGATGACAGGCCGTTCTCCCAGTTTTCATTGTGCCCCCTGACATGGGCATTATACGCCTCTGTCTCTCTCTGTGTCTGTCTGTCTATCTGTCTTTCTCTCTCAAAATGTAATTGCACACAGTGTAGACTTTGTTGAAATTCATTTGACTAAGCAATTTAAAGTAGAAATGCTAGAATTCAGTTTTAGATTACTAATACATTACTAGATTCGACACACATCACAAGAAATTATGGGCTTTGAATTTTTTTTTAAATAGTTTGTTTTAACGATGAGAATTAACAAACAAGGGGGTCCACTGATGTGGATGTTGCTCCAGTACCTGCACGTTAATCAAAATACCGATGATAATAATGATGATGATGATTACAGGTTCATTTAATTTTCACTTACATGTAAATCAGATCTCAATTTTCAATGATCATGGCAATTACCTTTCCTTTGAAGCTAAATTTAAGTTCACAAAAGAGGTAAAATTGGCAGAACTCCAGATTAACGCCAATTCTTGTTCATAGATCACGGATACATGTTTTTTGTTTGAAACCAAATTTTAGCAAATATTAAAAACAGTATAAATTAACTCCTGGAGATTCAAGTTTGTTGTGTTTATTACAGCCTTGCCTGTAACGAAACCTTGGACGTAACGAAGTTTTGGAGCTGTCCCACTTACTTCGATATATCTGAGGTCCACTGTAACAGATGTCATGATGTGAAATTTCATATAAAAGTGTTAATGATTGCTGCAGTCAAAGAGAAAACTCCTCGTTATAATAAGGACAAGTCAACTCACGCGAAATCCTGAAGAGATTTCGCTGTCAGACACCTGTCTGCCTCAGGTGCTTCCGTCATCTTGTCATGCAGGATTTGCAGCACACAGTACTTAGTGTTGATCTCGTTGTTATCGTACTCAAATGCCTGAGGGGAGGATGCAGATAATGTACAGAAAATTAAAATCAAAATCAAAATATCACTTGATCATACAGTAACAATTAGGATCCAATAGTGTGTTAAATCATAATAGTTGAAATACCAATGCTTTCAAAATTAGTAAATTCTATTGCAACATAAAATGATTAAATTCATCAGAATTGGGATAAAACAATGTTGCTTCTTACATGTCAGACAAAATCTACCATTCTTTCTAATCTATTTTACAATGACTTGGACCTTGCCTCCTCTTTAAAACATTTTTTAAAGTCAATGCCAATACTTATTTAAGCTAAGACCTCAAGAGTATTAAATGGTGTCCAAACTTGGCAGCCAAACATACATATCTCAGGTAGCTGAGCATGACCTCCCGGTATGGCAGGGGTCCTTCCCGCCTGAACACAGAACAGTTCCACTGGGCTGCCCGCGCCACCATCACAGAGGAAGCCATTGTTGAGTGCCGGAAACTTTCTATGTCCAATCGAGTCTTGAGGGCTCGAGATCCTCCACTGGGCAGGGATAAGAGAACAGGGAGGAGGGGGAGGGGGTCCAAAAGTAAGAGCATGTGGTTATGTTTAGGAGGTCACAGGATTGAGCTCTGTTCTGACACAATTTTTTCCCTTGGCATTGGGTCTGTGTCAATTCACTATGTGTATAATGTGATCGTCCAAATCCGCAGTATCACGCTCTTTAACCCCGTCGCCCTGTAGGATTTTCATTGACACCCATATGTAGTATTGCATTTGCCGACGTGTACATTTTAATGATTCTAGATTTAGATGTAGATTTTGATTCAGAGTTCAATCCTGAATATGTTGGTAATTCGTATACTGTAGCTCCTAAAAAAAGACTAAAATAGATATAGATCTAGGAGTAGGACCAGATTCCTGAGTCATGATTAAAATTCTAGTCTGAACTAGCTCTACATTACTTCAGTGTGTAAAAGAACACTAGAGCCGTAGAGAAGAGCATGATTCATATGATAGTAGACATTATCAACAGCATCAAGAAAGATTAAACGCAGTTTAAGAATGATGAAAATTGTAACATGATAAGTTTGAAATGACGGTAGGGGGTCGAGGACTGGATGTGAAGATTCAGAGATTGGTAATAACTAATAATTGGACAAATAAACAATAAACTAAACTAGAGTCCTTGTTTGTAAAAGTAGATACCAGCAAATGACGAAGAGGGCCGAGGTCTGGGTATGAAGATGAAGAAATCGGCATACAGACGAATAAAAGATAAACTAGATCTACACTCTTTTTTTTGAAACCCTCATTAGAATTCATAACATGAAAGAATTATTCGATGATCAACATCAAGTAAGATCAAACGCGATCAGAACCATTATTGGTTGGAAATGATGGCGATGGTCCAGGACTAAATGTAAGATAGAGAGATCGATACTATTATTCTTAGTTTCGGACGCATAAAGTAAGCGTTGGGGTCGATCGATATCATTACAAACTAAAGCAATCTTGATAAACACAATGACAAGTGCAAAAACAAAAGAGAAATATAGATTGCTTATTGACATAATAAATAAATTGCTCCAACATTTCTTATTCACATGAAACTATTTTTATTCTTCTCTAGTTTTGGTTGCATGGTTGACAGAAAAAGCGTAGCCTTACAATTACATCCAAATGGTTGGTGAAAAAAACCATCAGGGTTTTCAGGAAAGTTGTATTTTTTGGTAGGAAAATGTATTTGAGGACAAAAAGGTACAAAAACAAGTCAAAGTGTACAGGTTGGCAACACTGATGATTAATTATAAAAATGTCTAGATATAAACACACAAAAAATCTCACTTAGCAATGACTGGAATGGTGAGGGCCTCAGCAACAGCCTTTATGTAACTGTCTCTGTTTGGATCACGTGACCGTTCCGTCTTGGTGCGACCGTGGACAGCCAGAGCAGACACGCCCGTAGACTGGATAAGCCTCGCCAGCTCTAGTGTAGCCTCGAGCTGCACCGGGAAATTTCACACAAAGACACAAGCACAAGAAAAGACATTTCACCTCAGTAAAATCATACATGTATGTGATTTCTTTACCAGAGAAAAAACCTGACTATACAATATAATTGTAGTCTTTTCACTCTACCATATCGAAGTAAATTACATTTGGATTAGACTGTTGTTGTTTTTTTAGTGATAAAGATGCTCAATCATTTCTCTGTTATTTCCATTTAAAGCTTACTTCTAAAAACTATATAGAGCACTATCAAAAATTCATAACCCTAAATATTTTTTTTAAAGTAAGGTAAATTGTGGTAGAAGCTTTAATTTCACACCATTTTGTTTTTACAAGGCTAGAATATTGATACATATAGCTCAGTGTACTAGCCCTGAAGATAATAAATAAGATTCACGTAGAACTAAAATAGCAAAAACTAAAATGTCACCTCCGGCAGAACCCTGATCTTGCATGTGACCGGCACCTTCAGTTCTGACACCAGTGCCGTCAAGATCTGTTCACAGAATGCAACAAACATTGAAGAAAACATTCAACTAGACATTTAACATAAGTCAGCATTCCTCATTCTTTGTTCTCAACCTTTAAAAAAATAATGCTTACTGCCTTCAACACTATTAATAAACGCTGCTAAAAGCTACCTAAAAGTACAACTCTAGCTCTTAATAATTTATAGTCAGAAATTAAACCTGCTTTGCATAAATCAAGCCCATATATCACATATACCCTTTCAATCTAAAGAGACCAAATGAGTCTCTAAAAACTTTCCTCTTTGTTAATAATACTTCCAAAAAAGTCTCAGGATTAACATTTCTTCACTGTTTTAATCATTTCACAAGTTTGTACACTATGCACGATCATTAAAATAATATAAAAAAACTTATGCACGATCATTAAAATAATATAAAAACAGACAGCCAGATAATTATATAAACAACGAGCTAGCAGAATGGTATCAGTGCTACTTTTTAAGCAGTTTTGAGATAAATGAAACAAAGAATGATTGATTCCTATGTTAATAGAACAAATCTTTCATTGTTTCATGAGCCCATTTTCATTTCACCACGATATATAATTATACTGATCAAAGGAATGATTGAATTCCTTTTGACAAAATGGCATATCAAATGTGGCACAACCAGGGTTAATCAGGGACAAATTGCTGATATATGTTTCGAGATTAAGCGCTCTCAACATAGAAAAACTTCTCTTTATTGACTTCTTTCAATTTTCAATTAAAAACGATTATCTCTGGTTGTAGAAACAATTGCGTTACAATTTTTTCAACCTCTTAAAGTGCATTTCATGTTTTTTAGCTTTCTAAAAATCATTTAAAAGTCAAAATTTTGATTTGTGCCTCATTCATCCTGGTTCCTTTCACAAATGTAGATCTATCTTGGCCCAGAAAATCAGTCCACCCTTTTCAATTTGTTATAAGTCAACTGGCTCTTCAGTATTGACAATCATACATGACAAATCTAGATAAGGATGAGCTATGCTGGTCTGCTCTTCAAACTTATAATCTGTCAAACTTTATCTTCTTCTATCAAAGGCTTATAATTTCAATTTTAATCAATAGCTTTTCTGCTCCCCTCTCTCGATGCAGCACTTTCTTTAATGTTTGAAACAAGTAAAAAAAAGTCATTCTTTTTTACGAAATTCACTGTTCATAGACATATACACACACCAAAAAAAATTAGATGAAAATGCATTTAGACTACTCAAAACAAGTTTGTTGTCATTGAAGTTGTAATGGAAATTTCTTTGCTTAGTCACCACTGTTAGATCATTAGAAATACAGGATATTATTATAAGTTTTTA
This sequence comes from Elysia chlorotica, assembly GCA_003991915.1. Taxonomy (NCBI): domain Eukaryota; kingdom Metazoa; phylum Mollusca; class Gastropoda; family Plakobranchidae; genus Elysia; species Elysia chlorotica. Next base: position 223,832 of record RQTK01000651.1, read on the forward strand.
AAAAAACCAAAAGAATAAATGTTAGACCATGTTACAAACCTTTTCGACATTACCAGGCTGAGTCAGCAGAGCTGCTCCCATACCACCCTTAATTGAAAGATGGAAGAAAGTTGACTTAATCTCAAGTTTTTTTATAATTCCTTTAAACTTTTCATGTTTGTTTTATATATAAAATGTGCTACTGAATTTAACATCAACACACACACCTAAAGACAATAACAACAACAAAGAAAACAATATATCTGTACAGTTGATACTGAATATCATGAAAATAAACATTATTTGTTAGATCTTAAAAGATATGAATAATAATCTGAAATACATTCCAAATTCTGTATTTCAATCCAGCACATGTCCCCAATTTCAATGTACAATCTATCAAACAATAACATTAAACTCTACATATACCCTTTTGTCCCACATTATGAATCTCAGGACCTTTGCAAAGTCATTTCTGATTATTTGTGAGCATGTATATTATATATGCATATAACTAACTGGCATTTTATCACCTTAATAGAAAACTCCTTTGGGCACCCCATATTGACATCAATCCCAGCAACATAGTCTTGGCTGTCGTAGAAATGGGAAAAAAGATTTGTTGGCATTTATAAATTTCAACACAAGATTGACTTATGTTCTTATAAGATTTATAGCAATCATTAAAAAAAAATATATATATATATCTGTCATCTGCATTTTTTGCGGCCGCAAATGACAATTTACAAACTGTCATCTGCATTTTTTGCGGCCGCAAATATTAGGGCCAAAGGCAAAATTTGGCAAATTCCCCAAAATTGGCAATTCTTGACAAATTTCGGCAAAATGCGAGGAAGAAAAAAAAAAAGTAAAAGTGCGGAACTGAAAAAATATCGCAGTTGCACCTTTACATTGGCCCAAACCCCAAGGGAAGCTACTCTTTAGACTAATTCTAGTTACCCGGTATTACATTTGATCTAGAATAAATTCCAGTCATGGATCGTTTCCTAAAAAAAAGTGAAAAAAGGCCCCAAGTGTGCCAGGCGCACACAACAGCTCAAGAGAGACATAGTGAGTTCAAGAGTTGGACACATGTCAGTGGTCAGCTCTTGTTCTGCACCTCTTGCAACATTGTGCTTGACCACAAATGAAAGCCGGTCACATTATACTGACACCGACCCAACCAGTAGGGAACGCAACAGCCAGGTTTCGAACTCGGGACCTTTTGCGTCGGAAGCCGATGTTCTACCCCTGGACCACCGCTCCCCCCCCCTTTGTTATGTTTGTGACTGTATTTAATTACATGTATCATCTTATTACATATTTGTGAACTGGTGAAATTATTATCGTCTTTCAGTTTCATTTATTTTTCACGATGAGGCACAAAGCATTAATTGGATTTTAGGAATTGAAATTGATTCATCGATGAAGCAGCCATTGCTGTTTTTTATTTCTGTTAGCTAATCGTAAGTGAAAGCGGGCTAGGTTCAAATTGGTGCGGGGCTCTATTTCAATAGTTTAAATTTCTTGCCGTAATTATTATTGTTTTCTTAAACCCATTTAATGTCAACACTACCACTTATAGATCTATATATTTTTTTTTCTTTCCGTTCGACATGTTCACGTGCGGGCTCTGCTCGGGTTATAATACTGAATTCCAGATATATCGAATGGGGATCTTTCGGGGTTTAAAAACGTTCTAGCGCAGTATATCTGGATCTACCTCGACTATCATCGAAAAGGGGATAAACATGGATCTAAAAGATAAATCAAATAACTAGATATAGACTTCTACTACTCATAGATCTACATATAATTTTTTTTATTCTTTCCATTCAACATGTTCACGTGCGGGGCTCTTCAGGTTATAATACTGAATTCTAGATCTATCGAATGGGGATCTTTCGGGGTTTAAAACATGTAACCGTAAATATGTAAATGGTTTTAATTATGTAAAAATGTGAATGTAAAGCTCATAGAGCATTATTATGTTGTATATTTTTATATTATGCGCTATATAAATGTCAGATATTATTACGATTATTGTGTTAGTGCTGGAAATAATAACGGCTGCCTCCTTTAACACTATAAATTGTCTTTTTTTAAATTTTCATATAGCATGTTTATATTTTTTCGGATGCTTAATTATGCCCGACAAATGTTTTTGACAAATTTGGTCCCTTTTGGCAAATTTTGGGTTTTTTTGTGGCAAAATTTGGCAAATTTTAGGCCCCAATTTGGCAAAAAATGCAGATGACAGATAGACCACACTTGATCCTTTATCCTTAAGTCTAAGAAAAATATCTAGATCTATATCAAAGTCCATAAACTCGAAGTATGACAAACCTTGGCTAGAGGTCTTGGTCTAAATTCTATTGGACTAATGTTCAAAGTTTTATCTTCAGTCTAGATCTAGTAGCTTCACCTGATCTATAATCTAGATTCTAGATAAAGATCTACGTCGAATCCACATGGATTTTGAGGTATATTAATTCAATTGATTTGCGAAGACAATCAATTGGGCTTAAACAAGTTTATTAATGATTCACCTAAAGTAATAATTATTTACTTAGCCTTGAGCAAGAAAGATTCCGACAAGAAACTGTCTTGGAGGTGAAGTTGTCGAATAGGTTTCGGTTTCGCTTTTAAGATGAAAACATTGTTTTACCTTTTTAACATTTTAATGATACAAAACAAACTCTTTAGTCGACTAAAACAAATTCAATCTTGTGCGGTTGTGTATGTGGAATAATTTAAACTTCATAATGACTATTATTCTATTGTTTTGTGGCACTAACTATTTAAATAACAGTAATATGTATCATTTTCACCAACAGTTTTATGGTTTGTTTTCATCATCGACATAAGCAATTGTGACTTTTTTAAATACAAAATGGCCGTCTAGCAACTTATAAACAAACGTATTCTCCATAATATCAGTGGACTTATCGTTATAATTGTTATTATTATTCAAAAGCATCATTTGCCAACGATGCATAGCGCATTCTAATATACCTGGATGTGTTATTTATATTACTCAGAAGAAAAAATACATACTTTTTCAATCTCATATTAAAAGTAAAGTACCAATAAAACATTAAAAGACCAAAATGGGGTCTGCTAAACAACAAGCATCTATTTCGCGAGTCATGACCATCCTTCAAGAGTGGGACAAGGGTGCGAAATCAACTCGAAGAAAAATTTTAGTAGACTTCATCGAGCAAAATCAAAACAAAACTGGCCCTGAACTGGAGCAGGAATTTGCACAGGCGGCTAGCTTGTTTTTGACAAGACTGACTGCTTGGCTCCGCCTCTCGTATCCTTTTCACTCCCATAAGATATTTCAAGTGGTTGCCATTCTATCAGTTCGTACAAAATTGATTTGATTTTTTCAAATAGGCTACTAGCTTTTACTTGTTGTCATTGTTAAGGGAAAACATGTTTTGCACAGTGTGGAATCTAATCTTTTTCATCAGCTCATGTAGTCACATATTAAATAATAATAGGGTGAAATATATTGAGCAGAAGATCAACTGCATGCTCACAGAGGTTTAATTTTTGATAGCGCTGCTTTTGTTGGTGCAAATGAATAAATTCGTAAATTAATATTCATCTTGATATTCATTTATGAATGGTTCAAATACATATTTTGTTTAGATCAAATGGTAAAAAGTTAAATAGAAAAAGAATAGGAAAAATGTTGAGACTGAAATGTGTAAAAAGAAGTCCAACCTTTTTTTTTCTGGGAAGATAAGTTAAAGAGCAGCAAAACAGGTAGTTGTGCGTGTCTGTATGTGTGTTTGCATGTGCAGTTTGCTTGTTGTTTTGTTGTTGTTTTTTGTTGCAATTGTGTTGCTGGTTTGTTTTTGTTTTCTTTGGAAAAAAGTGGGGGGGAGAGATGTTGGTTTGGGACAGCCCTTGACAAAAGATTTTTTTATATAGCATATAAATGATACAATGATCCTTAACCCTTTCCCAGCTACATGACAGGCAACTGCTTGAATGAGTTACTTCAGTCGATCACTATCTTCTTGTCAGCATCCAGTGGGTAAGATCAAATGACTACAATTATAAGCAAAGGTAGCAGATGTTGATAATGTACTTTCCTTCTGACTAAGAGTTTGCAAATTCAAAATGCCTACCTTGAAGGACTGGCTGGCATTTTTATCTCTGCCCTCAATTTAGTTTTATTCAAACATAAAGGTGAAGATTTTGCACACATTTTTTTATTTCTGCTAAATGTATCACAATTAATTTGTTGTAATTTTAAGTATGAAGAAATGATAAGTCAAGATAAGTTGTGTTTTTTTTTTTGGCCTTTGGCGTAAAATTTTATTTGTACTACTACTAGCAAACTGAACATCATTACTCAAAACATACATGTACTATGATAATATAATTAGAAATTTCTTTTCATCCCCATAACAACATATTGAATCAAAGTTAATTCTTTCAGGGTCAAATTACTAGTTTCAATTCCTTTGTACGAGTTAGGAAAAGAAATGGATCCTTGTCCGGGCTCTTTATGTTGCTTAGGAAATTAAAAACTCTGCTCGTTAAAATGAAAATGAACAAGAAGTAATTTATTTACTGACATACTGACATATTTTGTTCACTGGAGAATGATGATAACGATATTGTATTGTCATTTTGCTATCAGTGGCATAGTTTGATAATTTAAAAAGTATGATGTTAGTTAAGTCTCTAGCCATAACATGCACATAGAACATGTGTCCTCTGGAAAAAAGGAAATAATTGTGATAATCATAATTACAATAATTATTTCTTTTTCACCCTGATACACCTTTCAATCAGTCCCAATATTTTCTTTCAGGCATAAATTTATGACTGAATTTATGGAAGTTGGGGGGACATTGACGCTGTTGGAGATCATTGGTTTAAAGCAAGCTAAGGAAAGTGACAAGGCAGAAGCTCTCAGATGCCTTCACCAGATTGCAAATGCTGGGCGTAAATACAAGGAGCTTATTTGTGAAAGCTATGGTACTGTCATTTTAATATGTGTTTCTGTCAATATGAACTTAACTTTTAAGTGCTTTTGAATTGTTCCACAAAAATTTTGATTTAGTTTAAAGCTATGAGATCATTCAAAATTCCACACAGTTAGTTTTTAAGATCTTCTAAAAAGTGACATCTTGCCTTTGGTTGGGAGACTTGTTCATTTCAATGACCTCTAGTGCTATGCTGGTTGGAGATTCGTTTTCTGGTAGAGTCGCCCAAGCCAGGCAGAATGAAAGGTAGAGGCCAGACTAAGAGCACTCACTGGCCCTCCAGCTTGGGGGTTGGGCATGGGGTTGACAGTCTTGTCTCATAAAAAAAAATACTATTACAGAAACCACAACAAATATCCACAAAACCAGCTTGGTTGAGGAGGAGTCCTCTCCTGTAGAGCTCTAGACGTGCATCGATGAAAGCCTTAGGGAAGCTGATGTGCTGACGACTCTTCTGACAACCAAGATTAGGATAGGGACCTGGATCATCAGAACCCTGTATGAGACTAGAAGAACTGCATAAGTATGTCAAGACATGACCAGGTACAGCTTGAAAATATTGGTCCTCTGTGAGACCGGATGGACAGGGACGGAAAAAACAAAACTAGCTGATGGAAATACCATAATTCACTCTGAAATTAAGAAGATCAAGCACACACATATGGAGTCGCATTGCTTATGACACGGGAACTACTGTTATGGGAACCTGTATCATCAAGGATTCTCACAGCAAGATTTAACTCAAAGGGTAGAGGAGTCGCCATCATCCAGTGTAATGCTCACATGAATTTAGCAGAGAAAGTGAGTTTCTATGAACAGGTCTAAAACGTGATCAACAAAAAGAGCGAATTGAGAATTTTGTTTGGAGACTTGAAACCTAAAGTAGGCACCGACAACACAAACATGGAGCACATCATGGGAATCCACAGCACCGGGAATCAGAGCAAAAATGGAGAATTCTTCACTGAGTTTCGCTCCTTTAATGACCTGGTAATCGGAGGTAGTCTGTTTCTGCCCAAGACCATTCATAAAACAACATGGATTTTCCCCGATGGCAAGACCGAAAATCAAATAGACCACATCACAATGGGCAGAAAGTGGAGACGAAGCTTGCATGATGTTAGGGTGAAACGCGGAGCAGACGTAGCATCAGACCACCACTTGGTTCTTGCAGTACTGAAGACCAATTTAAGGCTCTCAACGACAGGGCAGGACAACCAGCACACAAGTTAAATGTAGAGAGGAACGAAAAGCAGAGCAATTAAAAATAGAACTTAGAAACAAGTTCAATGTGCTCTCCTTACTACCAGGTGAGACAATTGAGGAACAGTGGCAAAGCCTGCAAGAGACCTCGAAGGCGACATGTTCAACAGTTTTGAGCAAGAAGACCAGGAAACACAAGGAGTATCTCAATTTTTACCTGACACTCATCACTGAAAGGAAGAACCTGAAATACCAGATCAATCAGACCCAAGATAGAGAAAAAGCACCTACAACAAGCTTAATACTGGGAGAAAAATAGAGAGGTGAAGAAAAGTGCCAGGAAAGACAAAAGAAATTACGTAGTGGAGCTGACACAAGAGGCAGAGGATGCAGAAGGCCAAAGAAATATGAAGAGACTCTATGAGATCACGAGGACTCTCTGGGAGAAGAGCAGAAACCCCAGTCACCCCGTCAAAGACAAAAACAGAAACAACATAGCTGGCGATGAAGAGCAGAGGGCAAGATGGGCGGAACACTTCAAGGACTTAATAAGTTTGTCTATTTTGGTGGTGTTGTTAGCAAAGACAGGGGCACAGATGAAGACATCGGATGCCAAATCAATAAGACCAAATCAACGCCTTCAACACCCTCAAACCAATCTGGAGGTCTACAGCACTATCAGTTCAAAACAAGATCCGGATTTTCAATACTGATGTAAAGTCGATTCTACTTTATGGCTCTGAAACATGGTGCGTGACCAAGACTAGCACCACAAAACTACAATCATTCCCCAATAGATGCCTCAGAAACATCCTCAACGTTAGGTGGCCTGAAGTTGTCTCAAACAAAGAACCGTGGGTCAGAGAGAGGCAAACCCCCTTCAAAACAGAGATCAAAAAGTGTAAATGAGGTTGGATAGACCACACACTTTGAAAGCCTGTATCCAACATGACAAGGCAAGCCCTGGAGTGGGTTCCCCAAGGAAAAAGAAAGGTCGGCTGTCCGAAGCAGACTTGGCGGAGAAGCACCAATGCAGAGATAAAAGCTGCCGGTATCACATGGGTAAACTGAAGAAGATCAACCAAGTCCGGTGGAGGAGATTTGCTGCGGCCCTATGTTCCACAAGGAATCAAGAGGCTTAAACTAAACTTACTAAATTTTTAAGATGGAGGAATGGCATCCCCTTGATAATGAAGAGATTGAGTAAGAGTTCATTAAGGTTTCTGGAAAAATTAAAAAGATGAACATATGGGATGTGATAAAATTCTTATAAGGTCGTATAATATACAAATGCCAATGAATTAAATGAATATAGAATGTTTATTTCCGCAGTTCTCTAGAAAATATGGTTTACGTACAAAAATGTATAGTTTGATAATTTGTATCAATAAAATTAATGGGTTTTTTAATCATTATTTCACGTAATTCTAACTACATCATACAGGCTGAGACAGAAACCCTGGTATACCTACACTGTCTCTGGCTCTTAAAACTATTTAAAAAATCAACCAACCAAACCATTACAACATAAACATTTTTTCTTTACTTAATTTAGGAATACGAGCTGTAGCTGAGTGTTTGGCAAAATCTAAAGGAGAGGAAACTCAAGATGCCTGCAAAAATCTGCTGCTCATGTTGGCTCAAGGCAATCCTAAATTCCAAAACCAGGTGAACAATCATTTTTTTTCATCATTCTATAATTTTCGTATTTTGTTGGGGGGGTTGTGGTTGTTTTTTTTTGGGTTTTTTTTGTTTTGTTTTGTCTTGTTATAGCATGTGCATCAGTTTTGATTTACTCTGGAATTGTATCATTTAAAATGAACATCTTGAGATCTGCAGTGGCCTTTTGAATGATAATGAATTTTAGTACCTAGCTAGCTGATAGGGGCTTATCTCATAACTCAAACTATTGAGAAATGCTCTTGCTATAGATTCAAGTTGCCATGTAGCTCAGTCAGTAGATAGTCAGCTTCTAATCAGGAGTCCTGAGTTTGAATCAATAACAGATCACCTTTTACTTTACTGGTTGTGTCAATGTCAGTATATTGTGATGAGCTGAGACAAAAGTCCTGGTATCCTTTCTCGTCTTTGGGTGGCACAAGCTAAAATGTTCAGACAGCTAAGTACCAGTAACTAACAACCAGCGACTAAATAAAAATATTGTAAATTCAAGACTGCTCAATTAATAGCGTGTTAATGGATTACTAGGTGATCCATCTTTGCCCAAGACTTCAGGTTACTGTAGAGTCCCACCTTATGCTTTAAAAATATGTTGGTTTAAAGTGTTCTTGGAAAACCCTGCAGATAAAAGAACTATTGACATTTCATATCAAACAATCAATCAAACAAATTGTAAGTCTGTTTCTTCATTCACAGGTCTACAAAGGCTTGATTGCCCTTTTGCCCTGCAGTTCTCCAAAGGCTCAACAGATGGCCTGCAATGCGTTACGAGTGGTTCAGCCAACTGTGGGCTCTGCAAATGCTACCATTATTGAACCATTGCTTAACTTGCTCAGAACATTGCATTTGGAGGTGCAATTTGAAGGTATGAATATAATTTGTGTCTAAGAACAAGTTTAATAAACTTGCATGTCTTTTTCATCTGCATAAAATAATGTATACAAAATTATTTATTTTGAAGCTAAGACTTTTTTTTTTAAAGATTATGTGTGGGTGCATTGTTATCAAAATATGAATTAAATGAAAAACAATGGAATCTTCTTAAGATAAACCCTGCTTAAATTTGGCTTTACTTAAACTATTTCCAAGGTACCAAATTTCTTCTTTTTTTTCTACTTTACAGACACTCTTTAATATTAACTTGGGATAAAATAAACTTGTAGGCTGTCTCCAATAGGTTTTTATTAAGCAGATTCCACTGTTATTACGCAATTTTCTCTTTCTGTGACAGCAAATTTATATAAATAACTTCTAATCACAAAATTTCATTAACTTACTTGACTTTCAAATTCAATTTGTTGAGGGTTTTTTTAAGCATAATTTGCTTGCAATGCTACATAACTTGTGTTTGGTTTATAATAATGATGTTATCATGCAAGCCTAATTAATGGGGGAATAAATGTGTGCTTATCATAAGGATATCTGTATGCAGAATGGAGATTCTTCTAATTCTGTCTTATAATATGTTGAATGCTATTTTTACTTTTTTTTATAGCAATAGAGTTGATCAAGGATCTGATGGATTATGAAGTGGCAGATTCCCTTCTCTCTGGACTGGTTTCCTTGCTCAGACCTGCACTCGAAGATGTCTTGGCCAGGAACGATCAAAAGGGTAAGTCAAAGTATGGAACAAACAACAAGAATTTTTTTTTTATTTTAGCAAGAAATTTTCTCAATCTTATTGTAGATTATCACCCATATTGTAAAAAAATTCTAGAACCAAATGTGGTAAAAAAATGCTGGATTTATTTTTAAAGCTTCAATTTGCAGTCTTGTAATGTAAGAAAAGTGTGAAGTTTATTTTTTAGCTCAAAAGAAAAGGTTAAAATCAGTGTTAGCAAATTAATTTTATACAATGAACGAATACAAAAATTGATACTTTCAGAATCTGCATAGTATATAATCTTATAAAATATTGGTATTTGAGTATTTTCCTTTTTGTTGTCTCAAAAGTAAGAACTTTGGAGTCAATAATTTATGGGAAAGTTTTTTAATAACATAATTATTTTACTTAGCATATAAGAGCATCTTTGTAACACGCAGCATAAAGTGTGTTCATTTTTCTACATTTTTATCATCTTTGAAAACATTATTTTATTAAGTACGTTTTCAATCCAATCAGACCCTGAGTCGGGCCAAGTGAACACACCACTTCCTGTGTTTGTGCAACAAGCAGCAGCAGCCAAAACAATAGGGTTAGTCTTCTTCTTCTTCTTCTTCTTCTTCTTCTTCTTCTTCTTCTGCTTCTTCTTTTGCTTCTTGTTTTTGTTCTTGTCCTTATTCTTCCTAACATTTTTTCTACAGTCGTCTTTCTTTTTTCATTTACCAGTTTTTCTGTCTTTAACTTGTCTCTTTTTATTTCCTGTTTTTTTTTTATTTTTGATTATTTTGAATGTTAAAACTTAAAAAAAAAACCTGTTGGCAAACCCAGAGTGTAAGACATTGTTATTGTACGAAAATACCAAAGAATCCTACACACTTATGATAAGAAGAAGAAGAAGAAGAAGAAGAAATATGGCTCATACTTGAGTTACATGAAAACTTTGAATTTAAGTGATATATATTTTGTATTTCAAATAATTATACATATCACCATGGTCTGAAAATTACTATAACTAGATAATAATGTTAAAAGAGTTTTACTTCTCTAGGCAGAAACAAATTTTGGTAGCTTTGAGCAGGTCTTCCCGGAGGCTCAGAGAAGCTTAACTGGCTGTAAAGAGGACAATTTTCAGCTTTTAAAATTGAAATGAATTTGACATTTACATAAATATATAAATTAATATATATTATAGGCAAATATTTTAATTTTCATTGGCAGGATCCTTGTTAGAGAATCAAACAAAGTTGCGGAGAAGCTTGTACAGGTGAGAGAAAAAATTATTACACGATTAGATAAGATAAGGATGAGGTGGGATAGAATAGGGAAATATAAAATAAAATAGAACAAGATAAGATAAGACAGTGTTAAATAAGATAATATAGAATAAGATATGCCAAGAAAGTAAAAGAGAGGGTAGTGTACAATGTTTTTTGAGACAAGATAAGATAAGACATACAGACCAACAAGATGTAGATCTGCAAGATGTAGAAGGAGGATATGCTTTGTGAGGGTTAAAGATTGGGTACTGTAAGACAAATAATATAATGTTCTTTCATTCACAACACTAATCATCTACATTAAAACATTACTTCGCATGCTCTCCCTCAGTCTGATTCTCTCTCTCTCTCTCTCTCTCTCTCTCCTCCCTCCCCTCTCTTTTCCTCTCTCTC
>RQTK01000651.1:235000-275594 GCA_003991915.1 Elysia chlorotica
GAGAGAGAGAGAGAGAAAGAGAGAGAGAGAGAGGGGGGAGAGAGAGTGAGATTGAGAGAGAGAGAGAGTGAGAGAGAGAAAGAGAGCGAGAGAGAGAAAGGGAGAGAGGAAGGGGTGGGTAATGAGTGAGTGAAAGAAATAAAGGTAGATAGATGTGTGTGTGTGTGTCTGTATGTGTGTGTGTGTGTGATTGAAAGGAGTGAGTGAGAGAGAGATGGTAAAAAGCGAAAAAGAGAGGGCGAGAGATTGTGAGAGCGCGAAAGAGAAAGAGAGAGGGGGGCGAGAGAGAGGGAGAGAGAGAGAAAGTGAGAGAGAGAGCGAAAAAGATAGAGAGAGATAGAGATAGAGAGACACAGACAGAAACAGAGACAGAGAAGAATGAGAAAGAGAGACAGAGACAGGGAGTAAAAGAAAGAGAGAAAGAGAAGAGAGAGAGAGAGAGAGAGAGAGGATCTATATATATATATATTTTTTTTTTTATGTGTGTGTGTGTGTGCTGCTCTGCGTTTAATGTTGTTCTATTCATCACCATGATCATTTTTAGAAAATAAGAGCGATACCAATAAGAAGCATAAAATGTTATGCTACAACAATTAAGTTGTAATTGGATCACACTACTATAGATGTCCGGATTGTAAGGGTTTAATGCACGTGCAGCAATATTTGCCTCATTTAATCCTGAACGGTTTCTTAGAAATACTGTTTTGTATCTTGGATGTTTAATTATGTGAGTGTTGGCGTTTTATGTATATCGTCTTTGGTACGAAATATATAAAATATGTTCCCTTAAAAGTTGATAATCTCCAACGTAGGTATTGGTTTCATGGGATTGAATGATAGAACAAGTATCCGAACAAATTTTTCCCTAATAATGGTGAGTTTCAAAATGGTTTGAACTGATGCTTAATAGAACAATTACAATACTTGATTATTTAAAATTCTTTAATAAACCTTTAAAAAATATTTCTTGATAAAATGGATGCAATTTTAGTATGAAATATCTTAGTTTTTAAATGACCATATTGTTTTGTGATCAGCGAGGTATATGAGTTTATATTTATTAAATACTGAACGTAAAGTGGAATGTTAGTAGAACAAGACAAGAATTTTTTAAAATTGAGAACGTTGTTCCTAGACCCTAACAGCACCTAATATGGTACATGGGGTATATGGATGTCGGGTTTTTTAAAGAACTAAAATACTATTTTGATGAGAAATATAAGAAGAGCGTCTTGACAGTTCATTGAACTTTATTGTGGGTAGTAAACTTAGCGCACGCACAATTAATATGTAAAAGGGGTACTGAAATCATTTTGTTTGTATTATACATGTATCATGTATTTCTTTTTCTTTGTTTTTTTTATCCAATAGACAAAATTACTGGTTAGAGTTACAAATTCTTTTAAAAAATAGAAGTAGAATAGGTGGTATAAAAACGCCATATAGAATACCAGCGTCTGACATTTTTACATGCTGCTACACAGATACAGTGCGGGGAGACCTGGACTCTTTTCTCAACCGATCACATTATATTTAAACTGACCCAACAAGTAGAGGACGCATTCGGAGAAATGTTTTTTTAATCGATCGTAGGTTTCGACTGGGGACCTCCCGTTTAGAAGACTTATCTCTCTACCAGAGAAGTATGGTAAAAACGTGTGTACTACCGCTCGGTAATGTAAAAGGCTATAACTATCGTGCCAATCCCGTTGTAATACGACCACAATGAGTTGTATATTTTCGTCCCTGCGATTGCCTTGTGTTGGCTAATTACCGTGAGTGTGTCACATGACACAAATCGCCACAAGCCACTCTAACGTTATTCATGCGTATGGTCAGTCTTAATTATCAAGGTGCAAACCTGATCTAGATTGAGGCGATCACTTAGATGGTCAGGCCTAGGCACTCCTCTTGTCTATCCTTTAAATGGACAATTCTTGGAGTAAAGCTTTGGAGAGAGGGAGAGAGAGAGAGAGAAAGAGAGAGAGAGAGAGAGAGAGAGAGAGAAAGAGAGAGAGAAAGAGAGAGTGTGAGAACAATAAATTGACAGTGATGATTGCGACCAAAAACGGAAACGGATTATCGAGACAGGCGAAGAAACAGCAAGGGAGTGAACAAGAGAGAGAGAGAGAGAGAGAGAGAGAGAGAGAGAGAGAGAGAGAGAGAGAGAGAGAGAGAGAGAGAGAAAGAGACTGATAGACATGAATTATTGGGAAAGAGCGAGGGGGAAGAAGGCGAATAAACCATGTCGTTGGCCAAGGGGAAAAAAGCGTGACTCTTGGTTATCCAACACTCTGTGAAAGAGTATGGGACAAACTTTACTGTAGGGTTACAAAGAACACCTATGGAGAAGGGTGCACCAACTGGGATCCGAACCGTAGATCTCCTGCTTGTTAGTCGAGATCACTAAACGACGAAGCCACTTACGCTCCGCAATTAAGACCCACACTACAGTCTAGTCTTTCCCCCTTTATTTTTTCCCTAGCTTTTTTATTTGTGAGATATGAAGATGACAGCGAGTTATCAAGACCTTAGCATCCTTTCCCCCTTTTTAAATGTTCTATTTTCACCATTTAGTCATTTAATCGACTATTCTCTTCACATGTACCACTACCACCACTTTTATTTTTTTAAACGTGTATTTCTACCTTTACAAACGAATAAACAAGGAGTTGATGTTGGTGTTTTTTTTATGTTTCTCTTATAGTTTTGGAGTTATTGTCCAGTCCTGGCGCTTTTGTCCCCTTTTTCATCTTTCTTATTTTCATCATTTAATCATTTAATCGACCATTATCTTCACATTTACCGTCACTTTAAAAAACGTGTCGTTCTACAATCAAAAACAAACAAACAAGGAGGTAATCATGATATTTTTTATGTTTCATTTATAGCTAATTTAAGTTTTGGAGTCATTGTTCAGCCCAGGCGCTTTTTTTTTGTTTTGCCCAGTAGCTTTGTGTAAAAGCATCGACTCGATAAAATCTTTGCGTCTGAATGATCCTTTCGTTTTGTTATACAATGGATACTCATGGAGACGATTGTAGAGATGTCTTCTCAGGGCAAAGGCCAATGGAGAAAGTTTGTTGGCAAATTACTTTCCAGGAGAAACGAAAGATTTTGACTGATTGACTGATTGATTGATTTTTATAGATACTAGGCTTTGAAAAAACAAACAAATAAATTGATGTGTACAATAAAACATGTTTCCTCTTCATGTCCCCAGCTCCGGGTTACCCATCATTTGATGTACGCCATGGGCAACACAGACTATGCAGACAGTCAGAGGCAGGCGAGCATTACTCTGGAGGTATTCAAACTTTCTCTCTCTCTCTTTCTATCTATCTCTCTCTGTCTCTCTCTCTCTCTCTCTCTCTTCCTTCTCTCTCTCTCTCTCTCTCTCTCTCTCTCTCTCTCTCTCTCTCTCTCTCTCTCTCTCTCTCTCTCCCCCTCTATCTATCTCTATCTCCCCCTATCTCTCTTTCTTTTTCGATCGATCTATCTATCCATCTATCTATATATCTATTTATCTATCTATCTATCTATCTATCTATCTATCTATCTATCTATCTATCCATCCATCTATCTATCTGAGGTCTGATCTCTCCCATCTAGCCTGTGTGTCATAGTGTTAAATTTTGCCAAACACAGTCTGCAGATGAGTGCTATCCTCGAGCAGTTTAAGTCTGTAGGTGAGTATTATCAGAAAGGGTGAAAAAGGGGGAGAATTTTGCGTATAATCTGTAAGGGTGTGTTATTCTCGATCAAGCAAAATATATCTGGGAATGTTATTATTGAGCAAAAGATCAAACCAAATTGGCTTTCGAATACCATTAAAGAAAGAAAACTGAAATACTTTGGGCACCTGGAAAGACATGGCAGTTTGGAAAGAAATATACTAGAAGCAAAGCTAGGGGCAAAACGAAGACAAGGAAGAACTACAAGAAGATAAATAGAAGACATCAGCGACTGACTACAAAGAAGGCCAAGCGAGGCAAGAAGAATCGCTCAAGACAGAAAACTCTTCAAGCAGATTGTACGGGAGGCTGCGTCAGACACTACCGACAAGCCAACCAGCAGTTGCGTTGGTTTAACGTCCAACATCAGCACTATATAGGCTATATTGTGAACGGGCGCCAAGACTGACGTCTGACCATTTTATGTACTGCTACACACCTACACACGCACACACGAAACAGGGCGGGGATGCCATGACCCCTGTCTCAGCCAATCACATTAATTAAACTGACACCAGAAGGGGGCGGAATCGCCAGGGTTCGAACCACGGACCTTTTGCGTCGGAATCCGGTGTTCTACCACAGAGTCACCGCCTCGACCCCCCCCAAACCCCGGACAAGCCAACATAATGATGATGATGATGATGATGATGATGATGATGATGATGATGATGATGATAAGGGTCCTTACAGAGAGCCACCAAATTATTTAGGCTTATCGGTGATATGATTTTTCTGTCGCCGAACATAAAGATGGCTGTGCACAGAATTGCGCATTTTCAGTGGTATTTGGTCGACAATAAAGGGGAAAAAATCACTCTGCGCAAACACATGCACACATTCATGCACACCAGTATTTAGGCAGGACACTGCCCAATTTTACTTAGGCCCACCCGGAAAAGAACAAAAATATGCATTTTTTAAATTTATCCCAAAATGAAATTCTGCTCGATGGGCCCCTGATTTTTGATCGCTGATTTAAAAAATGAAATCAGTTGGGTTTTTTTCTACGATGCATCCTTGATAGCAAAATGGAAATTGAAAATTTGACCAAACCATACATAATGAGTTCACTCAGCGACGAGGCAAAGAGGGGTCGAAATTGGCGAGTATGAATGAAAATTTCATTTAAAAAAATTATCTGTCGCCTAGAGTGCTTATCGGTGCAGAGAGACTAAGCCGTCTACCTGAATGTTTGTACAATGCAAACATTTCATAAACTGATTCCTATAACTTACGATGCCTAGTTTTTCGATGACATAAATCTGTCGCCTCTATGAAAGCAGGCTAACACATTATGTATAATATGAGTGTTAATCCCGCACACACGAATGTGCAAGAATCTTTTTAATCAGGCAAGGATTATAACTATGCCAGATTGAATGTCTTCGGTAGTGCTATTTGTATGAGAGTCAGTTACAAATAGGGCGGGGTATCCACTACAGATTTTAGCTTCTCGCATACTGAAATCCACAAACAAATGAGGCAATTTAAGACAATCACATGCAAGGTTGGACGTTCATGGCGTTTGAACCCATCCGGGGACTGGGTGCGATATGAAGTGTACGCGTTGACTTAGGGATCAGTCATAGTAAAAACTTTTTTTTTAACTTTAGAGATAATCCATTTTATGCATTGAGTCTAAGGTGCTTGACCTCGCTAAAACGTCATGACAAAACAACTAAGATCATAAAAACAAAAACAACAACAACAACAGCAACAACAACAACAACAACAGCAGCAGCAGCAACAACAACAACAACAACAACAACAATAACAAACAACAACAATAACAGCAAATAACGGCGCCTGTTTATAACGTGGCCTATTTTTGCTTCTATCTACTTAAAACACAGCACACACTGCAATGACACAGAAGAGGTACAATGTCGTAATGCGTGGGTGTTGGGCGTGCAAACTATTTAGTCGCTATTTTCAAAGAGAGGTTAATATGACCCGTTTCTCTAATGTTGTTGTTTTTTCTCTCCTTCATTTATTCAAGAAATAAAAAAAGGCCACGCGTGCACTTACGGTCATTGCGTCTCGCAGCTTAGTACAATACTTGATAGCAGCCTTTATTTGCTTGTACCAAATAAACGCAGATCATCATTCTTTACAACGTAATAGTATTTCACAAGCCCATGGCACATGATAGGTGGTTTGTTTCCAAACTTCCATTCCACCTGTACACTAATTTAGCCGTTTATTTACATAGTGGGTATAATGACAAAATTAACACTCAAGGAGATCTGTTTTAACACCTTATATGCCTCATCAGTACGTCTGTAATTCGTCTCATTCTCTCTCTCTCTCTCTCTCTCTCTCTCTCTGTCTCTCTCTCTCTCTCTCTCTCTCTCTCTCTCTGTCTCTCTCTATCTCTCTCTCTCTTCCGCTCTCTCTCTGTTCTCTTATATTGATTTTCCTACTGTTTAAACAGTATACACCGTAGTCAAGATATTTTCATTTATAGCGAGTTAGTGTAAGGTGAATTAGGGTGAAACTCGTAGAAATGGTTGGTAAAGTTTCACAACGATCGAGATAACTTTATAATTATAAAAATTTCTTTCTACCCTCTTCTCTATGACTGTCTACATTAATTTGATCCAGCTGAATTGCGCCTATTCTCATTGGTAGCCATGGCAGCTACTATTAAAGGGTTTTTTTTAACCGAAGGGATTTATCAAAATGGATTACATTTCACCACCAATTATTTATGTAGATCTTTCTAAGCCGAAACACATAGGGACGTAATAAGAGCGTCAATTCACACCTATGGAGTGGAAACTGTGAGGGTTGTCTTTCACCGGGCAAAGTATTTGTGACACTTGTATGATATGCACATAATGCATCATTAATGAGCTGTAAAATGCATATATACTAATCTCTACTTTCTGTTTAAAAGTTCTGGATTAGGGACGGGGGGAAGGGAAGGGCTGGGGGGAGGGGAGAGTGAATAGGGGTGTTGGGGCGTTGATGTTACGGCGAAGAGAGATAGGGGGAGGGGGAAAGGCCGATATGGAGAGAGGGCGAGACACAGAGACAGGAAGACAGACAGGGAGACAAATAGACAGATAGACTTAATTGAGAGAGAGAGAGAGAGAGAGAGAGAGAGAGAGAGAGAGAGAGAGAGGAAGAGTTGAGTTGAGTTGTTTTAACGTTCAATGCCATCACTATATATGATATATTTTGGACGGGCTCCAAGACTGACGTCCGACAATTATATGTGCTGGCACACACGAGACAGGGCGGGAATGCCATGACTCCTGTTATCCGGTCAATGAAAGAGAGAGAGAGAGAGAGAGAGAGAGAGAGAGAGAAGGAGAGACAGATAGGCAGAGAGAAGAGTTGTAATCTGCCCATGCTGAATATAGATTGCTCTCTTTATGTAGTTAGCAAGCATTATTTGCTGAACTTCATACACATTTTGGTTGATTAAGATCGGTTCCAAATATATGAAGGTAGAAAACGCCTGTTAAACAATTAGAACCAACTATGAAGCGTGCTTACTTGTCGCAGAATTCGCCTTGATTTATACAGTGGAGTTAAATTTATTACATAGTGAGTTTATAATACAATCATGTAAGCTTATTAAAGCTACGCAAACTCTTCTGCCTGAAAACTGATACCCACAAAAACAGTGCTGAACAACCTACACAAAGTCGTCAACGCAGAATAAGTATGTTCATCTGTAAGGCCAGTAATATGATAGAACAAAGCTTCTTTTTTTCGCGCTTCCAAAATGAATTTGAAATAATCATAGAAGTCTCTGAAGTGTTGGAATGAATGAAATAAAACAACGATTTATATCTCGATTTTAGAATTTGATCTCTGTCGGTCCTTGTAGTGACAATTGATAAACAGTGGAAGTCTTAGAACTGTAAAGAATAATTACTCTACCAGTGATTTGTTGCTTTAAAAAATGTCTTAACATTTCATTTATCAACTCTATCTACAGCATTTCTGCAGAACTTTCCCCATTGTAGACGACCACGTAAGAGACGCCGTTGGAGAGGCTCTGTATGATCTCTTTATGGTAATGTATAATATTATCTTTGCTGTCTTCCTTTTTTATCTTACCTTCTCTCTTCATGGCCCCACTCTTTCTTTGTCCATATGAATCTGTATCTATGTAAGTCTCTGTGTGGCGATGTTTCTTTTCCTGTTCGTCTGCCTCTTTCCTCTCTCTCTCTATCTCCCTCCCTCTCTCTCTCTCTCTCTCTCTCTCTCTCTCTCTCT
The DNA here is from genome assembly GCA_003991915.1 of Elysia chlorotica. Taxonomy (NCBI): domain Eukaryota; kingdom Metazoa; phylum Mollusca; class Gastropoda; family Plakobranchidae; genus Elysia; species Elysia chlorotica. Next base: position 242,971 of record RQTK01000651.1, read on the forward strand.
CTCTCTGTTTCATTCCTCTATGTGTGTGGGTGTTACTTACCCCCCCCTCATTTTGTTTCTTATGGAACTTCGATCTATGGAACGGAATCTTAGAATCTTATAGGACTATAGAGAAATAAATAAGCGATGATTTCTAACTGACCTCTGTTATGTATTGTCTTTAAATATTCGTGCAGGAATAAGTAACATGAGATTTTTAATCAACGCCTGTTATATATATTATTATGACGATTTTTCATGTGACGCATGTAGTTTTACATAACCGTAGCATAATGTGACGCCTGTCTATGTGAATTCTTTGAAGAGTCCTGTACTTTTCGTAACATAATGTTTCGACTGACGCCTGTCTATGTATATTCTTGGAGAAGTCCTGAAGTTTTCGTAACATAATGTTTCGACTGACGCCTGTCTATGTATATTCTTGGAAGATTCCTGTAGTTTTACATAACCGTAACATAATGTTTCGACTGACGCCTGTCTATGCATATTCTTGAAAGATTCCTGTAGTTTTACATAACCTTGACATAATGTTTCGACTGACGCCTGTCTATGTATATTCTTGAAAGATTCCTGTAGTTTTACATAACCGTAACATAATGTTTCGACTGACGCCTGTCTATGTATATTCTTGGAAGATTCCTGTAGTTTTACATAACCGTAACATAATGAAAGATTCCTGTACATTAACATAACCGTAACATAATGTTTCGACGCTTGTCTATGTATATGTTCTTAAAAGATTCCTGTCTTTTTTCTCTAACCGTAACATAATGTCTGGACTGACGCCTACACATGTACTCTCTGTGCTGTCTGTGTGTCCAGTCCAACCCAGAGACGCTGTACCTGAACATGACCCACGTCCAGGCGGATGTCCTCATCTCCAACAAGGTCAACATTCCAAAGCGTGAGTATCCTGCCTGGTCGGGAGCAGTGAAGAGAGAAATACTTGGTTGGATATTACGTTATTGGGTTGTTGTTGTTGTTTTTTGGTTTTGGTTTTTTGTTGTTGTTTTGTTTGTTGCTTTGTTTTTTGTTGTTGTTGTTTTTTTTTGTTTTTAATTATTTTTTTTTTTTGGTGAGACGGATTGTGCCTTTTTTGTCGTGTTTTGTTTTTTTTTGGGGGGGGGTACTTTTTGTTTGTTGTTGTTGTTTTTTGTGGGTAGGGGAAGGGGAATTGTTTTTTTTTATTGTTGTTTTTTTGTTTATTTTTACGAGAGTGGAGTTGTTTATGGATGGGGTTTTTTGTTGTTTGTAGTGGTGTTGGTTTTGTTGCTAAAGAGAGAAATACTTGGTTGGATATTACGCTGTTGGGGTTTTGTTTTTTGGATGGGTAGTTTATTTATTTATTTATTTTTTATGTGTGTGTGGAAGGGGGAGTGGAATTGTTTTTTGTTAATTTTTGCGAGGGTGGAGTTGTTAATAGGTGGTTGTTTTTGTTGGTGGTGGTGGTGGTGGTGGTGGTTTTGTTGTTATCGTTTTGTGTCGGGAGTGTGGTTGATGATTTTAAAAATTCAGACTGGGATATCAGTTTTTGTGATTGCTCATTCGTTTCCTGCGAGCCATGTTTCCTGAAAAATCCCTTGAGGGAGAGCAGGTTACAGACTGAGATTCAAACCTCGGACATTTGGCTTGTAGGTACAGAGCACTCGACGCGCTACTTTTTTTTTCTTTATATACATTGGCTATGTCGTTATATTTTTTTTCTTTCTAGTAGATTATGCTTGAAATATCCATTTATATTTTTTCTATCATGTATCTCTTTCTTCCATTTCCCTTTGCAGTTGTACAAAGAGTGGACTGAGAAGTCACCAGTTCCTTCACTGTTACTATCAAGTGTATCGAGATTCACAATACATACATTGTGTATTTACTGCGTCAATGTTTGTTTCACAGATGATCCAGTTTTTTTTAGTAAATAAGAAACTCGTCTGAAAAGATTTCTATCATAGTTTCTGTATGTGAATAAATTTTTGTATAAACTACCCACGGTGGTTTTGTTGCTGTGTGTATGTGGGTGTGTGTGTGAGTGGGTGTGTAAGTATTGTTGCATGTTTTTAATACTTTTTACACATTTTCTCTCGTGCCTTTTAAAACTAAGTAAACCAAGCGAACTGTGTTGACAAAAAAATGTTTATCAAATTGCAACCGTCTCCCGTTTAAAATATTGCCAAAACATTGCCTGTTGAGGTAAGCATCAGAGAATTCAATTTGTGTGATGGTGAAATTGCAGTGGCTGTAGATTATTTTCGTACTTGTGGGAATCACGTCTCAAAAGAAAATGCTTGAAATCTTATTGAATCAAACTGCACTTATTGTCCTTCTGACATAGTGCTAAGCTAATTCCAGTTGAGATGTACGCCAGAGTGTTCAATTTGGGAAGATCAATGTATGACTCTAAAGGTATTAATTTTCCTGGAACAGCCGAAAATAATCCTTGGTCGGTTTGAAACAGAATAAATTAGCAATTGATTCATAAGAAGTAAAATGGCTAGTTTCTTTGTTTCCTAACATGAGATGTCAGAATGTATCGCAAGCGGGTCACAAGATAATGGAACGATGTGCCAGGCGAAGTCAGAGCGGGTATGCCAGGACTTCTGCCTCACACTGATCGTCACATCGTACAGACACCGATCCAACCAGTATGGAAAACGTCCGTAAGATTGGGGATCACACGCAGGACTTCCCAACTAATAGACCCGTGTTCAATATTTGAATTTAAAAAAATAACCCGGATTCGAATCACAAAGTGGCAAAAAATGGAAAAAGGGTAGTAGGCAGGTATTTCGAAGTCATGACTATGTATAATCCGGCCCCGTCACAGTGTCAAAAGTTTAAGGCCAGAACATTGACTTGAGTTAAGAGAAGGGAGAGGATGTGTCTAAGAAATTCCTCGATGAGTTAAAAGTTGATACTAAACGTCTAAATCAATAGTATATTATAAAAACAATAATATGGAAATATTTCCTGTCGTTGATGCTCCTTATACACTTACCTTTTTTCTAACTCTGGGTCGTTTTATTTATTTTAAATTAAATGTTAAAATTTGTAAGTTAACCCTTTCAGTGATGATAATAAAAGGGTTTTGATAAAGTACATTGTTATGCCCTGATCTCTGTACCACGCCATAATTACACATAATATAAAACTAATCTGCATCAAATGTTTCCGTATCTCGTTAATTGGTCCAGGACCAGCCCACCCTCACCCCACAGTCTCTCTCTCTCCCTCCCTCTCTCTTCCTCCCTCACTCTCTCTCTCTCCCTCCCTCTCTCTCTATTTCTCTCTTTCCCTGTCTATCTCTGTGTCTCGGGGGCGCTGTAGCCCTAGGGTAGAACATCGACTTCCGACGGAGGAGTTCCGTGGTTCGAGCACTGGCGATTTCGCCCCATACTGTTTGGGTCGATGTCAGTTTAATGTGACCAGCTGAGACAGCACATAAAAATTTTCAGACGTCAGTCTTGGGGCCCTTCCACAACATAGCCTATATAATGCTGACGTTAAACCAAGTCAACTACAACTCAATCTCTCTCTCTCTCTTTCTCTCTCTCTTTCTTTATCTCTCTCTTTCTTTCTCTCTCTCTCTCTCTCTTTCTCTCTCTCTCTCTCTCTCTCTCTCTCTCTTTCTCGCGAAATCGCCAGTGCTCGAACCACGGAACTCCTCCGTCGGAAGTCGATGTTCTACCCTAGGGCTACAGCGCCCCCGAGACACAGAGATAGACAGGGAAAGAGAGAAATAGAGAGAGAGGGAGGGAGAGAGAGAGTGAGGGAGGAAGAGAGAGGGAGGGAGAGAGAGGGAGCTATAGTAAGTGGGAGATAAAGAAAGTGGGGAACGACAACGAGTAACACACACACACGCGCGCAGAGAAGAAGATAGAAAGAGAGAGGGAAAAAAACAGAGTATGTGACAAAGAGAGAGACGCCATCTCTATCTTATTTGTAGATGATACATAAGAAAAAGCATAAGCCTATGTGCACTTTTGTAAGATTTAATTGCTCTCACGATGCATGTTAGTAAAACAGCAACAACAAAACAAAAAGACAAAAAGTATCTTATACATTTTTCCCTGCAATTTTATATTGATGTTCTTTGTTTTTGGTTTTTCTTTGTGATTGTTGCTACTGCTGTTTTTATTGGTGTTGTTCGGCTAGTTGATTTTTTTTCGTTTTTTCCCCTCAATTGAAATTGTTTATTGTAGTCTATATTATTTGCTTCCTACTGATACCATACCTCGGTGTGGAAGTACTTTGATGCAGTTTTATATCCTGCGTTTTCTTAAATGCAATACTATTGTTAAAGGGTGCTAATAGCACCAACTATTCTTAATCTAAATCAAAGTCAGCTACATGTGGATATAATTTATCTCTAAATATTAGATTTATACAGTACCAACATCGGCCTTCCTCAAAAGGCAAAAACATTAACTGTAAAACTTTTTTTCAAGCCTTACCCAAACTATCACTTTTGTTGTTGTTGATAGAATCATAAGAAGAACTAAAAATATCCGTAGGTTGGCATGTAAAATTGTAGGATTTTAGTCTTGATACCGTCGGCGAGATTGTTGTTGTTCTTGCTGTCTTTGTTGTTGTTGTTGTTGTTGTTGTTGTTGTTGTTGTTGTTGTTGTTGTTGTTGTTTTGTTATTTTCCTCGTTATTGGTGTTGCTGTTGTTGTTATTGTTATTGTTGTTGTTTTGTTGTGTTCTTGTTGCTATTTTTTTTACTTGTTTGTTTTTTGCTGTTTTTTGGTTGGGTTTTTTTCCAATTTGTTTGATTGAAATTTCTTATTGTAGCCTATATTATCAACTTCTTATTGTTACCAACACTTGGTGTGGAAGGACTTTGATGCAGTTCATACTTTTTTTTCATGCAATGCAATAATTGTTAAAGAATCTAAAAAAAACGCCCATAATTTATAGGCTATATCATCAAGGACAGATACATGTCGATAACGGCGCGGTTTCGATTTCTAATTTGGTAACGCTTACAGAATCACACGCAAAGATAATCTGTCCACTTCTTCTGCTACTACTCATCTTCACCACCGTTCATAAAGCTGAGCAGTAAGAAACACACCTACTTCCCCTGCCGTTGATTGTCATTACGCTTCTTGCCCCTAGGGCTTCCCCAATACATGTACTTACACTGTTCATACATGGATAACATGGCGACTGCACTATCACAGTCACTACATATGTATAGATTGGCTGACATCAATACTGGCCCACTAAAGACAATAGATGGTTTTAAGACCTCTGGACTCATCCTGTTCTCGTTAATTTACATAACTAATGACCGGGGCTCTCTCCCTGTCCACAAACACTCTCGGGTTTGCAAGGCGGGCGCTGGCCATACTTGAGCCATTCCTATACAGGTCCGCCCATCGGGAAGGAGTCACGGGTAAGCCGCGCACAAAATCCATGTCTCAACACAAACTTGTGTCGTTGCCTGTTCGATGTAGCAATATAATATACAAAACTATTTATAATTGAAGTCCTTTGTAAAAAAAACATTAACTGATTAGGTTATTACTGGTGTGACATTGAACTTCAAATAACAGGTTGTATTTATATGTTTCAAAGGTAAACTATTGAACTAATTTAAGATCACCAATATTTTTTGTTAAAGATCTATTATTATGCATATCCAGTTTTAATCATGAGAGATATAGCGTTTAGGGGCAATGCAGCAATGACCGGACACACTTAAAGCTCTGACTTTTATCTATTTTCTTAACATCTAAAAAGCAAATCACATCCACCGTTTGTAGTCAGAATAATCAATTGCACGAGGCCATTGCACTCATACATAGCGCTTTTACGATCTTTTCACCTTTCGAACTTTCGTCAATGTTGTATGCATTTCCTATATGATATGGTCAGCTTGGGAAAGGAAAACAACTAAGTCGGTAACCAGACTTCGATCTCTGCAGGTCATTCTCCAATTAGCTGCCTATTACAGACATTTTGCTCGGAATGAGAGTGATTCCCTTTTGACTGAAATGAAAATCCTGGGATGATTTTCTGATGCAATGTTGTATATATACCTAATCAAAGCTATTGCTGCATTTATGGTAGGAATAGAAATTTCAAACTGATTTGGCGTCAAAAAGTGGAAACTTTATTGAACTGTTGCGCGTCCGTGGTCTCTAAGATTTGAACACGCGACAATAGTGTAAAAGGTTTACTCGCCAGTGGACAAGGTAAGATAGCTTAAGAAGGTTTTCTTTTCAGAAAGTTGTTTTCTGAATTTAACCACTGCTTGAGAACGTTCGATTAATCCCTAAATATAATAGTTACACTTATTGTAAGATGAAAATAGGATGTTTAAAAGATGGTTAGGTAGACCCTACGTGGACAATATAACTTTAAAAAATGTCATTCCTTGTTTGTGCTGTTAAGTTGTTTTATTTTATGCAATGTATCATGATTGATATAATATTTTAAGAGTTCCAAACATAGATTTGTATTGGCTACATTTGACTCCCGTCAATCTAAAGGATCACAGGTGGCAACCAAAGGAACGAGTTACAATTTATAGGCCCTTGAGGTTTCTCTAAGAATCTTACAGGGATACATAAACAGCAGCTGAGTTTCAAAACGCAAATCTTGTGTCTGCCACTGTAAAGCAAAAAAACCAGCTAGCCAGCAACTGGAGCTATTCGCAACCATAGAAATGTTGAAGTAGTATTTGATAGGAGAGAGCGAAACTCTCTTTTAAATTGGTGTCTTAAAGTCTTTAAAGTCGTAGAAAAAATCAAATACGGCGACGGAATCCACGGACCATAGCTATCAGGGAAAATGTGACGACCATACGAGATGAAAGCCCGAGAGAGAGAGAGAGAGAGAGAGAGAGAGAGAGAGAGAGAGATGGGGTGGGGGAGAGAGATTTGATTTAATTTGGTTTTAACTGTATTTGTTCCTTGGTCTTCTTACTGTTTACCAAACTAAGACATACATGAGTAGAAGAGGAGCATGCAATGATAAAGGTAACAAATGGGGAAAAGTTGTACAAAAATAATACTGGCAAGACCAGTAATTCTCTTATAATACCATGTCTATTAATGAATTTCTATTTTTGAACAGATAGAAATAGTTTGCAATGTTAGAATGAAAATGATTATGGGACATAAGGATAAAAATCTGTTGTTTTTTTTTATTTCTAAACGTAAGATATTTTTGGAAGATGTGCATAGTTTGAAGATTTCCATATTTAATGAAGGGCCCTCCGGATATCATAGAGACATGGCATTTGTTCTCTTTTTCTGTTTTCCATTTGCAGCATTATTTAACGTGATTTTGTACCAATTTATTTCTAATACTCCAAATCAAAATCGTGTAAATTGTATATCTTATTGTTCAATAAACATGTCTCAGTACAGAATGGAGTGCAGCACATAGATTTTTTTTAGTAACATGAAGAACCATTGGTTGAAGCAGCTCACACAGTCTTAATTTTAAAATATTACAAAATGAAGCTTTATCGGCAACACATTCAGAGATCCATCCATGCCCAAACATTAATTTTTAATTTTTTGAACATAGCATAAGGATGATAAAATTAATCCAAGTTTTCACTTTCTTCTCACTCTCTCTCTCTCTCTCTCTCTCTCTCTCTCTCTCTCTCTCTCTCTCTCTTTGTAAATGAAAGAATGATTCTTTTTAAAGCGAAACATTGATTTTTTTCACGTATGTTGTTAAAATTTTAGCGTGAGATATCTAACAGCTTGAATTCTTGAAATTAAATGTTTCCCCTCCTTTCACCCCACCGCGCCATCTGATACAAACAAAATTTGTTTATACCTATAACTGTTTTATAGTGGTGACCGTATACTGCGCTTCCCTAGATATCCCTATACTAAAGAATGTATCTTTTTTTTTTTTAAACCATCTTCAGAATCAGCAGCAGACGGTTTCAAGATGGCGGCCAACGACTACAATTACACTGTGGGAAGGCTTACGCCTTTACCCTTTGACCCGCCATTTGTCATGCCAAAGTTCTTTCTGTGGGATTGGACCAACCAAATTTTCTTTAACAGAAGAGGTAGGCAAAATTCTCTCTTCCCAAAATCACACTCAAAATAATCATAAGAGGGTTTATTATGTCAACGTATAAAAAAACAAGTCAAACAGGTTAACCTAAGTATAAGTTAAAGAAAGCTATTTGTATTGAAGGGACACTGTAGAGGGTTTGTGAGTCTATATTTCAGATAAATGCTACAATTCATGAACATGTACTACTGTTACTCCCAAAAGAGAGAGAGAGAGAGAGAGAGAGAGAGAGAGAGAGAGAGAGAGAGAGAGAGGGAAAAGGATAGTGAAAGAGATACGAAGAGAGAAATAAAGTAAAGAAAAACCATAGTAATATGTCGCTATCCATCCCTTTTTTAAGGAGGTATTTCATATACACTTCATATTGGCATGTTTGACTTCAGTTTACCTAATAAACTAAGCCCAAGGCGACTTGTTTGTGCTCAAACTAACACTATAGAATCTCTTGGTAAAGAAATTGTATGTTAACACATTTTCCTTAAGACAGGGTTCTTTATCAGCAGTAGAGGTCCAATAGAAGCACACCTTTCTATCTAGCTGACTAAATCCACCAATGTCTCTGCTCCACAGATGTCCGCATGATGGACTTTTTCCTCATCAAACCGGTGGAGGTGAACGTCGCGATCGCCGCGACCTATCTCGCCATCGTGGCCATCGGTCCCATCCTCATGCGGCCCTTCAAGCCTTTCGTCCTCAAGTGGCCGCTCATCATCTACAACTTCTGCATGGTCGCAGTCTCCATCTACATGCTTTGTGAGGTAACACTGGAAGGCGCGGGTTCTTTAAATATTAATTGGGGCGTGTTGACAGCATTGTCCTCTGACATGCTAATTCAGTGAAAAAGGGGGTTGAGGGGGGGGGGTACTTATGCTAATTAATTGTATAAATATTTTAATTAATGTTCTATACACATTAAACTATTTTAACATGGCTGGATCAACGCCGCAAGGGCAATAAGAGCTCTAAAACATATCCATTAACTATATATTCATTTGATTGCCCACATTTCCAAAATAGCCCACAGTTTAGAAAAGAGTCGTTTCTTTGTTTCAGTTTTTTGGTGTGTTTTTTTACCCCAGCCCCGGAAAATATGAATTTTTTTTACCCAAAATCACGTAAAACAATGCAGTTACTCATACACTGTTATATTGGTCTTCAATCCTCATAATGAGGTTTAACAAAAGTTGTTTAATTAAAAAAACACAAAACAAAACAAGAAGCTGAATTTTTTTTATACAATTAATTTACTTTGGTTTTCAAGTTCTGTTCCACTCTTTCTAAGTGCGTGCTTGTGTTGATTTTCCACAGGTCATCTACACAGCGTATATCTCCAACTACACAATGTTTTGTCAGCCCGTGGACTTCTCCAGAAATCCGCTCGCAATGAGGGTAAGTGGAGCGATGTGTTTCTTGGCAAAATATGACCTTACCTCTTCACTAGACATGGCAATAAAGAAGGGGGGGGGGTGCAGGGGGGATACGTTATATAGCCCTGGGCTTCTCTTTGGTAGATACCCCGGTTCGATCCCACGTCACGGTTAGGCAACAATATTTGTCAAGGTGCAATCCCTGCTGATAGGTTGGTGTCAGTTTAATGTGACCAGCCGAGACAGGACCCATGGTATCCCCGCTCTGCATCCGTTGGGGGTTGGGTTGGTTTAACGTACTATATAGACCACCCCCCCCCCCCCTCTGTATCCGTGTGGCAGCACGTAAAAATTATTGTCAGGAGATAGTTTTGGGATCCGTCTGAGATATATCCAAGGAGCTTACTTTCGGTGTTGTAAAATCAACCAATCAATCACAAGATATAGCTCGTACATGTATGAAGAGACTAGAAGAAACTTTATAGGTGCCTGTCTTACTTTAGCGCTCATTCTCTAATACCCGCTGAAAAAATAACACTGGCTATTAATTTAAAATAGATTTATCAACGTGTCTAACGTAGGACATGGCGTGGACAGTTTGGGCTAGAAATGCCACAATTGGTAGCTTTGAGAAATGCCTTTTTTCTATTTATCGTGATTATTCAGACCAGATACAAACTACTACCCTGAGAGAACGCAGGGGTTCAGACAGATTTATCACCGTTATCTGTACAAATTGTGAATCGTTCAAGATATATATTTTATTAAATTTTGCAGAAATGTTTGTTCTGTGGTAGAAGCATTAATATGTGACCTGTATTTGATTAGTATAAAGAAATCAATTTTAAAGAAAGGCTGTTAATTATTTGATTCATGAAATATTTTTTGTTACTGATTTGCTATTACCATCTCCAAAAGGTTCATAAATTTAGAATAAAAATGGCGTTTTAAGACTTAGAGATGATTTGCCGATATTCATCTTGTCATGTTAGAAGTCGTTAAGTATCGGATTGTCCCAGGTTCTATCCAAGGTAACAGTGTGGCTGGACTCTTACCGATCAATCGTTACAGAGAAATATCAAAGCTAACTTTTATTAGAGTTACACAGATTCGTATTTAATAGTCAGTATAATGTTGTCCTATCGTTACTTTATACACACATGTATGTGTGCATTGTTTTATCACTAAAAAATTATTGAATATGAAGAGCGCGTTGACAGCATCCGTGTTCTCAAACAGACCCGAAGATCTTACGCATAATAAGTGGATAATCGAACATAGACGTTTGTGTGTCACACAGTAACTTTCTTTCTGTAACACTCTAAGGTATTACTTATTGACCAATCATTCATGAAAATAGTACAACTCATGTGCGAATAACGCAAATTCTGCAGAATAACTAGCCAAATATAAAATGTTTTTCCAAACTCTATTAGGTATAGAAATTATCAAAGGGTAAAGATGCTCTTTTTCTTGCTTATTTGCAAAGAGGTGTTATTTACCAGACATAAAACATTACAATCTATTTTATTTCAATTTCAGTTGACTCTTACGTAATTTTGTCAACACCGCAGTCCAAACTTCTATCAGCATATTTTTCGTCTTTTGTCCTACACAATGAAACTGAAAAGTCAAACGACGATTTATTGCGACATGTGTGTCTTTTTCGTACAATAAACGATTTTCTTGTCGCCACGCCCCCTGCTAAGTGACAATGTAGATTAGAATTTACTCCTGGTTAACACTGAAAGCATTTTACGAGGTCTAGATCAAGATGTGTGCATCATGAAGAAGGGGTTACTTTAGAGGTTGTGTCACCAGCCAAACACACAATCATTAATTGTAAGGCGAGCACACAACACAGTTACGATAGATGATTACACAGCCTTTACTGCCTCGCCTTTATTGAGGCAATTACATCTGACAACAAGAAATGGGAAATCTTTATGCTCAATCAAAAATCGCTTTTTATTAGCGTCGAACAATGGCGTTGTCGTACATGTATATCTTTGGGTGATAGAAAACACACACAAAAAATATATTTTATGCTTTTTTAACCATTACCATTGTGTGCCTAACCATTCTCCTGTATGCGGGCTTCTTTTTTGCCTTTATATATTCTGTTAAACATATGTTAATGTTCTTTTTAAGATTTTGTAGAGCTTGAGTTATTTCTATTTTTTTTAACCATACCGTTTGGTATGTTACATATTCATTGATGCATTCTTCAGAAAGTACAGTCGGTCTATTTTAAGCATTACTCTTTTTCTTTAAGTTAAATTATGAGTAATTCTACAAGCACACAAAGTCACATGCACACAAAAAGAAAAGAAAAAGAAAAAGTGTCTTCTTATTTTGCAGAAAATTGAGGATTAACAAGGTCTATTTGAAAAAGAATTGTTTTTCCATTTTCAATTTATCATTCTGAAACGTAGCACAATCGACAAAAATTATATGAATTTGTGTACCTTAAATCGGGACACCCACTACAGATTTTAGCTCCTGGTATGCTGAACTCCCATGTAAAGGGACAGCATAAGCCATTCACGAACTTGGCATGGCGGCCACGTGACATTTGGGCCCAGCCTGGGATCAGCTACGAATTGGACAAAAAAGTTGTGTATGAAGCTTGTTGTCTTTCTCTCTTTCTCTCTCTCTCTCTCTCTCTCTCTCTCTCTCTCTCTCTCTCTCTCTCTCTCTCTCTCTCTCTCTCTCTCTCTCTGTCTCTCTCTCAATTGAACATCTTCTAGGTGTTAAGAAAGTCCAAAAGATTGGGCGGGGTACCTGGCACTTAGCAATGCTAAAGGGGAAAGGCGAACCCCATGTGCCGGAAGACAATGCGCCCTGTAGCTGAGATATGCAGTGGATGTTACGATTTTATAACCGCTAAATGTTAAGTAAATATCACGTACGGACACTATTGTAACTCATTGTATCAATTTTCTTAACAGATGGCACGGTTGGTCTGGCTGTACTTCTTCACCAGATACGTCGAGTTTCTTGACACGGTGAGCAAGCAAAGTCTATGGCGGTGATACTGTAAAACCTGAACCAGTATTACTATGAGTGGGCCAATTTTTTACTCAATTATATATAATTGAGAGGAATAAAGTGTGGCTTTACTAAATTTTATTTCTACTTCTAAGTGCAGTTGTAAAATGCTCATTATTTTTCTCCCTTACAAAAAATAAAGTTTCATTTAATATGTTATTGGGAAGACGTGCGTTGAATTTGTTCTAGTGAATTGACAACTCAACTTTCTCTTATTGTTCTACTTTGGCGTACGATTACACTGTGTACTATTTTGTTCATCAGTGAAAGCACAGTTAAAACAACGACTGACTTTGTTCATCCCATCACTTGATTCCCAGATATTTTTCATCCTGCGTAAAAAGAACAACCAGTTGTCGTTCCTACATGTTTATCATCGGATGAACAAAGTCAGTCGTTGTTTAATTGTGCTTTCAGTAATGAACACAATAGTACACAGTGTAATCGTACGACAAAGTAGAACAATAAGAGAAGGTTGAATTGTCAATTTAATAGAGCAATATCAACGCACGTCTTCCCACTAACATATTAAATGAAACTTTATTTTTTTTGTAAAGGGAGAAAAATAATGAGCATTTACAACTGCACTTAGAAGTAGAAGTAAAACTTAGTAAAGCCACACTTTATTCCAGATAAAAGCCTCTCAATTATATATAATCGAGTAAAAAATTGGCCCACTCATAGTAATACTGGTTCAGGTTTTACAGTATCACCGCCATAGACTTTGCTTGCTCACCGTGTCAAGAAACTCGACGTATCTGGTGAAGAAGTACAGCCAGACCAACCGTGCCATCTGTTAAGAAAACTCTCTCTCTCTCTCTCTCTCTCTCTCTCTCTCTCTCTCTCTCTCTTTCACTCTATCTTTCGTTCTCTCTCTCTTTATCACTCTCCCTCTCTCTCTCTTCCCCTCTCTTTCTTTATCTCTCTCACTCTCTCTCTCTGTGTTTCCCCCTCTCTCTATTTCTCTATCTGTCTATCTCTGTGTGCACTATTGGTTCATAACTAGATCCAAGCTTTCTTTCACTACTCTTTCCTAAATATGTGTTTACCATTCTTCGATTGATTCTTATGAAAGATAACAAATACCGTCTGTCGCTATATGAACTACTACACTGTATAACCTCTAGTACAAACCTAGCACGAGCTGACATTAAAAGGGTTTTATCTGCTGTTTTCGTAAAATTAGAAATTTCAAGAATTCAAAATTTCTACCTGAACAGCACAACCGCCAAAAAAAAATGTGCAGAGATAGGCAGAGATTCAAAGTGCAAAAAATGTCAATAGTCTACACGTCTACGACCTTTTTAATATCACGTTAATTTGGCAAATGAACTGCCATCATCTCACGCGCCTCTCCTTATCGCCATATATCCAGTGGTCCACCTGCTCACGCTGAACTGCTTCATCCACACCATCATGTACTCATACTACGGACTCTCCGCGCTCGGCCCGCACATGCAGAAGTACCTGTGGTGGAAGAGGCACCTCACTAAACTGCAACTGGTAAGTCTAAGCTCAGAGGGTCCCAATCTGATAACTGTTTCAAATACCATATATAAGTATAAATTTACATGTAAATGTGGGGCTTTTGTCGATCGAGGCTGGTCATGGGATAAAAAAAAGACATATCTCATTTTTTAATCTTGTTGGAGGTGCGAACTGGTGCCAGTGGTAGAACATTGGTTTCTGAAACAGGAGGTGCCCATTTCGGAACGCATATTCAGACATAACTTTTTTTCTGATTTCGTCCTCTACTGTGTTGGGTCGGTGTCAGTATAATATGACGGGCTGAGACAGGAGTCTTAGTATCCCTGCACTGTCTGCGAGTTCTAACTTGTAAAATTCACAGACTCTAGTCTTGAGACTCATTCACAATCTAGCCTTGCTGATGATGATGATCATGATGATGATGGACGTTAAGAAATTTAAAAAACACTCACTCAGAAGGACGTACAGACCTAGGTGTAAATGTAAGACCTTAGTCGATTAAGGTTGGCCATGGCAACATGATTTCCGTCTACTCAACTGGGACAGGTTTTTGTTAGCCGTAGTGATCAATGTGGTCTCACCCGTATTATTTGTGATTTGTATTAATCTCTTGAATTTGTTTCATGATCAGATATGATAATCGTACTCAATTATAGACGGATTGAATAGTATGGGAATGCAGCATGATAATCCTTAAGACACAACTTAAATCTTGCATGGCATTTGTATTAAGGTTAATCAAAAATTCAAAAGACCCATAAAAGTATTACAACATATCCCGATTAGAAAATCCTTTAACTTACACACTCAGTTTTTTAGGTGTATCGCTGTCAGTATAATAATTATGGTTAGCTTATGAACGGGCCCTGTTGTCCCAGCTCTTTCTCTCTGTTGCAAGACGTCAAATTTTGTGTCGTTAGTCTCAGGTCTCGTCGGCAATAGAGTTTTTGCTGACGATGGACATTAAGAAATCGACAAACCTAATGTTACCCCTCACTTCTCGGATCATCCTTTTTATGTCGCATCTGCACATTGCTTTATATAGTCTCCATTGATTAAATTAACACCAAGTCTAATTCTTAATCTAAATCTAGGGCTGATTCACTTTATGAAGGAGCCCCTCTCGACTCACCTGCAAGTGGCAACGATTTCTGCTTTGCACATCTACTGCATTCCGTACTGATATGCAATGAACATAGTGAACCTAAGTATATCAATGTTCCTGTTGTCCCGTAGATCCAGTTCTGCTGCATGCTGATCATCATGGGAACCAACACGACCTGTAACGATCCGAACTTCCCCCAGTTCTTGAACTACATCGGCGTCATCTACTGCATCACTATCCTGTCGCTGTTCACAAATTTCTACATCCAGTCCTACTTGAAGAATAAGTCGGTAGGTCTCAAGTTTACAGTTATAGTACATGTACGATCTTTCTCAAGGCACCAGAAATCACAATCTGATATTTTGAAAAGCCGAAGGAAAAAACAGAGATAATGACTGGATAGGTGTTTAGATACAATATAATGAGAGAGATGTTAAGTGAAATAGAATGAGAGCAGGAGGGGGGAGACAAAAAAAGGGGGGGGGGAGAAAGAGGGGGGAGAGAAAGAGGGAGAGACAGAGAGAGAAAAAAATAAAGAAAGGGAGAGAGAGTGAGAGAGAGAGGTAAAAGATAGGTAAATAGCTTGAGACTGAGATGAAAACGCTGACACACAGAAAGAAAAATTAGAGGTGTTGTAGATAGAGTTGATATAAACTTTAAGTTTGAACGATTGAAAAGACAAAGACAGAGACAGACTGCATTAAGAATTAGCTCAAGAGGAAAGAGTCAACATTTTTTCATGCCCTTTCTAAGAAGCTTGGTTCATCAAGAGTCTTTTATCTATTTTCTGTGTTACCAACTTACACTCCATTATTTTATTTTTTTTTCTCCACACTTTGTTTGTCTCCAGGCTAAGAAGAGCATTGAGCAATCAAAAACAAGCGGCAAAAATCTGCCCAACGGAGCCCTCAAGTCGGAAGAAAATGGACATTACTCTGAATCTAACGGCAAAAAGAAAAAGTAGAAGGCAGTCATTTTTAACTTGAAAAATAATAAATCCAATAATTATTGATCGTCAAAACAAATTTTCCTTGATGTTTATTCTCCATAATCTTTTATCGTATGGAAAGCTTTAGCTCAGAATAAAATAAAGGAAAAAAATGAAAAAAATGTAGTGCCTTTAGAGGCGATTTCTTTTAAGATTTAGCTTGAAGATACGAAAAGCCTGGTTTTAAGTACTAAATTCAGTAATAGTAGTAGTAGTAGTAGTAGTAGTAGTAGTAGTAGTAGTAGTAGTAGTAGTAGTAGTAGTAGTAGTAGTAGTAGTAGTAGTAGTAGTAGTAGTAGTAGTAGTAGTAGTAGTAGTAGTAGTAGTAGTAGTAGTAGTAGTAGTAGTAGTAGTAGTCGCAGTGGCAGGAGCAGTAAAAATAGCAGCGTCATATTGTTGCTGTTCTCTTTGATGTTGGTGTTGTAAATGGTTTACGTTGCGATTATTTTTTTTCTCGTAAATTTTTCTCGTTGTCTTTTTTAATAACTCTGATTTCTGTAAGAAAATGAGATCTTTTTGTTTGTATCTTTGTTTTAGCAGCAGTTGCGTTTCTAATCTCGTTATGATAATGCAGATATCATCGCTGGTCAGGTTCCATGGCCCAAGCGACGTCTAAGGATTTTTTTTTTCTAATATATTGATTAATTGATTGTTTCTGAGTCCGGTGATACGCTTGACTATAGAAATCTAAAAACTTTTAATCTTTTTTTTTAAACAAATTTCATTACAAAGTTTTCTGTCAAAGATGTACTCGGTTTAATGTGCTTTCTTGTAAAGTTTCTTTCGCTTTTTTGCTCCGATGCCTTTTCTGATTCTAAGAATCAAAATTAAACTCCTCTTTTTCTCAAACCCAATGTCTTTCCTATCAGAATAGTATAATATTTTTTAATTTAAAATGCGTGTTTTGAAACACAATCATGTATGATTTCTTCTTACTTTCTTTTTCTCGTACACTTTCTATATCAACATTTATTATTTATTTATAAAATGATGCTGATTGACAAGATGATCTGGGTCGTTAATTTCTATAATATGCTTTTTAAAATCCTTATTATTTGTATGAAGGGGGTGGGCTGTAAAATCATGTCATATGGTTGTGTATGGTATACCAAAATGGGGTAAAGTAAACCTGTCTTTTTTTTTTTCTATAACACCTGATACTGATTCCTTCTTAGCCTGCTATTGTCTTCACCTATCTCTTTAAAATTCAGATCGGCTGTACACTCTCTCTATCTATCTATGTTAAAATATCCTCAACCCCCCCCCCCCCCAAAAAAAAAATCTTCTCCCCATCACTATCTCTTAGATCAAGATAAATATTTTTTTCCAAACTGCCTGTTTGTTCATCTCCCATTTCCTGCCTTATGTCTTCTAACTTCCAATGTTTCTCTAATGAAAATCTTGGTCTACCCTCCCTGATTTCCTCGTCTATCTGTTTTATCTTTGGCTTTCTTCCATTCCTAGCTATGCAGTCATGTTTTTAATTAATCCAAGTACTTTGCCCTCCCTTATATTGTGTTTCAACTCATGGTTATCTGTCTTTCTCAGTCGTTCTACTTCCAACCCTTTCTTTTCTGTACTCTATCGGTTTATGTCATTTTATTTACATCCACCGATTCACCTATCTATCAATCTATCAGTATATCTATATCTATCTCTCCATCCGCAAATCTATTATTCCTATTTAAATTCATAGGGGTTTACTTATTTTTATTTTTCCCTTTGGTATGTGAGAAAGAATAAAACTTAACTTTAAGTTCTTTACTTCAAAAGAATAAAAAATTAGGTTTAGAAAACCAGTGTCTAAAAAATGTGCATATATGGCTAGATTTTGTCGTGTCATTATTATTATTATCGTGATTTTCTTTTTTTTTTTTTTCTACTTTTTTATATCCTTCTTTGTCCTTGTGATTTTCTTTTGAAAAGTGTTTTGTTTTATTATTATTATTATTATTATTATAATATTATTATTATTATTATTATTATTATTATTATTATTATTATTATTATTATTATTATTATCATGATTTTCTTTTTTACTTTTTCTCCCTTTTTATATCCTTTTTGTCCGTGTGATTTTCTTTTTAATAGTGTTTTGTTTTACTATAAATAGTTCTCTTAGTCTCATTTCTTAACTTAAACTTTATAAACTGAAAACACGGATCCGAATTCCATACTCAAACCCGCGAGATCATTTTTATGGTCATGGTTGCGGCGAGAGTAAAAATTAATAAAGTGTGCATTATAATGTCATATTAATTACGTTTGCGAATGAAGTTGACTGGTGAAGAGATAAGAAAGAAATGTGTACTGTAAATATGAGACTCCGGTATTCCATGTAATTAATTTTGATTATCTTTTAAATTTAATTAGTGAAGTAAATGAATAAAGAGCATTTCAATAAGCATGTGACTGGTCATACAAATGTTTTCTTAATTCACTACTCTAAAAACAGATATTCATTTCGTAAGTGTCTCTACTATAATAACAAAAATAGGGAGATAAGAGAAGTTTCCAATGGCTATACTCTTGGTACAAACTGATGAAAGTTGGGCCTCCAAGCAAAAGATGTCCAGTTCGAACCCACGATCGGGCAAATTTATTTGCCGTATCGGTGGTCGTCTCCTGCTGGTTAGATCGGTATCAATCACGAAGGATAACATTGAGGCACGAAGGGGAAAAATACGCTCACACTCACACACACCTTTACAAATACAGAAATATGCAAAAGTTGTAGCTAGATTTCAAATTTAGACATACCTCATACTTTATTTTGGATTATTGCCAAAAAAAACACACGTCTGCTGACTATAACACTTTGTCTTTGTGTAAAAGGTTTTGGAGATAAAAAGGTATATTCCAAGTTTTAAGTAGAGCTTCTTACAGAGGCGATAGGTTGATATTCAGTATTGTTATCATGTTACAAAAAGTACTATCAACTTCCTTGAACAGTTACATCAGTCTCTTGAGATGCACAGCTTTAGCCTCGCAATATCCTTTCTATATAAGTCCACGCCCTTTCCTGTAAAATATGTTTTGTGCACAACTGCTGACTAATTTGTATCAATACATTTGTTCTGAGCGTAAAACAAACCGACGCTCCATGAAGAAACTGCGAGTGAAATCTAGTCATATTGTATAAAGTAAAGGTTAAATCGTAGCCTAGTGGCAAAGGGAAAGCATCGGCTATCTGAGTATGCCTGTATGTAAAGAAACATTCACTGATTCAGAGATAGCCTGAATGAACAGACCAATACGAGATTTTTGTCAACAATAACTTGTACTTCACCAATTCTCTGTATGAGTGTAACAATGGTCCATTAACACATTGGTCCTCAATTATTTCTTCTCAGTTTGATTTTTTTTTAAATTTCCATCAGTTTTCTTTTTAACTTCTTTATCACACCAGTTTAATTGTTATGAAAATTTTCACAAGATTAATATCAATGTGTAATATGCAAATTTGATAGTAAAAGAGCGGTTTCAAATAGGATGCAACTTTTGTAAGCCGCCAAGCTAAAGAACATAAGTTTTTTTTCTCGAGTTACTTATCTTTATAATTATCTATTAACTCTTTAAAATTAGGGGATCATTTGATACACGCAAGTAGGAAATAAAGATTTTAAAGTCTCTGTGCTTTGCACATCTGAGATAATATATCCATTTAATCAAGTGGCATTAGTTAAAAAGGATTATGGATAAGTTTTTCCGTCACATTCATTAATCACTGAAAATGTCGTCTGGTCAATAAGATACGCTTAATGACAGAGAGGTGCAAGCAACTAATTAAAGACTTATTTATCAAACAAAGGCCCTTTTCAATGAGTTGGCTTTTCTTTTGTTTTGTTTTGGGCTTTTTTTTTTGTTCTTGTTCCATTTAGGTTGTTTTGTCCACAAAGATTAAAAACATGTACAATGAAACGGCTTCAAAGACTATTATTCTCTTCCTTGTGTAAGTTTGATGTGCAATATTCTTTTACTTGCATTTGTATGGGGAAGATTTTTGGTTGTACATATACTCTCAAGTCAAGAGTTGCAAAATAGAGAGAAAGAAAGATACATAGTAGTTTTAATTGGTTTTATAGTAATAACATTAATATGACAACAATTTTGAGGTAACTGCCATCTCAATATTTGAAAATACACAATGAAAAAAACAACAACGCTTTTTCTCCATAAGAATTATGAGAAATATTTATGTCATACAATATTTTAAGTGCATTTTAAATAGATTAAAAAAGACAACATCATTGCAAGAGATAACAATAATATCTACAACAATAACCAGCATCAGTAAAAGCATAGTTAGGCAAGTTGATTTTGTCACAACAGATCCGTCATTTGTATGGAGAATAAGTTACTCATAGGAATGAAAGCCCACTAGTACTTCTCAGTTTGAAATACAATTAAATTACAGGACATCCATACTGCACAATTTGTCAGAGATCCAATGAGGACAGCAAAAGAGAGATCAAGATCAAGAAACATGAATAAAACCTCTTCAAAACTGTAGCATAACCCAAAGTTTGAGTTCTTTTAGAACATCAATAAATATTAGAAAAAGAAACATGTTTTCTCCAATTTCCTGTTACCCAGAGACAAAGCTTAAGAAAAAAATTGTGTTGTGAGGTAGAAAGAAAACTTTTTTTTCATTAATTAATCATGAATTAAAGGAAATTGAGAGAGAGAGAGAGAGAGAGAGAGAGAGGGAGGGAGAAATTTACTGGCAAAAGGTTGTAAAGAAAAACACAGACAACTAGGCATATATTACTAAGATGTACAGGTTGTTTACTTAAAATTGAGAAGAAAAAAAAGACAAAAGGTATCAGGTTATAAAGAGCTACATAGTTTGATAGATTCATAAATGAGTAGACAGATGGTAGATTTATCTAAGAGCATGAATTTAGTAGGTTAACATAAAAGAAAAAAGAAAATAATTGAGGTGAATTCAATAGCATTTTAAATCTTTTGACAATTTTTAAAGATATAAGAGTTAATTCTAAAAGTACTGGCCCTTGAAATGGTAATCTTTTTACTGTATAAATTAAACAGTTAGACATGTACACAAAAAACTAATATAGCCTTAGACAAAAAAGTCAATCTTTTCTTTTGAATGATTTAACTAAAAAATTAATTTCCAAGTGGTCAATGGTACACTTGACAAACGAAATTTGTGAAGTAGATTGCCATTACTTTCATCACGGTACTTTACTTTTGCCGTGACTAAAGAACCCCAGCTACCCATTCCAAGCTGGGTTGACACTAGGGGCCACACTCATAAAACCCTATGAAGTTTTGTTTTTTTTTATTGTTCCATTCCTACATGACTCCAATTTTCATTGATCACCATACAGTTTAGCGCACATAATCCATCAGATCTGTTTGGGAGCTTTAATTTTAGCTAACCTTTTAATTGACTTAATTCATCAATTATATTTCAATGATATGGATAAGGCAATTAATTTGGGATTTTATTGCAACTGGAAATGAAGCTTTATGGTAATGACACACAACTACAGGTCACTAAAGGTAGTAACACAGTTGCTTGGTTTGATATGCCTTCGATTCTCCTGCAAAAGTGACGGCAGCTTCAGTGAATGGAGAATCAAATTTGTTTTTCATTATTATGTACAATACTTTATAATTGGCTCATGAACAACAAAAATGATAACCATAGCAAAATGTCGATTTAAAAAAATAATAACAATAATATAAATATATAATCTACAAAAGTGAAAAGACGATACCCAGTAGTATGGGTTAAATGGGCAACAAAATGAAACAAAATCTTAACTAGTTACAAAATAATACATTCATATTGTATGTCAAAACATTAGAAATGCCTCTAATATAGGTGCTTCCAACATAATCTCCACATTTGTTCATTTCATGCAATTAGTATTGCAACAAATAAACATCATCTTGCAGTGGGCAAGTTTAATCAACCTATATATAATATATATATCTATATATCACATTGGTTGTTTTTAATTTATGAGGCAACATTCCATTCAAAGAGAGATGAGTGATAAGAATAATCTCCCATATCTTTTGGTGTTGTTCCATGTCACGCTAAATAATCTGTGTGTAGAATGACATTATTGGTCACCAGAGTCTGATAACTCATCAATAGCCAGATTAAATTTGTACCTGATTTCCTCTCAATGGTAAAAAAAAAAAGAAATTTCATCGAAAAGTATACGACTTCTCATATAAAAATATATTCATATTAAAGATGGGTATTGCCCACCAACATATGGAAAGCTCCCAAAGAAATAGAAAATACACACACAAAAAAACTTCTTTTTACTTACTAGTTTTTGCCATTAATTTTTACATCGAAAACTATATTAAATGCTTTGGCATCTCTTCAATCTGATATACATATTTTTTTTAGAAATAAGGAGTTATAAATGTCAACTGAAGTTGATCACCATTCTTGGTGGTCTTTTTACATTGCTGTGATTACTGTCACAGATGTTGTGCTAAGCCTTAGCTACAGATTAACAATTTCATCAAGATTAAAATATTTCTCTCAAAGTTTTCAAAGTATTTCCATGGCCGATTTTTTAAACAGAATTATATCTACGGTTTGAAAAAAAATTATATTCTCTAGATCTGGATTTCAGAATTGTATTTAGGAAAAGGTTAGAAAAAGCATATGTGGAAGCTATAGTATAATTATACCTCAATAATTTCTCTTAATAATGATAAAACAAATTAGTGTGGGATCAACAAGTTTGAAACAAGATTGTTTATCAAACAGCTAAAATTGACACAGTCATCAATACATCCAGGTTGAAGCCTTTAGTATTATGTTAAAGCAAAAAAAACAAAAACAATATACATGTACTGTATTAGTTATATGATGATCTTAATTGATGAACAACTACATGAAAACAATATGGGCTCTTAAAAACCTCCAGATTCCAATTAATGATTATTATTTTTCACCGGCAGTTTGTCTCCGCCTATTGCTCTTCACATCAATCAGGATTAAAAGAGCAATAAGAACAAGCAAGTAATTAAATGCTTTACAGGAGTGGAAAAGCAAGAATTGTGGTTTATATTAAATGGAGGGTAATGGTGATGAGAGGATAAAGTTAACTTGGAATGTCAAAAGATTAAAACAAAAAGTTCATTGTAGTGGTTGTTTCTGATCTGAGTAAATGTCGCCTTCAAATTTTCAAAACAATGTCAGTACAGCATGGTTTTTATATCAACATCTTTGTATAAATATAGATAACAAACAGGTTTAAAAGAATAATCTCGGAAATTGAAACATTTTACATGTAACCTACAAATCATCACAAATTGGGTTACATTTAAAAACAAACAAAATTATTGCCTCATAATAATTCTGTGAAAAACATTATTACATCATACATTAATATGATTGTAAAGGTTAGAGTAAAAAAAGTTTTAAAAAATTGCTCAAATTAATTAAATAAAAAAAGGTCTCGTTTTCTGCTACTTGTGCATGGCAGTAAACAGATATTACAATAGATGCAACGTCATATTTGTCTTCCTGCAGCTGTGATACTCTGTAATATCTGCGACGAAGAGGCAGAAATTACAGATCAATAGAACAAGGCAGACACAGATTTGTAACAAGGAAAGAGGGGTGACAGCAGGGATGCCAGGACCTAACATGAAACCAATTTCATGAGATATTTTGTAAAAAAAAACAATCATAGCATAATGATGAAACTTTGGAAAAGGATTTGCTACTACTACTATATAGGTAATAATTTTTTAATAGATCAAACTCAGTTACAAAGAACTACTGTTATCTTGAATTGTGTGGCATCAAAAGACCATTTTTTCAGGAAAAAGAGCAAAATTATCTTTTCATTTTAAATTGTTTTCTTTTGACATCTTTTTGGTAGCTGCTCCTTACACTTTCATATTAAATCCATTTTAAAAAGACTAAGACATGCAAATTTCTATGTTGTTACAGATAGATACATTTCTTCTCACGATGATTTCAGATATTTGAAGGGGGAGGACAAAATATGAGCAACAATTTTGTAAAAGCTTGGAGTTTTAGTTTAAAATAGGAGTAGACCTCCAAATCGGGCCTTATTGATTCAGCCTCTGATGTTCTCATCTGCCCCTACCATCTTAACCCACAACACTGTCAAGATAAACAAACATGTCAACCTTTTTGATGTTTTCCTGATGCAGCTGCAGAGGGATTATTGACTCATGTGTCAGTTTTATCTGGCTTCCCCGGCTTCTTCTGACACATGATATAGTTTCTCTTGTTCGTCTTGTTGTCTTTGTAAGAGAAAGTTGATGTCGTCAGACTTGCTTTGACCTTAGTCTAAAATTCTTTCAACTAGGCATGGAATATGACAGGAGAAACATTGCTTGACAGCAGTTCCATAACTAACTCCAATCAGCTTTTGGTATGTTGAAGTTGAAAGAAGCACTCATATTGGCTTGATCAAACTACGAAATAATAGAAAGTACTCCACAAAACATCGAAGAGAATTTGCAGACAGAATCTTTTATATATAACTATGAACAAACACATTGGTCTTTTTTTAAGAAAAAAAAATGTTTTGTTTTGTTCTTAGGACCTCCTGAAACCCTTTTTTTTCCTTTACCTAAATTCCACCACAGTCCAGGGAGCTTCGCAAAGAGAAAAGAAAATTATGGAAAATATTTACTACAATTCACTTAATATAATTATATTAAAAATGTTTAAATATAATAAGACATTAATTACCCTTATTGAAAACACTTCAGCATGCTGATATCATTGTCCTCCAAGCAGCACCTAAACCTATTAAAATTACGAGTTAAAGCAATAGTCTTTGTAGGCCCTACATAATTATGTATTATAGTCTTAGTCTCTGCTTACAAATAAAAAAGTAGGGATATTTATTATGTACTCTATCAAGACAATACAACATTATATAACATTTCATCGATTAAGTTTTCTTTGAACTATATGAATAAAAAAAAGTATAATGGATTTCGTAACAAACATTCTAAGTTTGAAAATGACAGGGGTAAATGGTGATAATAATTATTGTTCACAATATTAACATGATGAAGCACCTCTTCAAACTGATTGCATCTGTCTTTCATTTTTAAAATAAGTACTTCAACAAATATTGTCAGGCTTCTATAGAAAGAATGATGCAAATTATTTATCCTGATTTCCTTAACTACCAACCCACCCATTAAAACTTTGTTGCACACAAAAAATGAGGTGACAGTGGTAAAGTCTGGATAAAATTCATTTGATATTACTGTCAAACAACTGAAAACTGTCATAGATCATCAAAATGTCACAAGTTTAAAAGATATTTAAAATGACCTTTAAAATTCTACTATGGAAAGTAGTGCCGCTATAATAATCAACAACAAAATAATAGAATTACATCATAATGTTTTTATGTACTGTTATGAAATGGATTTCGTTGTAAGGACCAAATTTTTGCATATTGTGACAACTTCTTGACAACATGACAATATATGTTTCTAAAAAAACAGTTCAGGAAACACAGGCTCGCATTGGTTTGTGTCTTTGTTGTGACTCAAGTCTCCTGAACATAGGTTTTTTCTAAAATATACAAGTCTTCTTTCAATATTTCATGTCTGTCTTCATGAGGGGTGAAGTGTGTGGGAGATGAAGGATTGTGGGTTATTTGATTTTCGCAATTGCAGCCAGGTTTTTTTTTTTTTCTATTTCATCTATGAATTTCACGTTTACTTTTAGCTGCCATGGAAATTCTTTTCTGATAGAGTGTCTATAACACAATTTTTCCAAACTATTCTCCTTGTAAAAATCCTTCTTAAGCCTTAACCATAATTCCTGGAAATATCCATAAACTGTGTTGGCATTAGGCACTAACCATATGCAGCATGTAAGGAGAAGATCTGAAACTATTTTTCAAAATGATTTCATCTTTTTACTCTACCAACATATTAAAAAAGTATATTCACTGAAAAAAGAGTGCATTCAAGAAAAAGTAGATCTAAAGATAGATCACCATCCTATCAGTCAGCTCCTAATATGATTATATACCTAACAGGACTACAATGGCAAACTGAAAATTTATAACTTATTTTGATTTAGATTATGGGAACCAATAGCTCTCAGCTCCATGCCCATCTTTTGTTTTCTTTCTTTGGCAAGGAACGTTGTTAGCTGTTGTTTCCTGAGCCTTGGCATTAAACAATGACAATTTTCTTAAAGATAAGCTGCATTATGCCTCAGCACTAATAATCCCATGTATCAACATTACGTCAGAGGGAAAAATGTTGTAACTGCAAACACAATACCTCACTTAACCTTCCAGAAACATCCACAGCAGGTCCAAAGATATAATTATTTAAAACACAATCAGATCCATCAGCTGAAACATTCTAGTTAAATAGAGAATGGCAATGTCTCTTGAAAACACTTGATCCAGAGCATAAATGTTGATGTGCACACTACTTCAGAGTGTTTTATCAGAAGTTTGGGGGATCTCTTCATTAGCATTATCAAATGCTACATTGTTCACTCCATCCTCTGAAGGGGTGAAAGTAATGTCTTGCTTTTGATCTAAACATCCATACAAGGGTATAAAACCACCGCAGACTCTGAAATTCAAATAGATTAAGAAATGTTATTCCGAAATCCATGATTGGAATTTAAAATATATTAGTAATATTAGTGGAACATATTTTTCCTAACCATAAGCAGCTTTAGCTTCACTGTAATGGTTTAATTTTATAGTAGTGTATTTATGATAAAAGTTGATCTTCACAATAAAAGTATCCTTAGTAATTTAGAGAATATAAAATTAATTCTTATATGTCTATATCTATATCTCATTCTAGATTACACAAATGTTTAGACAGTTATTGTTTTCTGCAGGCTTCTCTCCATGTCATAATATTTATCCAAGTTTTCCAAGTACAATTACAACCTCAGCACAGGTTTAAACGTGTATAACAAAAATGATGAAACAAAGTCTGGAATCGGTAAAGAGGGGAAACAATTTCTCCAGGTGAACAAAAAAGAAATAATAAATGCTATGATTTGCAACTAGTATAGAAATGTCTTGGTATTGAATTACTGTTTAAGCTCGTTCAAAAGATAAGAAAAATTAAAAAGCTTGCAAGATAAAATTCGTACCGGACATCAAGCATGGGTTTTGAAAGGGGGACAACTTCTCCATCAACTGCCGAAAGTTTTTCCAGTTGTCTGTCCTTGGATGGGGATGAGCACCAGTTTCTCGGTCTGGCCTCATCGTTTTCAATGAGCATCACTCTGTATGCACTCACTTGTTTAAGTACTTGTAGTTTGGTCGATGTGTTCTGTAAACCATTAAAAATTACAGTAAGCTCAATCTGTCTTTCTTCTGTCTGTCTGTCTGAGCAATTTCCTCTTTCAACAACAAACAATATGGACGTTTTTATACCTTAAATATGTGAGGCAACCAGGATGAATCACGCAGAAGTCCCTAATAAAAGTTTTATGTTAGAGGAGCCCTTTATAGCCTACAGAATAATACTCTCTCTATATATAATATACATATATATCTTTTTTACTTCATATTGAAAAAGATTGCATCTGGTTCTAGAAAGGATTGATTCCACCTCCTAGAGTGCATTTGGTACTTTTTGACACACTGTATATTCCTCAACTACCTAATTTGAGACTTTTCCCTGATTCTACTTGGTTGCCTGTTGCATTTTCTCACCGCAGATTTGACAGGTGTAACGTAATTGAGAAGATATTTGAGCAGTTTTGGAGCAAAGCAATCGTGATCAATGATGAGAGGGACGGTGTTCCCTGTTATCGTCTGCACAGCATGGTCCTCTTCCGAGTCTACTTGATCACAGGAGAAGGACAGGACACAGCGGAAACGCTTGCCCTGGGCGTCGTAGTTCTGCCAGGGTTCTTCACCTGCATTATTAACAAAAATAGGTTGAGCATGATTTTGTCAAAAGGAACATATAGCACGTAAAGGAAAAGAATAAATGGGTTTCTTAACGTTTGACGTCAGCAACAGTACTAGGCTATATGTCCCAAACTGGTAGGCCCTACATGTATTAATACAGCATGTTTTTTACATGATTTATTTTCTAGATAATTGTCTTTGTTCAAATTAAGAATGTAATTTAGTACAGGTAATAGCAATGAATGGAAATAAAAGAAAAAGTGTGCAAGCAATGATTTAATAAGTGTTGAACCTGATCATAACAATTTTACACAATGCAAATTTTCTGCCGGAATTAAAGTATAGATGAATCAATGAGTGTTGAGTTGATTCATTTTTATTTACAGCAATGGGAAAAAAGAGCAGCCAGGTAAAAAAATGAGAATGAAAATCAAGTTGCTACTTTACATACCGTGTATTGAAGATGATGAAGGTGCGACTTCTTCATTTTTGGGCCTGTTAAGTAAAGAATAATACAAGTTTTTTGGCTTAAAGTAAATGAAAACAAATATGTACATTTTTCTTTCTTCAAAATAAAAAAGGAATTATTTTCATTGCAAGCTTTAACATTGTATAAATAAGAAATTTGAGAAAAGCTTAACTCAACAGAGTTGCTCATGAAATTATACTATTTTTAGGGGTTTTCCTAAATTCATATCTTTTGAACTAATAAAGGTAGGTAGACTAAACTTTTTTTGAAGATTTTAAAAACTTTAGCTCTTTGTCTATCACAAAAATGTGTATTTCACCAATGATGTGTACATGATGTGTTGAGTTAAAAAGCATCAGGAAATTACATGACCAAATATTATATATAACTATATATATACCCTAAAAATTCAAGTATAACAACATATGCAGGGTCAAAACCACCTAGCAAATTTATTACTGCCTCTTTACATTTTTAGATTCAGCACTAAATTTGTGAGAATACAATTTTAACCTCATGAAAAAATAACTGAACTTAAAGTGCCAGCTTCTTTGAATATTATATATTGGTACAAATGTCAAGTTGCATTTCAGGCTTAAGTAAATTTTTATAAGGAGAGAATGTGAGGCTCTGATTGTCAATACAAGTCAATTGTTTCCATTTTGTATTTTTCAAAAATGCCCATAAATTTCCACATAATACTGTCGTGTTGTCTCCTTTGATTTTCTCTCACAGAGAACCACAAAAGAATTAAAAGGTGTACATTTTATGGGTTAATATCTAAGTATCCACATAAGACTTACCTAGTGTCTGCATTAAGCTGATTTGAGGACGTTTTGTATTGAAGTTGACATCTGAACTTTCTCTTCCTTCCTATCACCATTCTAAGCATAGCATCTGGTAAGACAAAGGTTAAGTCTTGTCAGTTTCAGCCAATACTTATTATTAACATCTAGCTCAAGATAATCTACTATAAAATGTAGTTTCCAATTATCTACTTTTTATTATCTTGCACTTAATTGCCTGGCTTTGTTACTGATTACAGTCTCTTTAAGAGCTGGCTAATTCTGTAAACCATGATTACTGTCTATATAGCAACCTGCTCTTATTTTTTAAAGCTGCCAAGTAAATTTGAAAAGGTTGTATCTATCTCCAGACTTTTATTTTGCCTATATAGTGCATGGTCTGTTTGTTTATTAGCATCCCCCAAGATTAAAGGAATTGAGATCACACCTTGGAAACCCTTTTGATTTCTTGATCTCTTTCTACTTGGTTAGGGTCCGCTCTTTAAGAAAATGTTGAATTTTTACCTCAGTGTTATATCCAAGGATCATGTTTTACGTTACAATAAGGAAAGGACATTTTGTGACAATTTGCAAAATTCTTCATAGAAGCTTATCCTTGCAACACCCTCAAACAATTTCCATTGCCTGTGTACATGCCATTGTTATGATCAAGCCTGAAAGTTTGATCCATAAGAACAAAGGGAATTTTAACTGCCCTAGGCTACTCTGCTTACAAGGATATCTCTTGGTCTTCATCCAGCGCAGCTCATCGGACCTCTTTATCATGTCTGACATCATTCCGTAATTAACAGTTACACCACTCATGCACAGGAAGCTGCCGTTGCAATAGACTCTGGAGACTTGAGCACGCTGCTGTTGGCCTGGAAAGTACAAATATTCATTATGATTTTAGAAAATACTTTGTGTAATAACAGATAGCCTTATATTATAGATTACTGCCACAAAAAAAGAGGTAATTGGTTTAAACGCTAATAGGTTACAATTTAAAACATTTCAAGCCTAAATGTCATTTTCAACATGTTTTAATTATGATTAAATTTTTAATGAAGCCACAATTTAGGTGGATTTTTTTAAACCCCAAAGTAACAACTTCCAGCAAAAAAAACACTACTAAAATGCAGATATCATTCTTGATTTTTTTTTGTGTGAAAAAACCACCATAATCCTGTTTGATTTAACAAAGAGTGGTAGCTTTTAGACTGATCTATAGCTATGCAACTTCTGCAAGAGTGAAACAATTTGTGTGTGCTGCATGCACAACATAGAACATCTGAATGGCGACATTACTGCTTCAGTCTTTTTCCACATTACTAGATGAGTAACGCATATTATCTGACATAATAGCTCTGAAGGACTTATCTCAAAGCATCTATAATGAAAGCTAGTGATTTTTACAAATACCTACTTAGACTCTGAAAACAATTTGTGAACTGTAAAACTTAGCTTTGTGAGTAGCTATCACACATACCTCTGATCACATTAAGTACTGCAGTATACATATCTGTTATGCCATTAGCCCATCGGCTGACAGCATTTCCAGTTCCTGTAATAAAAAAAGGTAGGGGTCCATCATTTAATTTTGTATATTTGTGGTATTTAAACACCCTATCCTGTATCTTACTTATAAACCTGCATTTTATTTTAATTATGATTTGGCATCAGATTGCTTGGATTAAGCTATCTTGTAGTAAACAATCAACAATTTTTATCAACTTACTGCTTGTCCATCCAAATTAGTTTTCTATCTGTTCAAATAGGGCTTACATTCATTCCATCCACAAACTTTTTACAAGCTCTCTCTCTATCTTAATAATAATAATAATAATAATAATAATAATAATAATAATAATATAACGAGATGACATTAGATGATCAAAAGAATGGAACCGAAATGGAAAGTCATTGAATGAAAGTGTCATAAGGGGTCCAGTGTGGAAGTATGATCAAAAGTCTGGTGACGAGTCCAAAGGGGGAGTACTTAAATGAAAGTAGATACAATTATAAAGAATCTGATAGCGAATCGAAAGGGAAAGCCACTGAATGAAAACATCCTAAGGAGTCCAGTGTGGTATCCAAAGGGAACGTCACTGAATGAAAGAATCATAAGGAGCCCAGTATAGAAGCTAAACGGAAATACATCAAAGAAAATAATGGTAGTCTCGATAAACTCATGAAAGGAAATAATTTAATAATGAAATGTCTCTATCTGTCTTAGTTGCTGTCTCTCTACCTCAATATTATTTTGTCCATAGTGTTTGTACTAAAATTGGTTTAAGTTGGCAAAGTGCGAAGACAAATAAATACAGAAAAAAAAGTTGCGACTATGGCGTAAAACCCATACGTCTATCAAATTAGGGCAGTATTTAGCGAATTAAATTGAATGCATGTAGTTTAATGTTCGTGTATAGCCACAAACATTAACTTCATAATGTGTTCTCATTGATTTCAGGATGATCGAAGTTAGATTGAAATCAACATAGCACATGAAGTGAAGTTAGTACTTATAACATTATTAAGATTTTTATTATAAGACATGAAATTGAGTCTTTGTTGCTGTTGTTGTTGGTGTTGTTGTTTTCTTGTTTTTTTTAAATTCACAAATCGTGAAGTATCAACCATGTATCTTTGATCACATTTCTGATGTAATATGAGCAAGGAGAAAGTAGATTTAAACGCCCGACTAAAGTATATAAATAGATTGAGTGGGGCATCTGAGTCTAGACTCCCTCTTTGAACTTACTATCCCACCCCTGGAGTTTTTTACGCGCTGACCGCACAGGAACGAGCAAAGGTGAACGCATGGCAATAATCTGTTTACATAGACTATAGATCAAGTTCGTTGCTCCTTTTATGAACATTAAAGTACGGGGATTTCCAAGTAATCATTTTTTGGTGTTCTCCGCCGCCGGCCCAGGCTATTCGTTGTGGCGAACAAGCTTCGATGAAACTCAAACGTAGAAAACTGAGGGACAAGCCGCTATCAATAGTGTTATGATCCCGTCTGTCAGTAGATATGTCAGCATAAAGTGTTTTCATTCATCGTTATCTCTCAATGTGGTTAAGAGAGCCAACGAAGACCTTGCGATAATGGAGGCAGGAGCGAAAACAAAGACGACAAGTAAACGTAAGCCTAGAACCCTGCACCAGAGTCCAATCCAATCATAACTCCATTATAGACTCACGGAACCAATTATCGATAAAAGAGTTTAAAGGGTGGCAAAATGAAAAGAAGAATTTATACAGACAAATCATAAGTTTTTGCCCTTTGCCCCACTTTGTTTGTATGTTTGCTTTTTTGTTGTATTTTGTTTTGTTTTCGTCGTTTTTTTTTTTTTTTGTATTCGTTTTTTTAAGGGGGGGGGGTTATTGTTTTGTTGTTCTTTTCATACATAAGG
>RQTK01000652.1:6980-31979 GCA_003991915.1 Elysia chlorotica
ATTATTTTACGTGCTGCCACCGAAATATCGCTCGTTCGAGATCGTCCGAGCGATAGAGTGCACCAAAAAAACTTCTATTTTCTTTTTAAGCGTTCACACCACGCTCCCGATAACGTCCGAGTAACTTTTTCTCGGCAGGACGTTTTTTCAGCTTTAGCGCAGCACTAAAATTTCACCGAGTCTGCACGATTTTGCACAAATAACTTGAGACAGACTGGCGCCAGTCGCACAAATTGACTACGGCGACATTCAAGAGACAATAGATTTTATTTTATTTTGTTTCATCACATTGTTCAAGATGGATACAGCAGAATGTGAAGCGTTGATCACTGCAGTATACAAGAGGTCTGCATTGTTCGATAAAAGTAACAAATTGTATTCCAATAGAGTCTATGCTGCCCAAGCTTGGAAAGAAATAAGCCAGGTTGTAATGAGGCGATATCAGTTCATGTAGACGTCTAAATGTTTCTGGCTTCATCCTTATACATGATACACATTTACCAACATCTAGCAAAATTTGAGGAGTTAAATGGTGATACTCTCCAAGCATTCTACGTTCTCTACAAATGGGATGAACCCAATATCTTTGTTTTGCATTTTTGTGTTCTCCGTCTCAACCACAATAAAAGAAGTACTTCATCTTGGTATCAATATTGGATTTGTCATTCTACACGGACGAGCGACAAAACTTGGTGTGAACGCACTAGCTAGGACGAGGAAAATCGTGCGGTATCGCTAGGACGAGAGCGATATTTCGGTGTGAACGCGGCATAACACTGATACATTTGGAAAGCTGCATCGTTCGCAACCTTTCATTCATAGGATGAAAAAACTCCCCCAAAAATCAACCAACCCGCACCAAAAATCCGAGCACATCAAATCACCAGGGACAAAATTTATTTATAATAACGACAATGGCGGACTTTTGAATCTTCTTTGCGCAAAGGTGACAAGTTGCTACCGGTTTGACCCCCATGAGCTTGTTGTTTTACAAAAATACCCTATGCCTAAAAATTAATGAACTAGCAGTCTTTAGCAGATCGCTGTGTTAGGGAAAAGAACCGTTACAATGTAGGTGCTTTTACAAAACAGAGCCACGCAATTTTTTTCATTATCTTCAAAAGGGACTGTCTAAAGGTCTCCATTTTGAATTTAATAAATTTTAAACAAAACCACCGAAAGAATTTCCCGATCGATTTGTGCTTAGAACTAAAGGAAATTATTTGAGGAAATGATAATTATGCTTTGATTTGTCAAAAGCGAACAAAATTTGACGTGTAGGCTACAGTGTACAGCGTAGTGGAATGCTTGGCTGATTATGAAATAATAAAAAAAGGTTTACCTAAATTACTGGACTATATGGATCCAGATGTTATTAAAGATACTATCATCTCTGAAGTGGTTTAACAAAAACCTACAAGTATATTTCGTAAATAAACCCCCCTCCCTTCACCCCACCCCACCCCACTCCATCCCCATCCCCCACAAAACAAAAGCAAGTCCAAGAATATAAAGTTAACACTGAAGCAATGGCAGTAGAATACCGTGTTAAAATTCCCTCAAGCATACAAGGGTTAGTCGTTTTCAGCTCTTTGTGATATGTTGGGTCCTAATTAAACCGTTACTATTGGTAAGAAAAATCTTTTCAAGTTTTAGCACACTTTGGAATCATCAATTATCACCCATCAAGTTTCGTCCAATCCGCAATCTCCCCCGAATTTCGCGGTTTTTAAATCTGGTATTCATTTGGTATACATGAAATACGAATTGTATTGTGTAGAATCTATAGCTTCACATCATGAGGAGGAGTAAGGGCATAGCAGCTGTTCTTTTCAACATTCTTGCAGATTAACAACAACCAACAACAACAACAACAACAACAACAACAACAACAACAACAACAACAACAACAACAACAACAACAACAACAACAACAACAACTGTTCTTTTCAAACATTCTTGCAGATTAACAACAACAACAACAACAACAAACAATCAAGAGGATCTTAATCAATACGTTTTGATTTACGGTATATAACATATTCCCCAACACCCATATTATGTTTAAAAGATAAAGCTCATACTGCGAGCATGATCTTTCGCACCATCACCAGCATAGAGGACATACAAATGTCTTAACAAAGTTTAGATTGAAAGACAGAAGAGTGACTGGGGGAACAGTAGAGATACCAAGATATGAAGGTAAGGAAGAAAGGAACAAATGAGAGGGAGATGGATAAAACAAAGGGGTGGAATGCACGGGGGACCGAAAAAATAAAAAAGGTTTACCAAAATTACTGGAGTATATGGGTTTCAGTTGTTATTAAAGACACTACCATCTCTGAAGTGGTTTAACAAAAACTTACAAGTACATTTCGTAAATAAACCCCCCTCCCTTCACCCCCACCCCACCCCACTCCATCCCCATACCCCACAAAACAAAAGTAAAACCAAAAAAATAAAGTTAACACTGAAGTAATGGCCGTAGAATGCCGTGTAAACATTCCCCCAAGCATGCAAGGGTTAACGGTTGTCAGCTCTTTGTGATGTGTTGGTTCCTAATTAAACCGTAACTATTGGTAAGAAAAATCTTTTCAAGTTTTAGCACACTTTGGAATCATCAATTATCACCCATCCAGTTTTGTCCAATCCGCAATCTCCCCGAATTTCGCGGTTTTTACATCTGGTATTCATTTGGTATACATGAAATATGCATTCTATTGTGTAGAATCTATAGCTTCACATCATGAGGAGGAGTAAGGACATATCAGCTGTTCTTTTAAACATTCTTGCAGATTAACAACAACAACAACAACAACAACAACAACAACAACAACACCAACACCAACAACAACGACAACAACAACAGCAACAACAACAACAACAACAACAACAACAACAACAACAACGACAACAACGACAGCAACAACAACAAGGACAACAGCTGTTCTTTTCAAACATTCTTGCAGATTAACAACAACAACAACAACAACAAACAATCAAGAGGATCTTAATCAATACGTTTTGATTTACGGTATATAACATATTCCCCAACACCCATATTATGTTTAAAAGATAAAGCTCATACTGCGAGCATGATCTTTTACACCATCACCAGCATAGAGGACATACAAATGTCTTAACAAAGTTTAGATTGAAAGACAGAAGAGTGGCTGGGGGAACAGTAGAGAGATATGAAGATATGAAGATAGGGAAGAAAAGAACAAATGAGACGGAGATGGATAAAACAAAGGGGCGCAATGCACGGGGGACCGACAGCAACAGAGGTGGCTTTACTCAATGGAATGCAGAGAGCATTAGAAGCATGAAGAGAAGAAAAAGAGGAAGAGAGAGAGGAGAGCAAGAGAGAGAGAGAGAGACACACACATGCACAGAGAGAGAGATAGAGAGAGATAGAGAGAGAGAGAGAGAGAGAGAGAGAGAGACCGAGAGAGAGCAACATGCGGAGACAAAGAGAGCATGTAAGTGAAAGTAAAAAAGAAAGGAAAGAGGAAGAGAGAAAGGGAGAATAAGAAAATTAAGCCAAAAGGAAAAGCCTAAATGAGTGAGGAGGGTAAGATAAATAATCAAATTAAAACTAAGAATAGAGAAATAGAGGAGATCTAAGAGAGTAAGGAAGGATACACAGACAGTGATAGAAAGATAAAATGAGACAGAATAACGCCAGCAAGATAGAAAGACAGACAGAGAGAGAGAGAGAGAGAGAGAGAGAGAGAGAGAGAGAGAGAGGTAGGTAGGTTTCAACAACAAACGCCAGCCCCCCTCTAGCTGACCGCCCCCAGCCCCGTGGCGAGGCGTTTCACCTCCGTGCCGGCCAACCCCGCCCCTGCCAGGTATCTGCGCCGACAGCTGTCGGGACTGCGGCCCGCCGTCATGGCCATGTGGAAACAGCTGGCGGAGAAGAACTCGCGCTGGTCCGCCTGGAAGACGTTCTCCAGGAAGCGGCGCAGCGGCAGGATGTGGCTGGTGCTGCCGTCCCAGAAGGCGTGGAAGTCTTCAATGAAGTGGTGCAGGAACTCCGGCCTAGGGAGCGTCTCCTGGGGCGGCTTCTTCTCCATGTCGCTCGCTGGGGGAGGGAGGTGGGTGGTTGGGGGTACACAGATTGTTAGCGCGCAACACCAGCAGTAGTATACAGGCTAGATTGTGGGCGGGCCTCAAGACTGACAATTCTACGTGCTAAATTAAACTGACACTGACCCAACCAGTAGGGAACGAAATCGAACAAATACATATATAATATGATGTATAAGAGATGTATAATATATCGATAGAGAAAGTGTACTGCAGTGACTCAACTGTAGGTGGCGTGATGTTGTCGTAAAGTACCTCACCTGTGGGTACAGTGATGTAGTATTAAATTGTTCTAGCAGTGAAGCGCCCCATCTATCGGTGGGTAGCGTGTCTCATCTGTAGGTAACGTGACTCGCCTGTGGGTAGCGTGACTCACCTGTGGGTAGCGTGACTCACCTGTGGGTAGCGTGACTCACCTGTGGGTAGCGTGACTCACCTGTGGGTAGCGTGACTCACCTGTGGGTAGCGTGACTCACCTGTGGGTAGCGTGACTCACCTTGGTAAAGTACCTTACCTGTGGGTACGTGATGTAGTATTAAATTGTTCTACAGTGAAGCGCCCCATCTATCGTTAGGTAGCGTGTCTCACCTGTGGGTAGCGTGACTCACCTGTGGGTAGCGTGACTCACCTGTGGGTAGCGTGACTCACCTGTGGGTAGCGTGACTCACTGTGGGTAGCGTGACTCACCTGTGTCATCTGTGGGTAGCGTGCTTCACCTGTGGGTAGCGTGCCTCACCTGTAGGTAACGTGATTCACCTTTAGGTAACGTGACTCACCTTTATTTAACGTGACTCACCTGTGGGCAGCGTGACTCATCTGTCTAGCGTAACTCATCTGTGGGTAGCGTGACTCACCTGTGGGTAGCGTGACTCATCTGTGGGTAGCGTGCCTAACCTGTGGGTAGCGTGCCTCACCTGTGGGTAGCGTGACTCACCTGTAGGTAGCGTGAATCACTTGTGGGTAGCGTGTCTCACCTGTGGGTAGCGTGACTCACGTATGGGTAGCGTGACTCACCTGTAGGTAGCGTGACTCACCTGTGGATAGCGTGAGTCACCTGTGGGTAGTGTGACTCACCTGTAGGTAGCGTGAATCACCTGTGGGTAGCGTGTCTCACCTGTGGGTAGCGTGACTCACCTGTGGGTAGCTTGTTAGCGTGCCTTACCTGTAGGTAGCGTGCCTCACCTGTGGGTAGCGTGCCTCACCTGTGGGTAGCGTGCCTCACCTGTGGGTAGTGTGACTCATCTGTAGGTAGCGTGACTCACCTGTGGGTAGCGCGTGTCTCACCTGCGTGTAGCGTGCCTTACCTGTGGGTAGCGTGCCTCACCTGTGGGTAGTGTGACTCACCTGTGGGTAGCGTGACTCACCTGCGTGTAGCGTGCCTCACCTGTAGGTAGCGTGACTCACCTGTGGGTAGCGTGCCTCGCCTGCAGGTAGCGTGACTCACCTGTGGGTAGCGTGCTGTAGTAGTAGAGCACGGGGTGCAGGAAGTTGGACATGTCGCCCTCACTGGGCTCCCCCCTGGCGCGGTCCTCCCGGAACGTGTCGTGGGCGGGCCCGGAGAAGTTCTTGCCGTACTCCATGACGACGGCCAGGACGGCCCCGGGGACGGGGATTCCAGTATGCCCTGGCAGCTCGTGCAGGAGTTGGACCGGGAATTCCTCCACGTACCGCACCGTCTGGCCGTCTCTGGGGTACGGGGGAGTTCAATGAGATTCATTGTTATTTTGGTTTCTTACCATCGAACGGGAATACGAAAAAAGTTAAGTAAGAACAAGATTTGCTTTATTCACTTCCACCGCTACCTAGATCAATTGCCGGCGACTTTAAAACATAATTTTACCCGCGGCCACACACAGGCAGAGCGGCGTTACTACAACTTGTCTGAGCTGGTAACATTATACTTTATACTGACACTGACCAGACAATAGAGAAAGAAACCAATACATTTTCTCTATAGTGGGGTCTGGGTAAGCAACCCTAGGGCGTCACTGGTTGAAAGATACTCAAGTGTTGATAAACAACCACCAGGTTTTGTCTCGGACCAAAGTTAAGAACTGAATCACGTGACTGGTTGAAAGATACTGAAGTGTTGATAAACAAGCACCAGCTTTTATCTCGGACCAAAGTTAAGAACTGAACCACTGCACAAAGTGAGCAAGACCAACTCTTTAAAATAGACTGACCCTTTTACATTATGCGTCAGAGGGACCAATGTATTTCCAGCTTTAGAGATAACTAAAATATATTCATAAAACTTTCTTAAAGGTAACTAAATATGACAAAACATTATGTCTTACTCTGAAAACACGGCTATGTCTCCGAGAACCTGCAGAAGAAAAGCAAAAGAAAACATTCTTAGTAAAATAAAAAAACAAATAAAATAAAAAGCATAACCTCTAAAAAAAAAACAAAAAAAAACAACAACAACAAACAAACAAACAAATAACACCACCACCACCACCACCACCACCACCACATAAATTTATGATGCAGGAAGAACGATCATTATTAAAATAGTTATATGGAATTATGGTTGAAGAGTGATCTAAATTTAGCTTAAACAGGAGGCAAGCAAAGCTGTGAGGCGTGCGAGGTGGGTACCTGGAACATCTGGTAGGTGCCCGAGGCCTCGTTGATCCTCCTGAGGATGACGTGTATCAGGTCCAGGCGGGGGACAGTCACTGACGGCCAGGGGGCGCCCTCGTAGCGCCACTCCAGGAGTCGGTGCAGCGTGCGGGCTGGGTCAGGGGGGCAACACACACACACACACACACACACACACAGTGGGGAAACAACACACAGTGGGAAAACAGAGACTTAGATTAATTATCAGTTACATCATCTTCATAAGCAATTACTCTCATATCCAAGGTAACTGCAACTTCATCTGCCCATCTCTATCGTTACAATACAAGATCACAGGCACGAGTAAATGTTTTGGCTGTATTAGAAAAACCAAATTTATTACCTCTTTTCGTGTTAATCACTTGACCGTTTACGCCCTTTAGTCTAGTCTCTTATGTTTTAATCTCTATTGTTACGCTTTTGTATAAGTTAAAAAGTTGGGATCAGATAGAGAGTTAGATAAAAGGTTTCAGAGGCAGCTACAAAGTTGCCAACTGTTAAATTAAACATTGAAAGAACAATAGAATAACACCAATCGCACATTACTGGACTCCTTTTCTTAAAATAAATGTTTTGCATCTTTCGATCATTGGATCTAACGTTGTCACACTCTATTGTGATTTGACTGTCTGATATTTTTCATTTCACTTTATCGATTTATATTTTAAGGTATTGTAAAAACGGGGCACATAAAAAATATTTGTCAAATGAAGAAGTCACCTGTGTAGCGGAATCCGTGTATGAATCCGCCTGCAGACTTGCGGAAGTCGAGCGAGTGTGATGCGGTCCCGGCGTAGAACAGTCCTCGCGTGTCCACCGACTCGTAGTTGTGCTGGATGGCCGGGTACTTCTTGGCGAGCGCCAGGCCGCGACTCAAAGCTGACGTGCCGCTAGGCGGGACGGAGAGATTGCACGTTATACTCACACATTTACAGTGTTGGTTTTACACCAAACATTTTACAGAGTTCTTGTAAGTGCTTGGTCTAGTTTAGTCTCGAGAAAGTGTTTTTCAGAAAAAAATTCATAAAACAATTTCAGTTGCTTTAAATTGCATTTCATTTTTGACATTAAAAAAGAAAACACTTGGAAAGAACACTGTAGCTGACAATGCCCTAATGTGAAGGAAGGAAAAAACAAAAGCAAAAACAAAATAACAAAACAACAGCAGCAGCAGCAACAACAACAACAACAACAACAACAAAACAGAAAATAGTTTCACAGCATGGAACCAATGATCTAGAAAAGTCCGATGTACAAACTACGAGAACACATCGACTCATATCTAAATCCAACGGGTAAAAGCAAAGTTAAATATCGCCCTCAAAGGTTGTCCGTGTATACACTGACTTTCATGCCATTCCACCAAACGCTACTCATTTTATCGACATGACAAATATTTTGTTTAAAAGTAATTTGATTAATCATGCAAGAATAAAGGAACGGATGAAAATATAGCCAGCACTGTCCAAACTTTTAATACACAATTTTTTTTTCACGAAAAGCCGTCAGCTTAATTCAATTAGTCTGCATGCTATCTTTTCCTAAAGAAGTAAACAAATAAATATTGCGTGTGATTTCATTGTAGATGTTATAGTCAGAACGGAACAGTAGCCACTCTTTGAAAATATCTTACATTCCAAAAATTCCTAAGTAATTTGTGTATCCATCAAAACAATACTTAACTTGGAATGGCTGAGTGTTTTAGACATTTTCTGAGAACGATTACTTCCCCGTTTGTACAGTAACACAATTATGCACGATATCTATCTATCTATCTATCTATCTATCTATCTATCTATCTATCTATCTATCTATCTATCTATCTATCTATCTATCTATATATATTATATTCTTCTCACTTGGCGAAGATGGAATCATCGAACGTGAAGCCCAGTGCCCGGACCACCATGTCATAAGGCTCCCGAAACGCGGAGTTGTCGAAATTTTCGTCTATGTTGGACTTGGCCGCGTCGAAGGAGAGGTAGATCTTGTCTCCCTTGGCCTCGAGTTTGAGCTGCTCGATGGCCGACTCGGCCAGGCCGTCCAGCGACTTGAGCTGGTAGGTGTCCAGGAGGCCGTTGTTCACCGCCCTGGGGGGGGGGGGGGGGCATTGATACACATGTTGTACACACTAGCTGATACACACTTTGTACACACTAGGGGTCATTGATACACACTGTGTACACACTAGGGGGGAATTGATACACACTTTGTACACACTAGGGGGCATTGATACACACTGTGTACACACTAGGGGGCATTGATACACACTGTGTACACACTAGCACTGAACGATTTCTGGGCATTTAGTAGGGAGAGGATGGGGGCAATGATTCACAATGAGCACTGGATGGGTTTTAAGGGGGGGGGGGGGGGGGGGGGGGGTGGGGGGGGGGGGGGGGGGGGAGTCGCAACGATACACATCTTACACAACTAGCACTAAGGGGGTGGAGGATATATGTGACACGTTTTTACCGGAGATGTGTCACAATATTGGAGTTGTGTTTAGCTCTACTTAAGATTTAAGTTAGTTCTGAAAGCACCAGCTTCTAAAATTAATTTCCTTTTGAGACACACTAAATCTGTCTGTCTCTCTCTCCCTCTTTCTCTCTATCTCCCCCCCCCCCTCTCTCTCTTTCTCTTTCTTTCTTTCTTTCAGTGGCGCCTGTTACTGTATTAGACCAAAACGAAAACCAGGAACGGTATTAGTTGACTTGACAAATCACAGTAGCCACTCTTTGAAAATATCTTACATTCCAAAAATTCCTAAGTAATTTGTGTATCCATCAAAACAATACTTAACTTGGAATGGCTGAGTGTTTTAGACATTTTCTGAGAACGATTACTTCCCCGTTTGTACAGTAACCCAATTATGCACTATAGGCCACTATATATATATTATTCTCACTTGGCGAAGATGGAATCATCAAACGTGAAGCCCAGTGCCCGGACCACCATGTCATAAGGCTCCCGAAACGCGGAATTGTCGAAATTCTCGTCTATGTGGGACTTGGCCGCGTCGAAGGAGAGGTAGATCTTGTCTCCCTTGGCCTCGAGTTTGAGTTGCTCGATGGCCGACTCGGCCAGACCGTCCAGCGACTTGAGCTGGTAGGTGTCCAGGAGGCCGTTGTTCACCGCCCTGGGGGGGGGGGAGTCGCAACGATACACATCTTACACAACTAGCACTAAGGGGGTGGAGGATATATGTGACACGTTTTTACCGGAGATGTGTCACAATATTGGAGTTGTGTTTAGCTCTACTTAAGATTTAAGTTAGTTCTGAAAGCACCAGCTTCTAAAATTAATTTCCTTTTGAGACACACTAAATCTGTCTGTCTCTCTCTCCCTCTTTCTCTCTATCTCCCCCCCTCTCTCTCTTTCTCTTTCTTTCTTTCTTTCAGTGGCGCCTGTTACTGTATTAGACCAAAACGAAAACCAGGAACGGTATTAGTTGACTTGACAAATCGATAACAGAATGATAATTACTCTAGAGAGTAACAGTGTTACTTTCCTGAAGTTTCAACTATTGAAAAAAACCGAAATAATTATGATTAAACAACTTTAAAAGAAAGGAAGTACGCCTGACAAGGGTGGGTGTGTTTCTAGCAGCGACTGACCTGAGGTCGCCCACGTAGTGCGTGGACCAGGCGAGCCTCACTCGCGACCGGCCGATCATGTGGACCAGGGACGTGGACCCGTAGATGCAGTCGGCCACTTCAAACGCCGCGTTGCCGCGACCTGCATGTACGAGACAATCATTAGGGTCGCAGGTCTGGTACTTACTGGTGCAGCTTTAATCAGCACAAACACAAACATAGCCATACACAAGAATGAGTACAGGACAAAACAACCTCTACGTGTATTCAGCTGATATCCATGTCGTAATAAAGTGGAAGCTGACTCACACAATACTAGTTGTTCAGCTAAATAATTAATATTCCCTTATCAAACGAGGTTATAGAACTATGTCTTATATAAGTTATGAGAAGGAAGCCACCCAGAACCACCGGGTTGACTGGTTGCGTCAGGCATGAAACATGCATGATGAATGCATGCCAGAAAGCAAACCGTGATAGTCTCAAACAATGTTATATAGACTGTTCTCTTCATGAATTACGGCACAAACCATGGGTAAAACCGATCATACAATAATTAGAACTTTTGATACCGTGCTATGCACTCTCCACTATCTCTTTGAAGCCCACGCCAAATAGAAGCGAATTTCCTCCGGCGTTTTTCACAGCTCTGCAAAGTCCTTAGTTAATCATTGATGTTCATTTGCTAATCTCTTTGTTTCCTGAACAATGTCATGTTGATCTTCATCATCGTTAGCGCCGCCTGGATCTGTCTGGATAACGCGGCTT
This sequence comes from Elysia chlorotica, assembly GCA_003991915.1. NCBI lineage: Eukaryota > Metazoa > Mollusca > Gastropoda > Plakobranchidae > Elysia > Elysia chlorotica. Next base: position 18,062 of record RQTK01000652.1, read on the forward strand.
TGATCAGAGCGAGACGGCACAATGACCGAACCAGAGAGTGCTAGGCGGAACCATTGTCTGCCACCTGTCTACGGCGACTGTGTAAATATTGGATGGTCCGCCCATCCGTGGTTCGCAGTCAGGACAATAGGCATGGTGCCCACAATAGACCTGGCCGTCTGTGCATTGGTTCATCCATCGGTGACAAGCCTGGCATTGTCTGTGTTTGCCTCCCTACGTTTTTTAAAGAACCCTATATAGAGCAACAGAAGTTCCCGTTTCGCTCAGTTCGTTTAGAATTTACCGCGAGTGAAGTCGGCACAGAGAACAATGCTTAGAAAATGCTTTTCATTGTCTGGCATTAATGAGATACAATTTTTTCTTTAAGATTGACCACCTGACATATCAATATTGTATCTAGCAAAATACAACCACGGTTGATAAGGACCTCATAAACTGTGTGCCTAGACTTTTGCAGGCGTTTTCTTTCGAGATAGCTCTTCACAAACGCGAAAGTTGTTTTTTTTTTAATTTTAGAATAATGAACTCGGTAGGACTATTTAATGTAAGATTTCAGTTAAAAACGTTCAAATTTTAACAACATTTTAATAGCACAAAGGTAGCAATCGCCTCACTACTTTAAACCAATAATACAAAAATAATGTGACCACCAGGAATATCCAGAGGGTTCCTTTTAAAATTCCAGACGACAAAACCGTCAAAACCAGGCCTAAACAGCCAGTTCCCGGGTATTTAAAAAAATCTAAAGAGCTCTTAGACACATTGAAAAATATAATAAAAGTAAAAAAAAAACATTTGACTTAAAATAAAACAATAACGAACTTGAATTACCCAGAATTATCAAAGCTTTTACTTAAAATGAAGCACTTATTACAATTTCAATGAAAATAGAAGAAATAGAACCATCAACTTAGCTAATTACCATAAAATTATCTCGCCATTCAATTCTTTAGAACTTCAATGAAAAAAAGTAGAGAAAAAGAACAATCGAGCTAGATCTAGACTTTGTAAAAACAGTAGGGGAATGTAGGGCCTATTTACCTAAAATGAGCACGGCCTTCCCTTCAAAATCATCCGGGTCGACGGAGACAGACTCGTAGCCTCGGGCTAGGTCGATGCCTTGCATGTCGGGAACGTTCGGCACCGACATCCCAGTAGCCAGGATCACCGACCTGGGGGGGGGGGCACAGGGATGGAGCGAGGGGTGGAGAGAGAGAGACGGAAGGAAGAGAACGGAAGGAAGGGTGAGAGAGAGGAGGGAGGGAGGTAAGGAGACATAGACGAAGGAAGAGAGAATGCGGGAAGGTGGGAGGGAGAAGAAGGGAGGGTGTGGGAGAGGGAGCAGGTAGGGAAAGGGAGGGAAGGAGGTATGAAAGAAGAGGAAAGATTGAAGGGAGAAAGGGAGACGGGGCGAGGAAGGGAGGGAGAAAAAGGAGCAGGGAGGAAGAGGGATTGGAGGATGTAAAGGTGATAGTAGGAGTGAGATAGAGTGAGGGATATTTAGAGTGAGGGATATAGATAGGGAGGGAGGGAGGAAGAGAGGGTCGTAGACGGACAAAGTAGAAGCGATGGAAGTGGGAGAGAGAAGGTAGGAGTGAGAGACAGAGGGAGGGAAAGAGATGGGGGAGACAGAGTGAGACAAGAAGGGAGAAAGGCGTAGCAAAAGAGGGAAGGGTGGAAGAGAGAGAAAGAGACACACACACAGAGATTTTTATTCGGAGTGATTAAGCCATTATGTAGCAAAAACACAATAAAGAAAAAGACCATGCAAAATCAACAAGGAACTTGGACAAATTGACATCCATTTGGCGCATGTAGCTCATTACAGTTTTAATGGACTTTATGTTTCTCGTGCCCTTTTACCGTTCTGTTCTGTTCTGGATATATTTCCCCCACTCCCTTTGTTCATCTATCTATCAATCAATCAATCTATCTATCTATCTATCTATCTATCTATCTATCTATCTATCTATCTATCTATCTATCTATCTATCTATCTATCTATCTACCTCGATTGAGTTGTCAATATTTAATGTTCAATACCTATGCTGTCTAACTATTGCCTAGGAAGAGATACACACACACCATTCAAACACTTTTAAAAAAAATAACATTGCGAACACAACGAACTCGAAAAAAATCCAACGTAGTTTTGGATATTCAAAAGTAGTGTAGGCATGCCAGTCTTCTATACACTAAAACGGTTTTACCAGTGTTAGTTGTGTGCCTGTATTAGTACTGCGATAAAGACCTGCGTGTAATGTTGTACCAGTTTTAGCTAGTACAACATGAGTAGAGAGTGTAATGTTGTACTATTGTTAGCTATGTACATACAAGAGTACTGCGTGTAATGTTGTACAATTGTTAGCCGTGTACCTGCAAGAATACTGCGTGTAATGCTGTACCATTGTTAGCTGTGTACCTGCAAGAGTAGAGCGCGTACCAGTGTTAGTTGGGTACCTGCATTATATCTGCGTAATGTTGTACCATTGTGCGGTGTGTAACTGCATGAGTACTACGAGTACCAGTGTGCGGTGTGTATCTGTATGAGTACTGCGTGTACCAGTGTGCGGTGTGTATCTGTATGAGTACTGCGTGTACCAGTGTTCGGTGTGTACCTGCATGAGTACTGCATGTACCAGTGTGCGGTGTGTACCTGCATGAGTACTGCACGCAGTACTCATGCAGGTACACACCGCACACTGGTACACGCAGTACTCATGCAGGTACACACCGCTCACTGGTACACTCAGTACTCATGCAGGTACACACCGCACACAGGTACACGCAGTACTCATGCAGGTACACACCGCACACTGGTACACGCACTACTCATGCAGGTACACACCGCACACTGGTACTCGTAGTACTCATACAGGTACACACCGCACAATGGTACACGCAGTACTCATGCAGGTACACACCGCAAGTGTGCGGTGTGTACCTGTATGAGTACTGAGTGTACCAGTGTTAGTCGTGTTTCTGCATGAGTACTGCGTGTACCTGTATGCGGCGTGTACCTGCAAGAATACTGCGTGTAATGTTGTACAATTGTTAGCTGTGCACCTGCTTGAGTAGAGCCTGTAGTATTGTACCAGTGTTAGTTGTTTACCTGCATGAGTACTGCGTGTACAAGTGTGTGGTGTGTATCTACATGAGTAGAGCGTGTACCAGTGTGCGGTGTGTACCTGTATGAGTACTGCATGTACAAGTGTGTGGTGTGTATCTACATGAGTAGAGCGTGTACCAGTGTGCGGTGTGTACCTGTATGAGTACTGCATGTACTAGTGTGCGGTGTGTACCTGCATGAGTACTACGAGTACCAGTGTGCGGTGTGTACCTGCATGAGTAGAGCGTGTACCAGTGTGCGGTGTGTACCTGCATGAGTACTGTGTGTACCAGTGTGCGGTGTGTACCTGCATGAGTAGAGCGTGTACCAGTGTGCGGTGTGTACCTGCATGAGTAGAGCGTGTACCAGTGTGCGGTGTGTACCTGCATGAGTAGAGCGTGTACCAGTGTGCGGTGTGTACCTGCATGAGTAGAGCGTGTACCAGTGTGCGGTGTGTACCTGCATGAGTAGAGCGTGTACCAGTGTGCGGTGTGTACCTGCATGAGTAGAGCGTGTACCAGTGTGCGGTGTGTACCTGCATGAGTACAGCGTGTACCAGTGTGCGGTGTGTACCTGCATGAGTACTGCGTGTACCAGTGTGCGGTGTGTACCTGCATGAGTACTGCGTGCCGCGCTGGTCCTCCATCCTGTAGACATGCCCGTCAGGCCAACCAGGCGCCGGCTCTGTCCGGAGTTTCCCGATCTCCGTGTTGAACTGGACAGAGATGTTGAGCTTGCGCTGACCCCACGACACACAGCACGAGAGCGCATGGAAGTGGGCAATACAACAAAATACACAAGTAAAACAACAACAATCATAACAACCACCATCCAACATAAGTACAAATAAAAATGACCCCCCCCCAATCAAAAGTATGATAAAAAGGTGTGAGTCAAATTAACCCGAGGTTATCTAGATACGGTTTAATCTGCGGCCGTCTCATCGCCTCTATTCTACTTTTTTAGTGTTTTTGTATTTTATTCTAATTATGAATGAAAGGTTTCTCTTTGCCGTCAACGTGCCGTAACAAAAATTTGATAAACCCTAACTAGCACTGAACGATTTTTGAAATAATCCTATTCACTAAGAGCTTCTACTTTCAACTCCCCTTGGACCAAGGCCACGGTTTTTGGTTTGCCATAAAGCTCAAGAATTCGTCCGCTTTACGGATTCTAATGAACTTTTTAAGTCGTTTGGCGCAGTGACAGCAGCATTCGACCGTCCCGCCTTTCATTGCGTTCAGCGGAGTCTCTAACAATGTGGGGGATGGTCCGTCTCTGTCTCAGCCAATGCACAGATATAAATGTTCTCTCTCAGTCCAACATTGGCTGGACATTTGTCTCGTTCTCTCTCTCTGTCTTTCTCTTTCCCTCTCTCTCTCTCTCTCTCTCTCTCTCTCTCTCTCTCTCTCTCTCTCTCTCTCTCTCTCTCTCTCTCTCTCTCTCTCTCTCTCTCTCTCTCTCTCTCTTTGTCAGTTGTCTCTCGTCTCTCTCTCTCTCTGTCTCTGTCTGTCTGTCTGTCTCTCTCTCTCTCTCTCTATCTGTCTCTCTCTCTCTATCTTTTTTTCTTTTTCTAAAGAAACGGCCTGTTTACGCAAAAGAGATCTTAAAAGTCTTACCCTGTCTAAAGTGTGCAAATGATTGAAACAGACCTATTTGTATGACTTTAGCAGTGAAAGCCTGTTTGTGACGGACATCGACGCTGGTTCAGTTGAAGGACTCCATAGAACTATAACTGGTCACGATTTAATAAATAATTTTTACTTTGGCCAAACTCAAGTTGAGTAAGATCTACATCTAACAAAAATAACTAGTGACAATAAACGCTTTAACTAGGAATGTTTGTTAGAGCACTGGGCCTGTTCTCAGGACAGTCTTGTTTTATTCATGCCCTGACTCAGTGCAATGGCTGCTCTGACCTTCACTCGGCCTTGAGCGCACGTGACTTTCGCTTCATTCAACCAAGCTATTAGTAGATTGATGGTGTCCTGTACCGACATGGCGTGGCCATGGGGGCGCGGCCAAACAATGATCAATTTGCTAAACAGATCCGCTGCTCAATAGGCTTATCTCAAGGCAAACCAAAACACCAAATTTACCTGGCTAAAATCAAACTTAAAAATAGTCAGACATGTGAAATGCAACCATTTGAGTTGATCTTCAACATTTTTCCTGCATAAATTGAATTTATTTATCCCTGAGTCTAGTCGGATCTCAGTACCATCAGTCAGTTTGATGCAACACGGGGTTCAGAAGAATCTAACATGGAGACGAGAGGAAACAGCTGTGTTTCGAACCACAAACGTATCGCTCTCAGTCCAGAGCGCTAACCGATGGGGCTGTCCGCGCTACTGGTGTACAGTATAATGTGACCAGAGACCATGCACCTAAACAATGCCAAAGTCAGGTTTGGAACTCTGCGCCCTACAGAGCCCGGGCTAGACACACACACTGGTGCTAAGTGGCAGCGAGCTTTTACCTGGTAGTCGTCCAGGTAGTCCACCAGAACCCGGGCTAGACACACACACTGGTGCTAAGTGGTAGCGAGCTTTCACCTGGTAATCGTCCAGGTAGTCGACCAAGACCTGCGCGTGAGGGAACATGCTGCGTGAGTAGCGCGTGACGCGCAGCGACGGGTCGTGCGAGAGGAGCGAGTTCCAGTCGTGACGCAGGTTGAACTCCGAGTTCTTCCTGCCCGTGTGACGCTTGTTGATGCTGATGAGCTTCCGGTGGCGCGGGTACAGCTCGTAGAAGCTGCCTGGGGAGCGGGACGGAAGCATGCTGGTTACAGTGTGAAAGAGTAGAAAAACAGAGAGAGAGATAGGGAAAAAGGGATATATACATAGATAGATAGATAGATAGATAAATATATAGATAGATAGAGAGATAGATAGATAGATAGATAGATAGATAGATAGATAGATAGATAGATAGATAGATAGATAGATAGATAGATAGATAGATAGATAGATAGATAGATAGATAGATAGATAGATAGATAGATAGATAGATAGATAGAAAGATAGATAGAAAGATAAATAGATAGCTAAATAGATAGATAGATAGATAGATTAATCCAACTTAAGTAAGTATTATGTTAATCGCCCAACAAATAAAAAAAAAAACAGCATACATTATATATATTTTTTTCCCACTTTGAAGTAGTTAGTTGGTCTGTCAATTTTGAAAGTTAGAGTTGAGGCGTGCCGACTCTCTTGTGGCTTCCCATTGGTTGTTTCAGCCCAGCCCTTCTCAATATTCCTGTGGTGTTTGCTTAATGGCATCGTTTGGCGGCCCTTGCCTCCCGGCACCGACTAGCTAATCCCAGTCGCACAGAGTGAGGATCAGCCACACTCGACAAACAGAGATAAACGAGCAGTAACTAAATCATTTAGTTGTCATGTTGATTCGCGGAATGTCTGTCCACCGAAAACCGACATATTTAATTATGCTCTTTGTGGTACATTTACTGTGAAGACACAGTGGGTTCTGAGGTTGGTTGGTTGGTTGGTTGGTTGGTTGGGTTGGTTTAACGTCCAACAGCAGCACTATATAGGCTATATTGTGGACGGGCCCCAAGACGGACGTCTGACAATTTTATGTGCTGCCACACACGAGACAGGGCGGGGATACCATGACTCCTGTCTCAGCCGGTCACATTATACTGACACCGACCCAACAGCCAGGATTCGAACTCGGGACCTTTTGCGTCGGAAGCCGATGTTCTACCCCTGGACCACCGCGCCCCCCGTGTTCTGAGGGAGCATACTCTCCTGATATATTTTACATTGGTACTGTATAAAGTTTTCAACTTAAGTATCAAATTTCAAGGTATGAAAGAAGTGCTGAGAAGTATTACTGTGGCTTTAGATCTCGGACTTTTTATCCCAGAATTGAGCGATGACACCCAATTTTGATACAATGAAGGAACAGTAGAACATTATGACATTCTTAATAAGCATCAATAAAAGTTGGTTTTGTTATGTTTATGGTATCCCAGCCACATAAAAATCACAAACGTATATGGTTCCAGCTGGATAATACAATGCTAACACGCGGATATCGCCAATAAATGTAACTAGCACCGCAAAGTTCAGAACGATAACCAGCGGCTGTATCAGGCTTGTTGGAGAATTGTTCATCAGGAGTCATCGGCCTTGGATTCACACCACAGAAAGTTGGAGTCAACTTGGCGCATTGTTTTTTTTTAATTAAACATTTTTGTTCAGCGTTATGGGAGATTTCTCATGTATAAACATTTCAAAGGCTTTTCAGTTGGGTAGAGCAAGGTGACTTCTACCCAGAGGCTCCTGGTTCGATTCGACAGCCAGTCCGCCGTATGCCATTACAGTTCTACTGCTTGAAGCGGCGACAGTACAACGGGGCCGGCCAAATCTCGGACGTTCCGCGCGGGGTTCTCTTGCTGCATGGGGTCCGTGGTTCAAACCCAGGAGACGACGCTGTACGATGAGAGCTTTGCCCACTCGACCGGAGACCTGGGGGCGTGATGATGACAAGACGCGCGATAGCCTGACAGTCGGACACAACCTACGTCTGGAATCGAAAGTCGGTCACAACCTACGTCTGAAATCTAAAGTCGGTCTACGGCCTATTCATTGGGATGAGCTACATTTTGACGTAAATTTACACTTGCACTGAGGCAGAACTGAGGAATACAATGTCCATCTGTATCCTAAAAAAATATTGTAGCTTACGTTTAGCATTTCGGCATAACTAATGGGGCATTCGCTCAATCTCAGGATTTTAAAAAATAATTTAGATCTATAAATAATATAACCTGAGCTTTCGAACTTGATTTTTTAAGACAGAGCTTATTTGCTGGCTACGGGTGTGGAGAAACCAAGAAACCAACCAACCAACCAACCAACCAACCAATCAACCAAGCAACCAATCCTCATTGGAGACCTAGCAGACGTTACACGAACTTAGTTTTCTTTAGTTTTTCTCGTGTCAAATAGCAGGCGTAGCCCTAGCAACCAATGGCAACCCCCAACCACGGAACCCGCCCACTCAACCCCCGTAGTTCTTACCTGATCTGTTTGACCTGTCGAAGATGACGTAGTCCCGGCCCGACGTCTGCAGGAAGTAGCCAAGCTGGAGGCCGCTGGGCCCCGCCCCCACCACGCAGTAGTCGTGGTGCACGCACGCCTCGCAGCCGCCGGGGGGCGCGGTCTGACCCGACCCGCTGGTCACCGTGTCCACCGTGTTGGTCAGGGCGGAGAGGACGCCCGCCACCAGGAGCAGCGCGGCGGGCGGGAGGACAAGTGAGGGCCGGGAAACCGCCACGTGTTCCAGGGCGGTCACGCTGCGGGCCATGGCGGGCTCGGTGTGTCGCTCCTCCAGGTGTGTCGCTCGTCAAGGTGTGTCGCTCCTCACAGTGTGTCGCTCCTCACAGTGTGTTGTTCGTTACGGTGTGTAGTATGTGACTTTCTCAGATTGGGTTTTCTAATGGTTGGAGAATTTTGGTTGGCTTTTTGGTTGTACGAGCCCAATACCGGAACTTCCTTTGAGGAAAGTTGTCAATTCTCCCTATGAATTGTGTAGAAATCTCAATGATAGCTCGTTGTTTAAGTTCAAGTGTTTGTCCTTTATTATTCGTGGCACAGTTTTGTTGTATGTTGCCGGTTTTCTTTGCAGGTCTAGACAAACGTGTGGACAGTATTGCTGTTTCTAAAGGTTTTCAGGCAGTTTTGGGTGTTTTCAAGGCACTTAAAGTTTGCAACATAAGAAATATAATACTGTAAGAAGGAAAGGCGAAATACGTTATTTAACCGCTGCTGTGGAAATACTGCTTAAGGACTGATTTCTTGGGTTGATATGGCCTGAGCCTTCTTGAATGTGTGGAATCTTTGGTGATCTTAGTCAGTTCTGTTCCGATTTGATATTCAGTTGTCTGTCTCCAAAAAAAGAAAGAAAGAAGGAAAACAGAAGTTTTCATTAGAAATGATATTTCATAGGATATTTCATATACGAATTAAAATCATTTGATATCAATTGGAAATTAGTAAATATACAAACAACAAAAATATAATTATTCACTGCTTTTGAGCTATTCCAGAATATCACGACACTCCAGTCCTGGTCTCTGTAGAACAGCGGCGACGAGCATTGACTGAAAGTCTGACAATATTTCAAACGTTTTAATGAAATCTATCCTGAAGCCAAATTTCTCTTCAATAACAGCACCCAGTTCAACTAAAACCTGAATCAAGTCGGAAGCTTATAAAACTGTTTATCAAAAGTATAGGTACGAAGACATGCCTACCTTTGAGTTTCAGGGATTGTGCGCTTTGTCTTTTTTTAAAGGATAACATTGGTTTTTTAAGGTATTCTGAAAGTACCGATGAATTTGAAAATGGGCTTATTGCCAATACAGCCCGTTTCAAGGATATAACCAAGAGCTAAAAGACCTTGACTCGGTAGAACTTAAACATGGTCAGAGATTGTGGGGGACGAGTCACTCGGTCAAACATGAACCACCCCACTGATTCGGGGGCGCGGTGGTCCAGGGGTAGAACATCGGCTTCCGACGCAAAAGGTCCCGAGTTCGAATCCTGGCTGTTACGTTCCCTTCTCCTTGAGTCGGTGTCAGTATAATGGGACCGGCTGAGACAGGAGTCATGCTATCCCCGCCCTGTCTCGTGTGTGGCAGCACATAAAATTGTCAGACATCCGTCTTGGGGCCCGTCCACAATATATCCTATATAGTGCTGTTGTTGGACGTTAAACCAACCCAACCAACCAACCCATCCCACTAATTCAGTTCACAGCTTGTACAAACTGACGGAGAGAGTGAGCGCCAGACAGCGTGAACGTGCTTCCCTCATCCTGCAATAACCGCTTCCTAATACATGCACCCGTATTCAACACAGCCAGATGAAATACAGCCCCGGCATAGAGTTACAGATGTTCTCTGAACACAACATTGCATTGCTTTAACGTGTTGATTTATTAGGAACGGAAAGCAAAAACTCCGTTCAGAAATAAGGGCAAGCTGGCAGGAAGCACGTTTGGCGCACAATGGATCCTATGTTTTTTTTAACCCCGCCGAGAATGTGCGCGGAGCCCTTGGTTTGGGACGCTCTCAGAGGGCAGTTTTCTCCATCAACAGCTCATCAGCATGAGGGGTGAATCAAATCTGATAGGATCACATTTCTGTGGTCGAACCGAGAGGTCTGAGCTGTAGAAATATGATCATTGATGCAAAGGCTTGGCGAGTGGGGATCCAAGAATTCTCAAGTTTGATTGGTTGGCTGCGTAACTAATGTTGATTAGGCCAGTACAATGAAAACTCACGTGTCTTTTTCCTCTTCTTCTTCTTCTTTCGCCCTGTGCTAGGCTCTATGTATAAAATTGTCAATACATCAGAAAACAATCTGGTTGCAAGTTATCTTTGATTGGGTTTATGTCCCTAGAGTTGGAAACAATTCTTCACTAGCGACACTGATTTCTTGGCAGGATTCTGAATTTACCCCCTCCACACACACACACACACACACACACACAAACCCACATCGCCTACTGAATACGCCGTGGTATCGTTTTTGAATTTATTCTTTATAGGTTAAATTAATACTGATCCTCTCCCTCCTTCTCCTCCTCTTTAATACTTACCCTTTAAGATATTGGAAAGGAAAGGGAAGGACTTACGGAACCTTATCAGAGCTGAAATCAGAGAATGCCCAGATCTAGCTAGTTGTGCTGAAAGCATTAGTTAGAACAGGGACAGAGTGGCTAAACAATAATGCAAATATCGCCGGTGGCCAGAAATCGACTTATTACCGAATGTCCGAGTGGGGGAGAGATAGATAGATAGATAGAGAGAGAGAGAGAGAGAGAGAGGAGAGAGAGAGAGAGAGAGAGAGAGAGAGAGAGAGAGAGAGAGGAGAGAGAGAGAGAGAGAGAGAGAGAGAGAGAGAGAGAGAGAGAGAGAGAGAGAGAGAGAGAGAGAGAGAGAGAGTGAGAGTGAGAGAGAGAGAGACAGAGAGAGAGAATTAGAGGGGAAAAGAGAGAGAAAGAGAGAGAGAGAGGAGGAAAGAGGGGGAAAGAGAGACCAATTGGTCAATAGGTCTGCATCCCTTGAGACCGCTAATTTTCTGGGAAAACCGGAAGCCAGCATAAGGCGGAAGCGCGTAGAATCCCAGCATAGAGCTACCTTCCGGCGCTGGCCGCGGTGTTTGCTGCCAGGATGTGCACTGTGTATTGATTTCAGCCCGCAGTGACCCACTCCAGGCCCGAGACTGGGCGAGACTGGGCGAGGGTCCGTGCACTCAGGACGGTCCACCGAGTGAGATGCCAATACAAGAATTATTGGCGGACAATAAGGCGGGCAATTCATTACAGCATTCTTCTTCTTCTTTTTCTTCTTCTTCGTAGATTATGATTATCGCCAGTCCATTCATTTTTTTAAAGCTATTTTTGTATGTCTTCCCTTTGTCGCTAGAGCTTGGTTTCTGTGGACGTTATCCATAGCCATGTTTTTTTTTTTGTGGTTTTCTCGTATAAAGGGCAGGACTGGAGAATAGTAACGTTCTATTCTGATAGATCGTCTGCACCACAGGACAGGAGGGGGAGGTTTCTTTTTTCTTTCAATTTAAAAACATTTACACAGAATTGAGATAAAAATTTTTTTTTTTTACAAAGAATGATGTGTAACGCTATTGCTTTTATATAATGACACTGACAGGTATACATTTTGTTTCGGAAAACAAAAACAAATATGCTTCGATACCCATCTACAGAAACTAAGAATGGCAATGCTGTATCAATGTGATGGAGAATGGTTTAAACAAGTCTTTGTCTCGGCTGTTTATATTTCATATGAATCTTGGAAACACAAACTATAATTTGCTCGTTTGCAACTTTTGCCACTATCTTACAATCACAACTTTCTGCGGGGACGGGAATGTGAAATATAACAAAGAAGAAACAGACTGGCGGGCGAAAGTGTAAATCTAGCATGCTGTGGCCATTTTAAATGTTTACAGTGTGTAACTTTCTTTGAAACAAAACACTGTTCATATTTGTGTGTTTAATTTTTTTCCGAATTCATCCCCTTTGGTATCAGCCTGCCTGGCCCGCATCTTTGTATTTTTTTGAAACATTATTGTGCCGGTAAAGTCTATACCTACACATTTCCACCGAGTGATAGGCATTGATGGTCTGGACATTTTATACGGCCAAAGGTGTGGAGGAGATGGAGAAGGATGAGGATAGAGAGGGGGAATAGAAGGATGTTTATTTGTTTGTTTGTTGTATAACGTCCAACGTCAGAACTTCAAAAGCTATATTGTTGACGGTACTCAACACACATATCTAAAAAGTTTACGGGCTGCAACACACAATACCTTGCGGTGATACCTAGACTCATGTCTTCGTCAGTCACATTGTTCTGACCGCGACTTAATAAATTGGGAAGGAAATGGCAGAAATGAGTTTTTGTCTAAGAGCAACAGCTATAGCAGTAGTATTAGTTATACACACTTTATATAACTTGCAACATCTAAAAAGAAACCATTTACATCCTATCCAATAACACAAACTATCCAGTTCATAATTTTTTCTGTTTGAATTGCAACACACTCTGGTCAGTTTACTTACAAAGTCTATTCTTGTTAAGACTTTTTTCCAATTTTTTTTTACCGTTGTCGAGAGAGACACATTTTTTCTGGTTTCTTCGTCTCCATAAACTGCCACTACTAGTATACACTGTCCAGTCGAAAATGAAACGAAGCAGACAAGATGGCGGGGTGTAAAACAAAGTTGCTCCCACTTTCTTTAGGCACTATTTGCTTTATCAACTGTTTCCAAAAGTTCTCTCTCTTTCTCTCTCTCTCTCCCTCTCTCTCTCTCCCTCTCTCTCTCTCTCTCTCTCTCTCTCTCTCTCTCTCCTGGTCCAAAGTTGCCTTCGTCCTTTAGAGATGTCCTCTACTGTGATGGGATCGCGAGACTACCGTCTGACAATTTGCGTGCTGCCATAGACAGAGCAGAGATGTCAGGACTTCCACCACAGCCGGTCACGTGACACTAAAGCTAACTCAACCAGAAATCAGCGTGGGATTCACACTAGGTACCTCTCGGAAAGAAGACCAGCGCTCTAGCACTTCAACCGGTTCGCCCTAGGCTATGCTCTATGTATAAAATTGTCAATACATCTCTCTCTCTCTCTCTCTCTCTCTCTCTCTCTCTCTGTGTCTCTATCTCTTCCCTACGTGGACATTGGGTAATAAGTCGATTTCTGGCCACCGGCGATATTTGTATTATTGTTTAGCCACTCTGTCCCTGTTCTAACTAATGCTTTCACCACAACTAGCTAGATCTGGGCATTCTCTGATTTCGCCCCTGTGTTCCTGTTCTAACTAATGCTTTCACCACAACTAGCAGCTAGATCTGGGCATTCTCTGATTTCGCCCCTGTGTTCCTGTTCTAACTAATGCTTTCACCACAACTAGCAGCTAGATCTGGCCATTCTCTGATTTCAGCTCTGATAAGGATCCATAACTCTTTCACTCTCCCTTCCAATATCTTTAAGGGTGAGTATTAATGAGGAGGACAAGGCGGGCGAGGATCACTATTAATCTAGCCTACGAAGAATAAATTCAAAAGTCGTACCATGGCGTATTCAGTAGGCAATGTGGGTTTGTGTTTGTGTGTGTGTGTGTGTGTGTGTGTGTGTGGAGGGGGTAAATTCAGAATCCTGCCAAGAAATCAGTGTCGCTAGTGAAGAATTGTTTCCAACTCTAGGGACATAAACCCAATCAAAGATAACTTGCAACCAGATTGTTCTCT
>RQTK01000652.1:62388-78778 GCA_003991915.1 Elysia chlorotica
CTTCCAAAAGATGCACGCGCGAGACAGTGGGGGTGGCGTAGTGACTGACATTTGGGACGTACAAGACAAATGTGAATTTCTTACTAATCATGCGAGACATTTTTGAACTTTAAGTTTAAAGTTAAAATGTCAAAGTTTTTTTACAATCACAGTGAGGACAGCTGAGTTGTTTTTTTTTTTTGTTTGTTTGTTTTTTTAAACTCGTTTTTTAGTCATGGTACGATTTCTCACACTTTAACACGTTAGTAATAGCCCTAAGTATAGAGGGCGCGTTTGGCACGGGACGATTTGTACTGGTCTTTCTTAGCAAAACAAAACAACAAAAAAGAAAAACAAAACGAAACAACTACAACATACAACAACAAAAAACTAATGATTTCTAGTCTGAGTAAAACCCTCAGACAAAAGATTCTATTTATTTTTGTGGAAGCCGGTTGCAAAGCGGTTAAATGGAAGGTGCGGATTCGAACCCCGCCCGAGATTTTCCGCGTTTATTCGTGCTATCTGTTGGTCTAAGTTTCAGTCTGTACTTTCTAAGAATCCTTGCTTGCTTCGATGGTCCTTAGAACTAACTTCTCCAATAAATCTTTCATAGTTGTTAGACTGCCTTTTTGTCATTTAATAGTAAAGCCTAACTAATTCTAAAATATTATACACAAAAGGTATAAAATAAACTATTCTAAAAGGTTGCCATGACAGAGTATTGAGTAGACAGATTTAATCACACGTTATCATAACATTACAGTTTTGCAAAAGTGGCATGACCTTGTCTCCTGCTCAGTTTGACAGGGGGAGCGCGGTGGTCCAGGGGTAGAACATCGGCTTTCGACGCAAAAGGTACCGAGTTCGAATCCTGGCGGCTGCATTCCCTACTGGTTGGGTCGGTGTCCCCGCCCTGTCTCGTATGTGGCAGCACATAAAACTGTCGTTCCTGGCATGATTCCCCGCATAGCGCATCATACCTGTATTAAGGCCCCTCCGAAGAAGAATATAATAACATATTAATTGAAGTGCAACAGTTTAAAAATGTAATGCACAATAAATACAGCGAGAATCTTTGGATGGCAAAACATTGGAGTTTTTTTTTGTTGGGTCATGTTGCGGTGGCCATCGTAGATTTCTGTAAACATGTAATGATTTCATTTTATCAAGACAGCTAAGGATAGGATTAATCCATGGTATTTAGTAACATTCTTTTTCTCTCTCGTTATCCCTTTCTCTCTCTCCCCTCTTTCTCTCTCTCTCTCTCTCTCTTTCTCTCTCTCTCTCTCTCTCCCTCCCTGTGTCTTTCTTCCTCTTACTCTTTCTTTCTCTTACTCTTTCTTACTGTCTGTCTGTCTGTCTATTTGTGTATCTCTCACTGTTTTATCCTTATTATTAAAACGGAAGCTTGGATGCCGACGTTAGCTCGCTGGCAGTGACAATACACCGAATGTTGCGAAACGTTTCCACCAAGACCTAACACTGTTTCAACGCGATAACTGTGCAATTAATCAAAAAATCAATACGTCCATTTTTTTTTCAATTAATAAGAAAAACCTAATTTTCATCTCAAGATTTTATTGATTTTTAAACTAAAAATTGTTGAAGTCTTGAAACAAAACCTGCAGTCTCTCTCTCAACCTCTCTTTCTTTTTCATTAGTTTATATATCTTTATCTTACTACTTTTTGTCGCAGTACGTCTCTGCCTCTAGGTCTGTCTGCCTGTATGCCTGTCTGCCTGTCTGCCTGTCGGTCTGTCTGTCTGTCTGTCTGTCTGTCTGTCTGTCTGTCTGTCCGTCTGTCTGTTTATCTGTCTTTCTGTCTTTTTGTCTGTCTGTCTGTCTCTTTTTATCTCTTTATCTTTCTTTCTTTCACTGTCTCTCTCACACTCTTTCTCTCCCCCTCCTTTCTCTTTCTGTCGCTCTCTGGAATTATCTATGTATCTTTCTCTCTGTCTGTCTCTCTTACCCTCTTTCGCCTCCTACTTTCTCTTTGTCTCTTTCTTTCTCGAATTATCCTTTTATCTTCCTCTCTCTGTCTATCTCTCTCACCGTCTTTTTCTCCATCTTCTTTCACAAATCATCTCTTTATCTCTATGTCTGTCTCTCTCGCATTATATCTTTATCTTCATTTTTCTCGGTCTCTCTTCCTCTCTCTCCCCTCCACTCTCTCTGTCTGTCTGCCTGTCTGTCTGTCTGTCTGTCTGTCTGTCTCTCTCTCTCTCTCTCTCTCTCTCTCTCTCTGCCTCTATCTCTCAAATTATTTCTTTACGTTTCTCTCTATCTGTCTCTCTTTCACCCTCTTTCTCTACCCCTGCTCTCTCTCTCTCTCTTTCTCTCTCTCACCCTGTTTACTCTCCCCCTCTCTTTTTTCTTGTGTGTGCACGAGATTTCGCGCCGAGGTGCGGGGGGCGCCTTGGCCCAGAGGTCCCGAGTTCGAGTCCTGGCGGCTGCGTTCCCTACTGTTGGGTCGGTGTCAGTATAATGAGACCGGCTGAGACAGGAGTCATGGTATCCCCGCTCTGTCTCGTGTATGGCAGTATATATATACAATTGTGAGACATCCGTCTTGGGGCCGTCCACAATATAGCCAATATAGTGCTGATGTTGGACATTAAAACCAACTCAACTCAACTCAAGGCAACGCGCCGAGGTGCTAGGTTTTTCCTATTCAGCGCAAGTTCTTATGTATTCTGTGTCTCCTAGGCTGCAAAAGCGGGGATCGCTGCTGGACAGTGCCAGGTTCATGAAAGCAAAGTCACGTGATTTATCTGCGGAGGGCAGCACGCGGGAATTCCCAGACACCGATGATTTAAAAACTTTTCATCGAAACAGCAAATTACGCCTTTTGTTGTATTTGTGTTCCGGGTTCAAACCGTGGAAAACTGCTACAAACAACATGACAATGTACAGGAATATGTACCAGTCGCTGGTTTATAAATAATTATTAACTACGTGAAATATGAGATCTCAACACACGTTACTTCGTAAAATTAACTCCAATCTGTTTTATCCATCTCTTTGCTTCAAGGAAGTCTTAAAAATGATAGACGCTTTCCTTAATCCCCGAAAAAAGATAACAAAGTTAATTATTTCCCTTTGAGTTTAACGATTTTCTGACTTTATGTCTTTTGTCTGACATGTAATGTCATCTGTCTATTTGTGGGTTATTTGAAAGGGTGAAGTATTTAACAAAAAGTAACCAAGATACAGTGGGGTTTTCTTTGTGCTGAGCCAGATTTCTTTACTTAATAATGGAACTAGTTTTTAACTATTGGATTTTAAATGATAAACCGCTGCTCCATGTGATGACATGGGAAAAATATTCTACATTAGACAACTGCTGGTTATTTAGTGTTCCAACAGCAGAAATAAAAGACCCTCGTGGACGCGTCTCTAGAATAGCGTCTGACAAATGCTCGGGTTTCAACCCAGAGGACTTCTCACACTGAGCCAACCAGATGGGTTGCCAGCGGCCTGGTATGTATTCGAACCCAGGACGTTCAAATCAGAAGTCTTGCGCATAGTCGACTGAAACAGCGCTAGTCGCTAAACCAACAGTTTTTGTTTTGTTTCATTGCCCAGCGTCCAACGTGAGCCCATCCGGACATCACTCAGTGTTGACATGCGTCCACTCACTTCTTTGTACCTATACATATACATGTACATATTCTCCTCCTATTTTCTCTCCTAGTTTCTGTACCTCTCTTCCTCTTCTTTAATCTCTCCCTCTCATCTCTCTCATTTTAAAGTAGTTTCCTCTCTCCTTGCCGTTGTCTCTCTCTCTCTCTCCCTCTCTCTCTCACTCACTCTCTCTCTCTCTCTCTCTCTCTCTCTCTCTCTCTCTTTCTCTACATTGCCCACTCCCGCGTCCCAGTCCAGTTCTACAATTCTCTGTCTTATCATTGTGTTTAGTCTCTCTTTTGATACAGGAGAGAGAAAGATAGAGAATGAGAAAGACACAGAGAGAGGTCCATTGAGGGAGAGAGAGAGAGGGAGGGACAGGGAAGGAGAGAGACAGAGACAGG
The DNA here is from genome assembly GCA_003991915.1 of Elysia chlorotica. Classification (NCBI taxonomy): domain Eukaryota; kingdom Metazoa; phylum Mollusca; class Gastropoda; family Plakobranchidae; genus Elysia; species Elysia chlorotica. The sequence continues at coordinate 66,399 of RQTK01000652.1, forward strand.
CATACAGGGGAAGGCAGACAGAGGGATAGAGAGAAGGATTTGTGAAACACGCAGTTGTCGAGAGAAAAAGATAATTACATTAAATTGTTCAATTCACCACTTAGACCACGTCCTGAGGGGTTTGGCTGGATTAGTTGAATTCTCCTCAGAGCGAAAAAGCCTCCATAGAGATTTTCTAGACCGCGGGATTTAAAGTGAGAAGGAAGCAATTTTTGAGTAGTAGAGGATTTGAAATTATTATAGGATAACAACGTTCAGTGATTTTCTTAAGAGTTGTTGGTGGAATAAATTGAGTTTGTCTCCAATTTTGTTTTGTTAGAACCAATGTGTCGCAGTTGTAGAAAAGATTAGACCTCAACCGAAACCGGACAATGTTAAAAATTTACTGAGATGGTTCTATTGTCAATTTGCTATTATGTTCAATTTCATTTACAACGGTAAATTTATTCATTTTTAAGCCTTTAACATTAAGGATACAAAACGTTTAGTGTGTAAAGATAAGTCTATAGGTGCCCACATATTTTAGATGATCTATTAGGAATAAAATTCCATAGAGAAGTTACCCCACTGCGAGATAAGACAGAAAAATAGCGTTCAATAAGTAAAAACACTATAGTGTCAGCGTGTATTGGGTCCACCCTTTGTCCGGGTGCAAATTTAATGTCCGCTTTTAAAGACTAGAAAAAGCTGTACACTGTAGTAATAGTCAACTCTCCTGCGTAATAAGTTCATCAGAGCTATTGTCTTCTAACTAGGTCCCACAACTCTCCGTGAACTCACAATCGCAATAGGTTTTATAGGGCATGACCTAAGTGTACATAACTGGTCCATGTGACCTCTCAGGGCATGACACATCATACAAATTGAATCCACGTTGTTGGGAGACGGTGAGATGTGCCACACGCCAAAACCTCTTCGTGTCTTCTTCAAGAGGTTGCTTCCAGTTGGCGCACCTTGTGCTCTCTGTCAGAGACTCCGGGCTGTAAAACTTAGCCAACGTGGCGGTCACAGCTCACAACTCGTCGTAAGAACAATAATGCGACCAACAAGAGCTACCGTCACGTTGTACTTACGGCCATAGAGTTAAGATGCAGTGTTCAGCATAACTGAGTCTTCTGGGTTGGTGACCTTACCTGAACCTTAACAAGGGTCCGTCTTCTAGCAACGTTCTGTAACTCGTATTGAAATCCTAATTAATGGGTTACTTTTTCTGTGGTCTTGCTTAGCCGCCCGAAGGAGCCTAAGCTGGTCAAAGAAGAAATGGAAGGAGCAGATCTCACATCAGTCACAATAACACTGGGATTCGAAAGCGTCTTTCCATCCCTAAAGAGGAAATGATATTTATGTTTTGTCTTACATTTCAATAAAAAAAAATGTAGGTCTGAAGTTACACTGGAGCATGTCAATGAGAAATGACCTGATACGAGCCGTCGGCCACAGAAACTTGACACAGAACACCAGGTGTGTGGGAGAGGCTAAGAGCTGTCAATGCCTGTGAGCTGACACAGAACACCAGGTGTGTGGGGGAGGGTGAGAGCTGTCAATGCCTGTGAGCTGACACAAAACACCAGGTGTGTGGGGGAGTCTAAGCACTGTCAATGCCTGTGAGCTGACACAGACCACCAGGTGTGTGGGGGAGGGTGAGAGCTGTCAATGCCTGTGAGCTGACACAGACCACCAGGTGTGTGGGGGAGGGTGGGAGCTGTCAATGCCTGTGAGCTGACACAAAACACCAGGTGTGTGTGGGAGACTAAGCGCTGTCAATGCCTGTGAGCTGACACAAGCACAGGGAATCCCCGAAGACTTCTCCGGGACCTGGTCCGAAAGTCAAAGTCAAATTGCCGCGGGTTGTGAGGTCTGGTCTCTGCGCTTTGACTTACGCGGAAATTACGACAGAAGATAAATATGGTAGGGAATTTATTTAAATCCATAAACATATGCTTCGAAGAATGTTACAAATATACTCGTGTGTGTAAAAAGGGGAATAATTCTAGCGAGTGCAACCATTCATGTTAACGGGAACAGCAAGCTAAGGTCTGGAGCAGCAGGTCGTCACGTCTGGCCGTGTTGCCTGAAGGAGTGTGTGGGCGTGTTGCCTGAAGGAGTGGGTGGGCGTGTTGCCTGAAGGAGTGGGTGGGCGTGTCGCCTGAAGGAGTGTGTGGGTGTGGCCGTTTTGCCTGAAGGAGTGGGTGGGTGTGGCCGTTTTGCCTGAAGGAGTGGGTGGGCGTGGCTGTGTTGCCTGAAGGAGTGGGTGGGCGTGGCTGCATTGGCAAGGCACTGTTTGCTTTACTGCGAAATTTTCGCCTCCAACCATGGCGATTAAAGAGGTGTTTTCCCGGTGACTTTAATTGGCCACCTGATTGTGAGTAACTTGAGACAATGACTTAATAACCTTAAGTATCGGGCAAGAGCACTGCGGCTGGAAAAGAAAACAAGTGAGTTCAGTTGCACTGCTCAAAGTTCCACTAATTATTAGTGTATCCAACACCGGTTTGAAACTTTGAGCGGAGCACTTTTTTTTATAAATGACAAACACCACAGCTTTAGATGTCTAGCTACATAGGCGTCCTCGTCTTACAGAAAATATGAGAGTGTAATAATAATTTAAGGCTTGGAAAACTTAAACATTTTTGAAAGATCTGTGGAGACCAATACATCTCTCCAATATGATTTGATCTATTCTTGTTAACATGGGCTCATACCGATTACTCCTTAATCAGCATGTTTTTAAATATGTCTTTTCTACAGTTTACAAAAGATTATGTACTGGATTTTCATATGCTTTTGTAATCCATCATAATCTCTTTGTAAACTCTTTAATGATTTTGCGCGAAACATTCGTAGCCATTGGTGATAAATCAATTTAAAATATTGGTCGTTTCTTGGTTTTCCATTCGAGGACCAATGCTGCATGCATCTCTCCCGCCAGGTCGCCCTTCCCGAGGCTTTTAATGTTGGGAGTCGGCCAGAGTGAGCTCCCTTGGAGTAACCAGATCTCTTGCTGCCACACTGGCTTCTCGACATCTACTGGCTATTAAGACAAACCCACCGCACCCACAGGAGTTTCAACTTAATCCGCTTCTAATTAAAAGGTTAGTTTTACTCCTGGGGCTATTCTGGACGACCAAGATAAAGATAGTTACCTCCCCTGGACCAAAAATAGAAACAAAGGGGGGTAAAAAGGACAGAGCGATATACAGAAAATCTTGAAGAGAAAATGATGAAGAGTAATAAAGACAGTGAGAGAGACGGAGAGAGAGATAGAGAGAGAGAGAGAGAGAGAGAGAGAGAGAGAGAAAGAGAGAGAGAGTATCTGAGAGGAGAGGAAGATCGATAGAGGTAGGGACAGACACAAACCCACAGTTGAAAGTGATAGGGAGGGAGGAGAAAACAATTTTTCATATTCTTGGCTTTAAACAAATATTATTTAAATATCAATCAGTTCAAACAAACTACCACTCAGTGCAATTGAGCATCTTAAAAATAACAACAACAAAATCCAAACACAAACAAACCAATAGCATAGGCTTTATTTCATTAACGACAGCGCATTCCTTTGCTAAGACAACCGTGGTACAAGTATCTACTTTCAGTACAAATCACATTTAAACTGATTAGGATGGACTGCATTGCACTTGTGTAAAAGACGCTTTGCTTTTCCAAGGTTATGAAGATTCTTGAAAATTTTGGGCATCATGTGTGATAAACGGAAACAGAGATGGAGAGAGTGGGATAGAGAGAGACTCTTATAGTGAAAGAGAACGAGCGCGACAGAGAGAGAGAGAAAGAGAGGAATATTTAGATAGAGAGAGATACACTGAGTCAAGGAGTGCTGGCCGGTCAATTGTACCTCAGGCCTCGACGACCAGCTCTGGACAATAGAAATCAGGACAAGTAGGTTGAGGTCACAGGTCGCAGGGTTCAAGGGCAAACGCGAGAGTAATCTTGGATGGGGCAGTATCGTCAACAGCATCATTCGGCGAATTGGGCTCACACTGAAAAAAGTGTACTACTTCTCCAAACTTTATTATTCATTGAAAATGATCTCCAAACGAGAATACCTATAAATAAATGAGCAACAGACCGAGAAAACAGACATGGGAGTTTTACAATGAAATAATCTTGTTAACGTCCAATCAACATTTCTCTCAGCAGCTTCAAAGACTTATTGATATTTAACTACGTGCGCCCTAATTGTTTCTCACGCTTTTATTAATGAAAATAATTTTAAGTTGTAGTACATCGCGAAATCTCCAGTCATTTTTTCAGCTTTGTTCAAACTACAATCCCAACCAACTTTTTAGGGTCTTCATTTGGTCTTTCAAACGTTTTTTCCTTCTTTATTTCCATGTAATAAAGCACTGTAATAAAAGGAGGAAAACTACGTATATTTTTGACAGATCACCCCCCTCAATTCATTCAATCATTCAATCAATCCAAAACCCGTGGACGCCGCGTGGAGAAGTTTCCGAGGCGTGTAACATCGTCTCAATCTCTTTTACCACCGACGTACTGCCTAATGAGCGCGCTATGGTGTGAGAAATGTGATCAGCGTCTTGGAGGACGCATGTATTTAGCCAATCAACGGGAACCTTTCGCGCTGCTATCATCCGGGTTTTCCCACACCGGCCTACTCTGTGTGTGTGTGTGTGTGCGTGTGTGTGTGTGTGTCGGACCACGGGCAGACAGAGGGGACATTAATCCAATAAGAGAGGAGGGGAAGGGGCCGAGCTCTATCTCGCTCTGTAATGAATCATTAACCCGCCTGCAGCGAAGTCACAGAATACACAACAACGGAGGCACACGTGAAATATAATGGCTGATATACGATTGAAGGGTGGGCAAGCTTGGTTCTGGAAAAAAAAAACAGATTGAGCGTGAGTTAGAAATAGAGAGACAGGAAGAGAGGGAGAGAGAGAGAAAGAGACCTTAAGAAATGAAATACAGAGAATGAAACAAAGAGTTAATAGACGTATAAAGAAAGTATAAAAACTATCTTTTAAATAAACCATAGGGTTGTGTTGGAAAAAAAGAACAACCTTATTTTCCTCCGTATAAGTACACTGTAGTATGAAAAAATAATCCATAAAGAAAAAACACGCAACTAAACTGGTGAGTGGAGATGTGTTGTTGCCAAAGAGTGTAATAATATAACTGATAGTTTATCAATACATTGTAGTGCCATAAATAGAACTATGACGTGGTTGTTGCGACACTAGCTCAGTGGACGCGGATGACTGCGCAACTACTCTCTTGTGATGGAGAACACATTTCAGCAAGCGGTAACTACTTAGATTTAGAATCAATAGAAAAATAGTTGGATACACTTTAAAGATGGACGCTATTTGTTATTATCTTTATTCTAGTCTTGTGATTAAACAAAACCGCCAGTAGGCTTAACCTTTGTAGAAAAACGCTGTGGTGTAGAATGCCAATCAGTCGAGCAGCCACAGAGTCCACTATAGCGAACCCGGACACCCCGGCCTCATTCATCCAATGGGAAAATCCGATTCACAGCTCCGGGCATTCCGTACAGCACCAGCCCTTGACATCAGGACCAGACCTAGAGACATAGAACTGGGGGAAAAAACAACCCAGCTAAACGCGAGCGTGGTTAAGTGGTAGGTTCAGAAAAACAGACGGCATTTAGATTAAGAGTTTACATGAAGAATGCCACAGATGTATCGTTACTTTCTGCCTTTCTGAAACTCGCTGTTTATGTACACGTGTGGGTGTTGTTTAATTAATGTGTGTGCTCAGTAGGCCTACCACTTAACACTACATGGTTCACTGTGACTTAACACTACAGCGTTGACTGCGACTTAACACTACAGGGTTCAGTCTGACTTAACACTACAGGGTTCACTCTGACTTAACACTACAGGGTTCACCGTGACTTAACACTACATGGTTCACTGTGACTTAACACTACAGCGTTGACTGCGACTTAACACTACAGGGTTCAGTCTGACTTAACACTACAGGGTTCACTCTGACTTAACACTACATGTTTCACTGTGACTTAACACTACACTGTTCACTCTGACTTAACACTACATGGTTCACTGTGACTTAACACTACATGTTTCACTGTGACTTAACACTACATGGTTCACTGTGACTTAACACTACACTGTTCACTCTGACTTAACACTGCAGGGTTCACTGTGACTTAACACTACACTGTTCACTCTGACTTAACACTACAGGGTTCACTGTGACTTAACACTGCATGGTTCACTGTGACTTAACACTTGTCTACAGGGTTCACTGTGACTTAACACTGCAGGGTTCACTGTGACTTAACACTACAGGGTTCACTGTGACTTAACACTGCAGGGTTCACTGTGACTTAACACTACAGGGTTCACTGTGACTTAACACTGCAGGGTTCACTGTGACTTAACACTACACTGTTCACTCTGACTTAACACTACAGGGTTCACTGTGACTTAACACTGCAGGGTTCACTGTGACTTAACACTACAGGGTTCACTGTGACTTAACACTACAGGGTTCACTGTGACTTAACACTACAGGGTTCACTGTGACTTAACACTACATGGTTCACTGTGACTTAACACTACAGGGTTCACCGTGACTTAACACTACATGGTTCACTGTGACTGCTGGACGTGTGCTTGCTGTGGTCTGGGGGTCCATAACATCCAAACAAATCTCGCTCGTTCTGTCGCTCTAAAGGCTTCTCCTGAAGGAGATGTCTGGGTGGGGAGGAGAGTCTGTCTCAGAAACAAAAAAACCACCTCGCTTTGTTATTTTAGACGATGTGTAGGCTACATTGATGATGGAGAAAAAAAAGCCTTGTTTTTTTTTGTTTGTTAAATAATAACATTGGAGGCGGTGCAACCATTAAGATTCGAACCGTGGACACCCTGTTAGTCAGTCCTGATCATTGCCGATGGAGCGGGGGAAAGGGGGGTTATAAATAGCCGCTACAATCTAACGTGACTCTACTGTTTAACTCTAAGCTGTTTGGAGACACAGCGCTCCGAGTTCTACATAATCTAGAACTCATTTGAAAAGTTGAAAGTAAAGGTCTAGCCTTTCCAATTGATGGTAAAGACGGTTATAACCGAACGGCCCGCCCGCGGCTGAAGATAAACTGTCTACAGCAGCAGAAGAACACGGCGCTAGACCGGAACAAGTTGGGTCCAGATGCACGTTGCACACGATATACGTGAAAAGTCAGTCAAACAAATCAACATCTTAGAAACTTTTTTGACAAGTTCAATTTTAAGCTTTTACGTAAGGGACGGTTTCAAACTGTTTTCAGATATAAACTGGAGTGAGGCAGGGTTGTCTCCCCTCGCCCTTTTCTCTCTGCCCTGGCTATCGACTGGATCCTGACAGAGAAACGTGTATTAAAAGGTAAAAAGGGTGGTATACAATCACATTATATTACAAGAATAGTACGTAAACTTTGTTTCTACAGCGCTTTCGCCCAAAGATACTTAGGCTCAGAGATCATAAATGTATGCTGAACTAAAAAGCTAGTATTATTAAAACAGTATAATTATTAGTAAAGTGCTAAATATTTGTTATAAAAATACATGTTCAAGTTAATAATAGTTCTAAGAACTTCACACAAAGCTACATGACAATTCAAAATATGGGTATTACTAAAACAATTTCATCAGTGCAGTAACACTCGTTAACACTTATCAAGTCCCATTTTATTGTATTTTTTTATTATTAATACGCAAATATATACGATAGAAAGGTTTTTAGTCGATTTCAAAATGCCTGTTGGAAAAAGTATGTTTTAGCTTAAAATACAAAGTTAAGAGAATGGCAGATGCTTCTAGATAAAATTAGGTCAAGAATGTGGTGTCTTCGTGTTGGTTTGCTGAAATGTTGTTTCAGTCCGTGCACTTGAATAGGATCACGAAATCTTTTATTATCACTGTCCTTTTCTTTTTCAAAATGAAAGACTAAATCTCTAACAATGAAAACGTTTTGTTCTTGACAAAAAGAATCTAGGTATTCGTTTTGGAAGTTATGTTTTGTCAGTTTTCTGGTTTTATTTTAAAGAGGCCTGTACACACAGAAACGTAGTAATGGTTCGCTCGAATAGGACACAAAATTTCACAATGTTCGAATGGCGAAAAATTAGAGGTAAGGGAGGTTGGAGGTTTAGAAGATACTTGTGCACAACCTTTGTAAATAATAGGGGTGCCTCACCCTGATCCCAATCTCCTCTGCACAGATTGGATACTAAAACCAGCAGGTTTTATTCTCACATTAGAGGTTTCAGTCCGGTTTCTGTTATGAAAATCACATCTGCTTTTGTATCTAGATTCTAATGATTATTTGTTTCTACCCGATAAAGAATTTTTTTAGATTTGAAAAATATTCTTGCGTGCTACTGGAAGGCAATATAAACCCTAAGTAGAAATTGCGCACTCCAGGTGCAATGTTCTCCGTTTTTTCTTCAGTTGCTTCTTTACATAACGAAGAGTGCGTAGCGAGGTCTTTGTTTTCTTGTCAACCTCCTTTTCCTCTACGACTCCAGATCCTTTGTTTATGTTTTACTATAATAATCAGTTTATTTGATTTGCCAGCATGGATATGGAGTTCCATCCCTTCGGCAGTCTCTGGCATCTGATGGACTACTCAAACATTACAGATGATATTGATCTACTGAAAGCCAAATTTCAAATCAAATCAATAACCTCACCAGATTGGGGAAGGGGTGGAACTCCATATCCTTGCCGGCAAATCAAATAAACTAATCATTATATATTCTTTACATAACGACGAGTGAGTAGTGAGAAAAAATAGGTCTTTTTTTCTTGTTCAACCTCGGTGGAACTTCATATCCTTGCCGGCAAATCAAATAAACTAATTATTATATCGGACAGCAGAAAGATTCAACGAAATCAGAGAAAGTAGATCTTTTGTTCAGCGAAATCAGAGAAAGTAGACTCTTATGCTAATCTTGTAAGCAGCATTGATCTGAGAGGGGGCTCTCAACCACAGACAATGAATAACGGAGAGAGTCTTTATCTTCAGAAATTCCCGAAAGCAAACAAAACGTCTCAGAAAATATGAATCACTCTTGTTAACACCGATGTGAAATCAGTTGTACCAGAGAGTGTGAACTAGTGAGAGGTTTCATGGCGCGGGCTTTACCTATGGCTCAAGATGTTTAAGGCAGTCGCTTCCTGCTGGCCGAGTTCTGTGAACCTTGGTACAAACTCAGGCTGAACATTGGTCAACCGCTGTAAACAGTGAGTACGCCTGACGCTAGATACCCGTATCAAAAACACCGTCAGATCTTGTTGTGAAACGTCTCACTAAATCTGCAGTCTCTGGTTACACTTTGTGGATGCCAAACCTTGAGTAGCATCAACGTGGGCGTGTCAGCGGAATCCTCGAGGACAGAGAGGCAGGGGTAGACCACGTGACACTAGGGAGAGATGTGTTGAAAAGGTTATGGCAAGAACTGGGGTATACATGGGTCGCCTTCTAAAATTTGACTATACCCTGCCGTAGGTGGAGGGCAATGATGATGATGGTGATGATGATGATGATGATGATGATGATGATGATGATGATGATGATGATGATGATGATGATGATGATGATGATGATGATGATGATGATGATGATGATGATGATGATGATGATGATGATGATGATGATGATGATGATGATGATGATGATGATGATGATGATGATGATGATGATGATGATGATGATGATGATGCATTTCAAAATAGTTTCCATAAGGCGTCATGAGGCTTTTGAGGAAATGTAATACACACAGATTAAGAAGTGGAAAACTAAACATTTCTCTCAGTCAAAACGTTAATGTTGACGAGCTTTCGCCTTCATGTAGGTCTACCTGCTGATTCCTTGTCTTGTCGTGACTAAATGTTGTAAGTGTTGTGTGTGACCTGTCTCCGTGTGCTCTATCAATAGGCTTAGTGGGTGCAGCCTTTTCGCTCAATTTGGAGATCCTTGTAAAAACTTGTTATACATTGCAGAACCAGGGACAAGGAGATGGCTACTGTTTTGTGGAAATTCTTATTATTTGCTCTTCAATGATAAATCATTAAATAATCTATTGGCAGATTGAGATTTTAAAAAAAGTTGTCGATTTTTCTTGTCGTCTTTAGATTTACCTGGCTCTCTGGTTTGGAGTCGGTCATTACCATATTTCTGTGTGAATAATAAAGACTAAAATCATTGGCAATTTTCACACACTGACGTTATACTAGCAGCAATCAAAGTGGTTTCAAGTTATCAAACAATCACAGAGCATCGAAAGGAATTTTAAGATCTTATGTTGATGCATCTAGATAACGATGGTGTTCGTCAACAATTATTTTTTGTAGATTGAAAAAAAAAACAACAGTGAAAAACATCTTTTCTAGAATTACTGAAAATTTTTGTCTTCTAATTTTATGCAATGCCATCATTCAATATCTGAATATAAAACTTTAAATACAGTTTTATTCTCGGTACAGCTGAGCTAAAAACGTCCCACGAATTATTTCAAATCGGTATGAGACGGACGCTTCTCTCCATCCTAAAATGTTATTATAGAAAACAAATTATGCAAGTTTTGTACATATGCTGCCTTCCAGGATGCTGCCCGGTGTAATTGTCCGTCACGTTTGTAATTACTGAGCCCCTGTCAGAATGTTATTTGTAAAATTGATGAATTGTCGAGACACGCAACCCACACAGAGGAAAATACTCATTTGTCTACGGGTGAATTCTAATTTGGTTGGCTGTTGCCGTGTTACATAAAGGACATTCTGCCATGAATGCTAACACCAGCCTGTTTGATGGCGCCACCTACACGCCCATCACAGCGTGTGCTCTCCAATCTGTTGCAAATAAACTTTTTGATGAGTTTTACACCAGTAAAATAAACCGGTCTGCCTCCGCCACGAAGCAATGCGAAACACACGATATAGAAAGAATAAATATATTGACAGCCTTAAAAAAAACCAATCTTCTTTAGTTTCCAAAATTACTTCAAACATCATGTAATGTCGTTAACAATTCCAACATACCGTTCATTACTAAGGGGCAGTTTCGAGAATAAGGACTAAAATGAGATTAAATTATTAGTTCCAAAAAGTGCATTACTTTGTGCGATACACGAGATATACAATATATTTCTTATTCAATAATCTTGTCTCCATGTCATTGATTCATTTACTTTTCCTTTATCCTTTATTGACTTTGCATCAGCCGTTTCAGCCTCTCCTGGCAGCCAAGCTTCGTGCCTCACTACAGAGTCGGTGTACTGACAGAGCAATGCACCTTAAATAACATTGGTCTTTACTGAAATTGTGGTTCAACTTTATGTTTTTAAGCTTAATAATAATAATAATAATAATAATAATAATAATAATAATAATAATAATAATAATAATAATAATAATAATAATAATAATAATAATAAATCAGTTTATTTCTATAGCGTCTTACTCCAAACAGAGAGATCTACGTTCAGAGTGCAATAATTAAAAAATACATGTGAATTTTATCTATTGCATGCTCATAACTATAGGTAAACTTTAAACACTGGTAGATACTAGTGCAATATATATCTGCAATACCCATTAACAACTTCAGTCAGTTACATTTATGTTTCGTTATGTCACAAAAGCAAACACAATACGTTAAATTAAATTAAATTTTTATAATTGTTGACAGGTTTCACTACCATTAAAAGGTAGAAAGATAAGTTTTAGATTTTTGTTTAAATTCAAAAGGTGGCTTTTTTCTTTTAAATGGCAGTGACCGTAAATATAATTTTTTATAAAAGATTTCGTTTATATGAGGTAGAGTCTCCATCCAAGAATGTCCAGCACTCTACCCTTGTGTCCACTTGCAACCAATGCCGTAGCTCTGAAAAGAGGACAAGGATGGTCGCTTTAAAAGTTCACGAGGGCGTTGTTATTGTTGCCACACAACGATGCACTTTAAGAATGTATAACTGATCATCTGTCAAGAGCTATGACGACAATGCGACATCTTGCTATTAATTTTTCAGCCCGACCAACACACACCTCTACAGAGAATATCGGAGCCTCGCATACATTGGAAAAAGATGGGAATATAATTATGTATGACATTTTGTGCTTCGCGTGCGGTGGGAAAGGTAATGGGAGGGTGTTTGTCTGTTTTGTGTAGGTGTGGAAACAGAATGGACGCCGCTTTTCTAGTTAAGGTAATGGAAGCGTGACAGACAGACAGGCAGACAGACAGACAGATAGACAGGCAGACAGACAGACAGACAGACAGACAGACAGACAGACAGACAGACAGACAGATAGATAGATAGATAGATAGATAGATAGATAGATAGATAGATAGATAGATAGATAGATAGATAA
>RQTK01000652.1:79055-97379 GCA_003991915.1 Elysia chlorotica
AGATAGATAGATAGATAGATAGATAGATAGATAGATAGATAGATAGATAGATAGATAGATAGATAGATAGATAGATAGATAGATAGATAGATAGATAGATAGATAGATAGATAGAAAGATAAAAAGATAGATAGATAGATAGATAGATAGATAGATAGATAGATAGATAGATAGATATGTCTAGACTGATTAATACATAACTATATAGACAGATAAATGAGAGAAACGTAGCCAAGCCTTAAATAAGTAGGGATAGAGCGAAAGAGAAAGACGGAATGTGACAGAAGGAAGCAAAGAGATAGAGGAAGAATAGGATAGAGAAAGAGAGGGAGATAAAAATAGAGAGAGGGTGTGTGTTAGAGAGAGAGAGTGTGTGTGTGTGTGTTTGTGAGAGAGAGAGAGAGAAAGAGAGAGAGAGAGAGAGAGAGAGAGAGAGAGAGAGAGAGAGAGAGAGAGAGAGAGAGAGAGAGAGAGAGAGAGAGAGAGAGAGAGAGAGAGAGAGAGAGAGAGAGAGAGAGAGAGAGAGAGAGAGAACAAGGACAAGGTTGAAGGGACTGATTTCTGCGAGTCTTGACTATGTGCCCCACAACAACAACAAAAAATCTACCCAGTTGTTTTTTAATGAACAAAAAATTTGACCCGCATTAAAGTATACCGTCATCTTTTTGGACGGGTGTGGGTATATCTGTTATTGTTGAATCAATCGCAAAACTGCTAATGTTTCATTGATTGCTACATCCAAGTGCATGGTTACCAGGTGCAACCTGACTTAAGTTTCGCCTCGCTTTGACACCGCCATTCTCTCTCCTTCTGCCTGTGTTTTTCGTTGTATCTCTCCCTCTCTCTGCCTCCCTCTCTGGGGGGGGGGGGAGATTTTCTCATATTTGGGGCACCTTGAGCAACAGTTTTGACGTGGTCGAGTTTTATCCCTGCTAAAACTACTATGGGAGATTACTCTGGCGTAATCTCTCTGATGCCTAGTTAGCCCCGACTTGAGTTACGGTGTGAGAAGTAACATCAAAGGGGGTGTTATTTTCTACTCTTTGCTAATACCTTGTACAATCATTGTATAACTTTATCACGACTCTGGCTCTTTCCCTCTCTCTCTCTCTGTCTCTCCCTCTCACTCTGTCCCTCTTCTCCTCTCTCTGTCACTCTCTTTGTCTTTCTCTGTCTCTCTTTCTGTCTCTCTGTCTCTCTCCCCCTCTCTCTGTCGCTTTTTGTCTCTCTCTTTGTACCTCTCTCCCTCTGCCCCTCACCCCTCCCTCTCTGTGCTACACCTGGAGAGCCATTACTGTCCCACTACAGGTGTGAGAGCGACCCTCCAGCCGCTCTATGGGACAATCATTGTATAACTTTATCACGAATGGCGGAAAGGAGTCATAAATTTTTATTCCGGTCATGGAGAAACGAAATTCTAGATCTAGATTTACTCGGGAAAGCCCAGCTCGAATGAAAGGTCCGGTCTAACTTGTAATTTGACTTTCCAGGGATGGTGGCGTGAGTTTGTCATTTGGATTCCCGATGAAAATGGTTACCTTTGAAAGACTCTCTATATAAAAGCTGATATTCTGTGGGTTCTATTTCTATTGATCATGTACGGTATGTAACTCGAGTGGAGTCGAGTTGACGTGCTGGGTTCAGCCATGTTTGTCAAACTCCAAGCACACAATCATGTCCATATCTGTCCTGTGATCATTGTTTAAATGTATAAGAATACGATGTTAGCTGTAGACACACGAACAAACACAAACACAAAACACAAAACACAAAACAAAAAAAACAACAAAAAAAAACTAAAAGAAAAAACGACAACAGAAAAAAAAATTAAGCATAGAAAATCCGGACGAAATTTATCAATACTGAAGTGTTAACGGACCGTTTTTGTCTTTGGTTTCCTTTTAAGAAGGATCCCATCCGCCCTGTTCTGAAGAGATGACAAAGTCAATAGATTGTAACAGAGAAGAAATGAAACCGCATAGATTATAGAAAGAATACAAATAGGAGTTGTACGAATGTAGCCTAACTCAGATGAATAAAGTTGCCAGTATTTCCCATACCAAGGCCTACACAAAGCGCACGACATCAGGTGTGGGTCATCCTGTACGGACATCCAAGCACGCGCCACTCTAGTCAAAGGGACATTACCCCTCTCACTCTAAACCTTAAACAAGAGGGAAAATGAAAATATAAAAAAACAGCAAAACTAACAAAATTATTTTCCAAAAATCTCACACAACAACAGGCCGCAGGTGGACAGGTCCGACATGAAGTCCTGTCGAGTGACCTGACAGAGCGGGTAGACCCACCCACCTCAAGTGTCGTCCCTGGCAGAGCGCTCCTCATTTCAAGAGGCAAGAGCGCAATTATTTTGTTAAAAAACACCCCCACTAAAGTTATGAAACTTGTTAGGACAATACTCAGCTATGACTTGTACGTATATGACTCAGAAGCAACAGTTATAGTTCCTGAACCCCAGCCTACATAAGCCGCAGGGACCAGGTGTACAGCACTGACATGAAGACCTACTCACGCATCCTTTCGGTCTGACCTCAATCCCCCTGACCACTCCCTGCCTCCGGCCTGTCCAGAGCCCGAGTGACCGTGGAGTGGACAAGCGATCATTGTGGGCCACTCGTCGCTAGGAAATCCGCGCCAAGATGGCGGCGCTGAGCTGTCTCGCGCGCCACTAGAACCCGTCAACCGGCAGCCCGCCACAAAGCCCCGGATGTGGACAGCGCTTTCACTCGGGGCTTCCGCCGGGGATTCTGGGACGCGACGCTGCCTTCTGGAGATCAGAGTGTCCACTGTCCACTCAAGTGGCGATACCTTGGCCTGGGGTGGAGCTACTCTGGCCAGGAGTAGAGTTGGTTACGTCTCTGCACAGAATGCACTCTTTTGGACAATAGTAGTAAGAATGGATATGTATTGGGACTTAACGTCACTCATATAACACTCGTGTTCATTGCTTTAAGACGTAGCCATTAGTGTTACCATTATAGGTTAGTTGATTTGGTAAACTGGGAGAGAGAGAGAGGCAGACAGAAAGGCTATGTTTCACGATAATGGGGTATTCCTTTGTAAACCATTTTATAGTTTCTATACTTCGATCTGATTCGTAAATATATATCTTTCCCTTCTTACTTATACATAAATGAAATGGCACTCTATTCTGTGTAAAGAGAGTGTCATTGTGTCGATGTTCTTCTCTCCCCTGCGATGGGTACGCTTTAACTCATATGATGAGCAATTAATTTAATTCAAAGTTCATACATTTCACGGACATGAACACAATAGATCGATCGAAGGACATATTTGCTCCACAAAAATAACGGAATTAGTTTAACTCTAAGTGCCTTTAGGTTGGTTTAGTCCAAAACGAATCGTAGTGAGATAGGTCTGAGCTTAACAGTTTACTGCCTCAAGACAGTCACCAACTATATATATATTTGCATTATCTAAAAGCAATGAACACGAGTGTTATATGTAGCCCAAAAAGTACATGCCCCCGTATAGGCACCCCCCCCCCCCCAGGGGAACCTAGGAGACGTTAAACCCGGAGAGAGGGAGAGAATTCTCTCCCTCCCTCTATAGAGGACAACCGAACATTACCTCTTGATCTTGCATGTTATTTGGATTTGGGTGGCTGGCAACACCAAGGTTATATCTCTCTCTCTCTCTCTCCCAGTTTACCAAAACACCTGTCTCTGTTAAACAGTTTACCAAATCAACTAACCTATAATGGTAACACTAATGGCAACGCAGTCTCGATATTTAATACATGGTATACCCACGGCCTCAAGGAAGAAAACAGAGCGACACGTCTTCTGTTGCATCACTTTCTTCACTTTCCAGTGTCCACTGATATTTAGAACGTAATTGTAAACCAATACTCGACTGTTCCGTGTAGATCTCCCCTCAGGAAGTCTGGTGCAGACCCACTTGGCAATGTGATCCTAGAGCTCGGGGTTACTTGGAGGCTCAATGGCCGAACCATGACGTGTACTGGTGTAGTTGCTGTATCAGACTACACGACTACGGCTGTACGAGATCAGATGGTGCCAGCAACCAGCGCCTGAGGGGATGGTCGTCCGCCCACACCGTGAGGAAAGAAAAATCTTCAGCTTTGCCCAAAGACTTCCCATTAAAAAGTCAGTGTCACCGAATTGTCTGAACTAAATAAATTGTAATTTGCACGTCCAAATCTGTTAATTTTACATTTTCAGTTTGGCTTCCTCGATGTAAGAGACAGTCTGTTGTAGGGTTTCCAGGGTACCCCATAATTTTTGCTCCAGTGTTGTATCTGAAGGCCATATTGTTTGCCTGAGCTGGGAATAAGAGTGGCATGCCATGAGGACATGTTCTGGAGTTTGAGGGATGTCTCCGCATTCACAGAAAGGAGTGTTGCTGATCTTCAATTTGTACATGGGAGCATTTAGTTAACAATGTCCTGTTCTAAGTCTAAATATGACGAACTAAATGTTACATTATAAGAGCGCACTCTACTTGTATTTTCTATTGAACTCTTTATAATAATTTGACTTTTACTTAAACTGATCCTCACCCTCGACTCTAAATCTTTTTACTCTGTTATTTTCGAAAAGATATGGCGACCTAAATGTGTAGTGTAGTAACTTTTATCATTATTATTATTATTATTATTATTATTATTATTATTATTATTATTATTATTATTATTATTATTATTATTAGTAATGTTACATGTATTATTATTATTATCGTGTGGGAGGCCTGTTTGATTTTGAATTCTGTATTTGCAAATGCGATTTGTTACAATACAAATAAAACATACTCTTTTTTATCATGGCTACAAGTAATAATGCGACGATAAAATATGGTGCTACTTCTTGATGTATGTCAAAAAGACATAAAATTACATGTGTATTACAGAGAGGGATGAGAACTCATGAGGGAGAGCGAGAGAGAGAAATAGAAAATATTGAAATGAGAGAGGAGGGGAGAGAGAGAGAGAAAAACATGAGAGAGAGAGAGAGAGAGAGAGAGAGAGAGAGAGAGAGAGAGAGAGAGAGAGAGAGAGAGAGAGAGAGAGAGAGAGAGAGAGAGAGAGAGAGAGAGAGAGAGAGAGAGAGAGAGAGAGAGAGAGAGAGAGAGAGAGAGAGAGAGAAAATAAGTAAACAAAATACATTCAGTCACGGTGCATGGGTTTCAGCATGAGAAACGACAAAGTCAATTGTAACGATCGTTGTTCAACAAACAAGTTTTTATTGGAAACAATAGTCATTAACATGTCAGAGTAATTCAATATATCACATCTTTGGCATCATCGCCCAAGTTTATCATAAAGACATTATAATTATGTACTGGTTGAATGGTTTCCTAACATCTCACGTCAGAAGCTAGCCAGTAGCCTATATTGTAGACGGGTCCCATGACTTGTTGATGTTGAGTTGGTTTAACGTCCAACATCAGCACTATATAGCCTATATTGTAGAAGGGTCCCAAGAGAATATTTCATCACAGCGACAGAACTGACACACCACAGCTCTTATCTGAGCTGCTCGGACACTCGCCCAAACATAACAGAACTCCAAACGAATAAATCTCCCTGAATTTAGGTTTTTACCCAGACACCTCTTGATTGAGACCAACGCTCTACCACTTGTAGTACTCTTTACTTTGTCCCCCAAACATGCACGGTACACGATACTCTATGACAACCAAGCGGTCGAAAATGTATTGACTCCCATATATTGCTTGAAATCCTAGATCTGTACAGATTACTGTAATTACCTTGCTCTAACAGAAAATAATAATCCACAGCACTGATTGCGTCTTTCTGTAGACCACTTAAGAACGCCAGGTTCCACTTGAAAATGATCAAGCCAAGGAAATTTGCAGGATTTACAGAAATTTGTTCATCCCTGTGTACTAGGTATAGGGTGTACTAATTCACCTTCCAGCACGAACTCTGGTTTGGGTCTGTGCTAGTACAAGTTAGTACAACAAAGAGACGGGCTGATTCTGAGTTTGCTGCCAAGCGCCCAATGCTAGCATTACGCACGTGCACAATGTGCTGTGGAAGGAGCCCAACACTGACGGTTGGCAGTTTTACCTTCTGCCACAACAGGACAGGGCAGGGATACTAAACTACTACAATACTAGAGCCCGTCTCAGCCAGTCACATTATACTAACACCGACCCAACCAGCAGGCGACAAAATCAAACTTTGTGACCCCTTGTAGGTTTTGAACCAGGAATCTCCTGATGCGGAGCCCAGCGCTCTACCAAGTGCGCCCAAGTGACCCAATGAGGCAGGGATCCTGGATTGATGCTATGACTCAAGCTGTCAGATGTTAAGTCTAGGGGCCTGTCACTGTATATGATCTTTAGTAGGGACAAAAATATTCTAATCTTGAGATTTTGTGTACAAATGTTTCTTTTCTTTAACCTACTCATGTACAACAATCTCTGCGAAATTGTAATAAAAAAAAAAAAGAGAGAGAGAGAAACATCGTGAAGCCTCTTTGATTCGTTTGAATTCATAAAAATGTTAAGACCTAATGAATAAAGTACAATGTTTTGATATAAATGTGTTAATTTTTAATTTTGTAGAGCCAACACTTAAAAAGGTTTACAGAAATGTTGGAAGCACATGTTGATTTAAATTTTCCAAGTTAATTTTGCCACTATAATTCACATTTTGAGCAGCAAACTTTCATTCATTGAAAGTTAAAAAAAACAACAACAACAATATAACAGGAGTAAAAATAACATTGCTGTAGGGGATAAACAAAAGAGGAAAGACAGTGAGAGAAAAAAAAAGAAGGTAGAGAAAGAATACAAAAAGTTAGCACCTATAACAGTGAACATTTATTTCCTTTTAGTCTCCGCCAGCGTTAGATAAATTACGCCCAAAGCGTAATGTTGGCAGGTCTGAGTGAACATTTTCGCCGTATAGGATCCCCCAGGGGAACCTAGGAGACGTTAAACCCGGAGAGAGGGAGAGAATTCTCTCCCTGCCTCTATAGAGGAACAGTGAACATTTATTTCCTTTTACACTTTTAGTTTCCGCCCGCGTTTGACCCCTCCACTGTTCCCACCTTGCACATCATTTACGCCTCTCAAAGACGTCTATGATGGAAACAGAGACCATGTCCACTTTTAGTTTCCGTTAGCCCACTACACTGCTCTCTAAAAGTCGTCTATGATGGAGACAGAGACCACTACACTGCCCCGGTCTCTAAAAGTCGTCTATGATGGAGACAGAGACCACTACACTGCCCCTGTCTCTAAAAGTCATCTATGATGGAAACAGAGACCACTACACTGCCCCTGCCGCTGTCTCTTAGGTGTCTGAGACCACTAGACTGCTCCTGTCTCTAAAAGTCGTCTATGATGGAGACAGAGACCACTAGACTGCCTATGATGGAGACAGAGACCACTAGACTGCTCCTGCCTCTAAAAGTCGTCTATGATGGAGACAGAGACCACTAGACTGCCCCTGTCTCTAAAAGTCGTCTATGATGGAGACAGAGACCACTACACTGCTCCTGCCTCTAAAAGTCGTCTATGATGGAGACAGAGACCACTACACTGCTCCTCTCTCTAAAAGCCGTCTACGATGGAAACAGACACCACTACACTGCCCCTGTCTCTAAAAGTCATCTATGATGGAGACAGAGACCACTGCCTTGCATATTCAATCTCTCTCTAAAAGTCGTCTATGATGGAGACAGAGACCACTAGACTGCCCCTGCCTCTAAAAGTCCTCTATGATGGAGACCGAGACGATGTTCTCCCCGCGCAGGAGCAGCTGGTTCAGGTGTCTGTGCTCCACATTCTCATCGGGAATTCCCAGCAGGAGGGCCTCCCTCTCAAACCTGGACCTCGGCACGGACTCGCTCGAGTAGACACTCTTCAGCAGCCTGAGATTCAGTTTGGAAGTTTTTACACGCGTTTCTCTATTGCCTTCCATGGACCTGTCACTTGCTTTGTGTGAGCCTGTTTCTAGTGATGGGTTAGCAGGATTGTGCTTGTCTATGCTCGCCACATCTTTTCCTGACCGTTGGGCAGTCACGTCATCTTCTGCTGCCGTGCCGACTCTAGCCCGAGTTGCATCCACGCCGAGGTCTTGTCCCGCAGTGGGCGCAGTGGCACCCGGCACTGAGGGTATCTTGTCATCGCTGGCCCTGGAGGAGAGTCTGTGTTGGGCTGCCCACTGCGTCTGCCGCTCGTCTCGCTCTCGTGTCAGGGTGACCTGCGCGTCGAGCAACTTGTGAGATATTCTCTGAGTGGGAAAAATACAAAGAATGATGTGAATGAACTAAAGTAAGAAAATCACCTCACAGTGTCAAAGATCATAGCCTGATCGCCTGATTGTCAATACAGACACGTTTTCCCTGGCAGACAACAGAAGATGCAGATAACTTCACAGTGGCAGGTCCTGAGGAGTGCTCATAGCCTGATCATAAATAGATCTACACTGACAATCTACATAGACACAACAAAATATACAGAGGGGTGAATGAACTCGTCATATGGCAGAGGCAGCTCACAGTGTCCGAGATCTAGACCCTGATTAGCCAAACTGATATGAGAAATTAAATTAATTTAATTAACTTCTGTCATCGTAACTAAGAGCAAGGAGGTCTAAATATCAACTATCTCATTAAATTAAATTTGTCTGTGATATTTCTCCTTGTCAAGGCCTGTAATCAAAGTTAACATTTCGCCTGCAATAAACTACTGACTATTTTAAAAGTATAGTGTCCATAGAATGAATTAAAAAGACATATATACTGAGTTCATCATTGTCAAATTCTCTTAACAATTAACCCTTCTCTTGTAGAAATAACTTTCTGCTAGACATATCCCAATTTACAAGTTAAGTAGAGATTTCTATAGAACTTTGAAAACTTGTATTTTTATTGGTAAAAAGGAAACATAACAACCTTTTGGAGATCAATATAAAATTCAATTAACAACTATTTAAAAACCACAGAACATAATTAGTTTCAAAACAAACTGACAGTGTAGACTTTATTCCTAAAAGCTTCTTGGTTGAAATAGATACTTTTAATGAGAAATCCAAGAGTAAAATGAAACAATCAAGAAAAAAAGACTTTACTTCTATAACCAAAATTAAAAATTGTTTACTATATTTTTGTGCATGTGTTGGGAGCTTTCGGTTCACCCTCGCAAAATTAGTAGATCAGAATTGACATAGGATATTGTTACCGAGCTAGAACTTACTACTAATACTAGTCGATTGTAACGTTTACTGTATACGGGGGGTGACTTTGACAGCCCAGGGGGAATTTTTATTAGCTTTAAAATACTTGGAATTGAAATATTGGTGAAATTTTTAGTATTTCTTAAAAATCCATTTGAAAAATGATAACACCAGAATTATAGCCATAATTTTGAAATGAAACTAACCAGAGATCATCTCTAAAACCTCCCCATTCTTTTGGAAAGGAGGTGATTTTGGCACCCCACCCCATAAAGAGGTAAAAAACTATGACATTCCTATCAGTACAGACTACACAGACACCCTGGCACTGTGAAGAGGACAGCTGAGATTTATGTGGGTTGAGGAAATTTGAATTGAGTTACTCACAGCTCTCACTTTTCCAAGGGCAGGGGGCCGTCTGTAAATCTCGTCTACATCAATCAGTGCCTGAAAAGATGAGTTTGTTCTTTATTGCCCTGAGCAAGAGTTTCTTTACATAAATCAAATTAGCAAGATGACCGCTAGCCATTCATCATGTGCCGTGCTTTGTAGCGTTAGTGATCATGCCTGTCTAAACTTTCCGATCCTTCACCGCTTTCCCTGTGTTAAGCCATTAAATGCTTTGTAGCGTTAGTGACCATGAAGTCTAAACTTTCCGATCCTTCACCGCTTTCCCTGTGTTAAGCCATTAAATGAAGTCTGCCTAGTATTATCAGACCTACCAACCTAAGATTGGCGGCTTCTTCATCCCTACCTCAGATTATTGACTACAGGATCATGAGGCACCATGACTGATTGTTCAAAGAGAAAAAAATTTTAAAAGTAAAATTATATAATGCGATAGCACAGCAAAAACTTGTTCACCATACCTTCAGAGTAGAAAGATGATATACTACCAGTGATATACCATTCTGGTTAGATAATAAGAACCTTGATCGGGTCTAATACAATGGCGAGTCCTTACTTCTTTAACTTACAATGGTCACTGTCACAACATTGATATGCAAATTGATGCTTTGCAATGCAGACATCAACTGTGTATTACACTATTGAACACAACCCAAACAAAATAATTATGACCGGACGATAATATACATAAAGCTGACTATCGATATACGGTAAATCAAACAATAAAACTAGAGGTAATAGTAATTGGATTGAAAAAGTGAAAACAAAAGTACATGTGCCTTATTATCGGATAGGTAATATTGATAGTTCTACATTGTGTGTATGAAGTCTATTTTGTTGGGCCATATCTGAACCAGTGGCTAGAAACTGAAGTTATAGATAGTACTAGCTTCCACTCGCCGCAATACGGCAGGGGCTGCCTGTAAGGGGGTAATTTACCGTAATGTTGGTAGGTCTGTATGATCTTTCCTCATTGGTTTCCCCTAGCGTGCTTTGTAGCGCGACTGACCATGCCCCTCCACACTTTCCCTACGTTAAGCCATTAAATAGAAGTCTGCCTGTTTTCTTTCCTCATTGGTTTTCCTTTCAACCATTCTAGCTTTTCTCTTTTCATCACATGGCTACAAAATTGCTTTGCGTCTACAAATTGATGTGTTAGCTTCTGGTAAAACTGTTTCATTCGACTTCCTGCTGCCCACAAAGTTCTGAGTATTCCTCTGACGAACCACAGTTCGGCTGACTCCAGTTTCTCCAGTAGTTTTTTCAGTCTTTCTTTTTAGATTGTCAAAGTCATTCATTTATACATAAGTATAGGTTCAATGCGGCACTGAAATAGACTATAATTATTACGGCCAATATTGCTTAAGATAGACTAATTGGCGAGGAAAGTTTCAGACTGTACAGCTAGAACATAGGACTGGAAGGAGTGGCGTGCCGTTTCACCTCAAACTCCTCAGAGCCACACATACTCTTACACTCAGGCAGTAATCAAAACTTATCACTGTCCAAGACAGAATAATGAGACCAGCTGAGACAGGAGTCCTGGTCTCCCTGCCTTGTCTCGTGTCTGACAGTACAAAAAACTGTCAGATGTTAGTCTTGGGGCCTCTCTCAATAAAGTCTACATAGTGCTGACATTGGATCTTCAACCAACTCAGCTAAACTAACTGTCCAAGAAAAGCTAGTAGAAACCTAACCACCCAGGGGGGACTTGGAGCACCAACAATGACAAGTGATACCCATAGCAAAGTGGGACATGGGAAAATAAGGGCTGTCTGGTTTTTTATTTTTCACTTTTGTTATTTCGTTGTTTTGTTGTGTTTTCTTTTGGTGTAAAATTCAAATCTTCTCACCCTGTCCTAGAATTAACTTTAAAAGTTTCCAACCCGGCTGCTGCCAGCTCCCACCAACATGAAACACTTCCGTCACACGACGCTATGAAGAACTCACCATGTTACAATATTTATCGAAGGCGATAATATAACCTCGGCAAACACTGCTCAACGTGACAGCCCCTCTCATCACAACTCTCACATGCTCTTTGTTGTTCACACAGCGCGTCAATAAACTTAGAGGGCCTGACACTGAGAAAGAAAACAACAGAGACACAAGTTTGATTTGTAGATTGCAAAGTTTCTCAAAGTAAAAACACAACTAAAATTACCAGAGTCTCAATGATGCATCAATCAAAGTAAATCATACCTCTGTTGACAGATTTTGGTTAGGACCTATTGTTCAGTTTAAAATTGTGTGTTAAATGAAGTTTTTTTAAAAAAAAAAAACCTGAAAAATAAAAACCTCAGAATTTTTCTTTCTGGCTAGGTTGTACAAAATTGCTACTCAGTATTTACTGGATTCCATTCTGGTGAAGATATTTTTCAGTTCTCTCCGTCCTTGTGGCTTTGGGATCCTCTCCTCTTCGCTTTGGGGTATGCTCCCACCAGCCTCTGCACTCCTTATCTCCTGTGGAAAAAAAAAACATTTATAAAATATTAATGGAATAAATCTAAGTATAAAATTTAAGTGAACTAAAAAAATGTAAAAGACATTTGTAAATTGCTGGACCTTTTTGAGTTCGGATTGAGGTTTATATAAACTTATATCTAAACTCAATGATTAGAAGAGGCTGCTCTCTCTCACTCAATTCCCCCACTTATTTCAACCGAAATAAACATCTATAGATGGAAAGGAGCACAGGAACGTCCTAAAACTCAGTTCATTTCCTATATCTCCAAATAGCAACAGAAATGGGCATTGTCTCTCAAATGTGCTCTCTAATTCTCTCCCTCTTGCTGTCAAAGTAGGTGTTCAATTCAGTCTCTTGACTGGGTAATCGTAGGTCGAAGAGGTGACATGGTCGGCATTTTGTAAGACAGCGAACGCTAGACCACTCTGGTCTCTGCCAATCCTGTCAGGGTTGGGCTGTCCAGTCACTCCAGTCCATTCCTCCAGCTTGTCTGCAGACACTTCATCTTTCCAGGAAATTCCTAAAATGCCCCAGCAGCACTTGTTCTCTAAAGCTTGTATCCTTTGTGTAATTTTCGGCTTTCATTTCCAACTTTTGCAGGCTTAAAGAGGGGTCGATAGGGAAAGAGATCTGTATAATTTTAACTTGTATGGAAGCCGATACTTCTGCAGCTACAGATCTTGTTTAGTTGGACATCCTGGCTGTTGCGATGATTTCCACAGGGGAACGCCCATCAATGGTTTAGCGACAACGTGAGTTATTATAATGTATTTGGAACATCACGAAATCCTGATCAGGGGTCTGAGACTAAGTGGAAACTTGGTCTACCACAGGGTAGCAAAGGGAAGGAGTGTTTTACGTCATCCTTGGAGATTGAACACTGTGCACCCCAACAGTACACCGGTGACATAAGGTTTATTGAAAGGCAATTGTCTTAAAAGTTGCAGTTAGTGATCCAAATCTACATAGTAAACATGTGCTAATTAAACAAAAAAACCATCTCAAACTTCTTAAGTATCAAAGTGTTTCAGATGGCTCTGAGAATGTAAAAACCAGTAAAGCTGTGCAGTGTAGTATTATCTAGCCTACTTGCAAACCCAACGTTTGAGAGATGCAGCCATTTCTAAGAGACTATTTAACTACCCCCAAGCAAAGCACTGGCAGGGAAAATCGAATAGAAATATGGTGGCTCAAGCCATAGCATTCTCTTTTTCTGAGTTTTAAAAAAAGATTAGAAGGTCAAGGTATACATCATGAATGAAAAAGATAAAGACAAAGAAAACAGAATAAATCAATCACAGACCTGTAGAAAGAACAGACCTGAACATGTTTGAAACGTAAGTAGATTTACATAATTTTAAAATAAAAATTTCTTGCTTTTTTGTTTGCAGTGAGAAAGTAAAGTGTCTAAATATACTTGCAGAAACAATTTTAAAGCATTAATGATTAAA
Organism: Elysia chlorotica; assembly: GCA_003991915.1. Classification (NCBI taxonomy): domain Eukaryota; kingdom Metazoa; phylum Mollusca; class Gastropoda; family Plakobranchidae; genus Elysia; species Elysia chlorotica. Next base: position 92,596 of record RQTK01000652.1, read on the forward strand.
TCACCTGATGCAAATCGTCCGTTCTATGGTCTTTTATTAGTTTTAAGACAGCTGATTGAGATTGCCTTCCACGTTCCGGTTCTTTGATCCCTCTACCCTTATCCCCATCGGATGTTGGTTTTAAATTTGATCTTGACGAAGATGAATCCCTCTCATTTGTTGATTTCAAACCCTTATCACATTTAGGTCTACTTGAAAGCACTCCAGAATCAATTTTCAATCCGGGTTTGTTTTTAGTAGGCTGATTACTTGATCTACATGGTCTCGCATCCTTTTTATCTCTTTCTTTCGTTGCACTAGATTGTCTACGTTTGACTGCATCCTCATAGCTAGATAAGGATTTAAATGTCATAATATCTGGAGAAGGGACAACAATATTTTCTGATTTAAGTGCCAATGAAGGATTAAAGTTGGGAGAACAGAAATCAATTTCCTCTTCATTGAGACTATCGAGCACAATAAAATCTTCTTCAAGATCTTGTTCCGGTGGTGAGGGTGTTGATTTATCCTCTGGATTCACTTTGTCCATTATAATAAATCTTTCTCGATCTAAAGCAGTTGATTGATCAGGTTCATTAGTCTAAGAACTTGGAGAAGCCGCCGTTTGCGGTTAATCAGCCATCTTGGTTAATGAAAGTTTTTTCTAGTTATTTCCCCTTGCGAATCCAGTCATTCCAGGAGGTGTTTACTGTTGGCCAACTAAACGAAGTTATGATAGTGCTGCCAGCTAAATAACTCAGTCCACAATTCTTGAGAATTGTGCATTGTTGATTTGATTTATAAATACACTATAAAAATATCAGCCTATTTCACTTAATTATTACATTTTAAAATACATGTATTCACACAATCAAGTACTAAAATCGACTCTTCTGCAGTGGAAGAATGAACATTTAAATATGCGAAGCTCGTTAGTGGCGAATCGTCATAGTTACACGACCGACGCTGAATGAACTTTCATTTCCTCTTTCAATTTCACCACTGTTTCTGTTATGCCTAGTAGATCTATAATCATAGATGCGATGAGAACGTCTTAAGTCCTCATTTGTTTTAGCTGAAAATTTTTTTTGGGATACTAGGATTGTTAATCAGCATACAAACTAGCATTTAGAGCCTTGAACCTGATCTAGATTTAGATTCATTAGCAACAAGGCTTTTGCATTTTTTCTTTATTATTGAATAACGTTTATCTGAAATCTCCATTTATCAAATAAAAGTAGAGCCGAACAAAAGCCCTGTAAAGCAAAGATGCCGCCTAAGAAAGGAAAAGGAAAAAAGAAAGGGAAAGGAAAGGGGGATGATACCCCTGCTGAGTTGGAGAAGCCGAAAACACCTGAACCAACAGAAAAGGAGATTTTACTAAAGGCTGAGTAAGTTATCTAGGCAGATCCTTGGCTAAAGACTACGTTTTTATGCTGTTTGAGTCTGTTTCTTTTTCAACCAAACAAAGTGCAAAAATTTGCATTAGAACCGGTAAAAGTTTTTTTTGGTAAAATAAGATTGTGCAAAAAGAAAATTCTTGTGCTGACAATATATTTATGAATCACAAAAACAGGGAAGAGAAAGATAGAAAGAGAGACAGAGAGATTAGAGTAAAGTGGACTTTATATGTATAGATGTTTTGGATAAAGATTTTTTGAAATACTTTTTAAAACACTTTTGTTGTTCAGAAATGTCTCCTTATGTAATATGAATCATGTTAATATAAAGTTTTTACCCTTTACTTTGCAGTTTGAATTATGGGGTATTTTGTTTCCATTGTTATTGGCCCAGCAAATGTAGCCCTTCATGTATGCAATACTAGATGTTTTCTTTATGTTCTTGTATTTCAGATTGGAGCAGGTCACACTCCAGCTGGAAAAAGACAAGCAGACGGTGAACGAGCTGTATCCTATCTTTATGTTTACTTGATAACACATATAAATAGTTTCGAGCCTACATTAAAAATATAAATTCTATTTTATCAAAACACACATTTTCATAATTTTTTTTTGGATGAACTAGTGTCCCCATTTTTTTTTTGTTAGGAAAATATTATGGTTGAGAATTAAAAGTAAAACCACCTACTTCAACAATGACCTTTTGTGCCTCTGTCTATGAAATTTTTGGAATTAAAAAAATCTGCTACTTTATTGATTTATGATTTTTTAATTTTATTTCAACTTCATTTGAAATAGACATCATGCCCAGAATTAAAAGAAAAAAATCGATGATACATAAATTTGGCATTTCTTTTGACAAAGTCAACTTAATTATTTTAGATATAATACTAATTTTAAAAACTTAATAAATAATATTTTCTTTTATCAAACTACTTTACTTTTTAAACAAAAAAGTGGGAATCTGATATCACGGAAAATATAAGTAGCAGTAACTTTAACTCATATCAATGCCTAAAAATCCTTAATTTTATAAAGGAAACAAGAGAACGAATGGCTACAGAATGAAGCACAAAAAATTCGAATTGAAAGTGTAAGTTGAATTCTTTTTTTTTCTTTTAGCTTTATTATTTTACAGTGCTTGATAAAAATCTTTATATCAAATGAAGAGTTTCACAATAATTGCTAATCACTCAAGCACTATATTTTTCATATTGAATAAAATGCTCTTAAAATTAAATAGTTCAAAAGCTCTACAGACAGGTCCTCATAACAGGTTATTTTTATTTTTTTAATCATACCTGACCTTTGTTTTGTCACAGGATTTTTAGTGGTGTAAATATTGATTTACAAAATCTAAATTAACAAATTTGGTAGAGAGAGATCACGCGCACAGTAAAGCTGCTGTACTGCCATTCTGAGTGTACTTGATAACAGTTGAATATTGCCGTAGACATCAGCTCAGTATGACACCTGACCACAAGGTTGTCCACAATGAAAATGTAACCAAGAGCAGAGTGGGGATAAATCGAAACCATAAAGCGCGGTCACTGTGAGAGGGAAACATCTTTCCATGGAGAAAATATTTCTAGAATTGCTCAGTATTTAATGTAAAGTCAGGATGGGTTAGTAAGCCTACATATATTTCTTAATAGTGCGTTAAATAAATCACGATATGATGATTTCGTATGCCAAAACATAAACAAATTTTGATGGTTTCTTTTTTATACCAATCGAGAAAGGTAAATAACATTATTGCATTCTTTTGTGTGCATACATCAAGTTGCTTTTAAGCTAAGATATTTGGGCTGAATATTAGACATCTGTACTATCGTCAAAAACTCTTAATGGTACTGAGCACTGGTCAGACCCATATTAATCTGACACCACCCGACTACTGTTAATATACCTCTGCTGTAATATACATTTAAAGAAATTTTTACTCTGACAGGTACACCAACATTTTTTTTTACATAGTCATACGATACACCCACCAATAGCCCAATTTAATATGAAAAGAATAACATGTAAGCCATGCATGCATTTGTATCTTGTTTATAACAATAGTTGGTTTGCCTGGCAAAAATGCCTGGGGTAAAATTTTAAATTCCATAAGTGACAAAATAAAGTTGCCATTTATATTCAAAAGGAAAAAAATAAATGGATACTCTTTCATTTATAGGATGTACATGTATGTTATGTAGACCTGTCTGTAGAGCTTTTGAACTTGAAAAGAATAACATGTAAGCCATGCATGCATTTGTATCGTTGTTTATTGCAATAGTTGGTTTGCCTGGCAAAAATGCCTGGGGTAAAATTTTAAATTCCATAAGTTACAAATGCATGCAAATGCATGCATTACATGTTATTCTTTTCATAATAAATTGGGCTATTGGTGGGTGTATCGTATGACTATGTAAAAAAAAAATGTTGGTGTACCTGTCAGAGTAAAAATTTCTTTAAATAGTATATTACAGCAGAGGTATATTAACAGTAGTGACGGGTGGGTCAGATTAAATATGGGGCTGACCAGTGCTCAGTACTATTAAAGTTTTTGACATAGTACAGTTGTCTAATATTCAGCCCAAATATCTTAGCTTAAAAGCAACTTGATGTATGCACACAAAAGAATGCAATAATGTTATTTACCTTTCTCGATTGGTATAAAAAAGAAACCATCAAAATTTGTTTATGTTTTGGCATACGAAATCATCATATCATGATTTATTTAACGCACTATTAAGAAATATATGTAGGCCTACTAACCTATCCTGACTTTACATTAAATACTTAACAATTCTAGAAATATTTTCTCCATGGAAAGATGTTTCCCTCTCACAGTGACCGCGCTTTATGGTTTCGATTTATCCTCACTCTGCTCTTGGTTACATTTTCATTGTGGACAACCTTGTGGTCAGGTGTCATACTGAGCTGATGTCTACGGCAATATCAACTGTTATCAAGTACACTCAGAATGGCAGTACAGCACCTTTACTCTGCTTGTGATCTCTCTCTACCAAATTCGTTAAGTTAGATTTTGTAAATCAATATTTACACCACTGAAAACCCTGTGACAAAACAAAGGTCAGGTATGATTACACACAAAAAATACCTATTCAAAATTTTCTGTTCAAGCAAACTGGACTTAACAATCATTCTTTCTGCTTTCCCTATAAGACTTAAAAACAGAATGAGAAAAATCCAGTGGCTGGCCCTATTGATCGTGAAAGTATTTTAAACATCTTGGTTTCTTTAAAATCTATAGTTTAGCACAATTTTACAAAATTAGTGCTTTATCTATCAAGCAAATACATATAGAATGTGTAGGTTTATTATTATTATTATTATTATTATTATTATTATTATTATTATTATTATTATTATTATTATTATTATTATCATTAT
>RQTK01000652.1:100911-139903 GCA_003991915.1 Elysia chlorotica
GAACTATGCCAACGACCTCAAAATGCTGCGGGAGGCCCGCCAGAAGAAAGCGTACAAGCCTCTGGAGCTGGGACAGGAGGAGGGGGAGGAGGACGCCCAAGTTTCTTTCAACCCCGGGGCAGAGAGCAGTCTCTCACTGCCACAAATTTGAATTGAGATGTGTTATAGGTTCTTTTTTTGTACAATCGCAGACCTGCAAAGACTTTTCCTTTTGGCCAAATACAAAATTTGGCTTGTCTGTAACAAAGGCTCAATGTCAAAGCTTATCTGGCATAAGGCTGTAAGAGAAAGTTAGCAGATACCACTCAACTTCAATAGACACCCAAATTTTATTAAGTTCATGTCATATTGATATACTTGCTAATAATATTTATATGTTGAATTTAAGCAGAAATACCTAAGAAGAAATAGATATTGTGCATCATCCTGTGGATGGAGCAGTTTCTAAGATTTCAAGGAAAAGTTTGCTTTTGAGATTTTTTAAAAAGAATTTCATGAAAGTTGTTTAAGAATTCCAATTCATATACTTGTGTATCGAGTCCAAATCCAAAGTGGTTTGTTATAAAGAATTGTCAAGATATACTTTAGTCAGTTTATAATCAAAAAGTTCTGTTCACAATATACCATGTTTGAAGGGTTGAAGTAAATGACACTTTAAAAAAAAGCTAATAAAACATATGATTGCAACATTAAGCATACACAAAACTGCTGAGCTGTTCAATAAATTATTTTTCTCAACCACTTTCAGGATCTTTTATTGTTTACTACAAAGGCTCTGTCACACTTAATATTAGGTTGACTGTCTCTTACTTTAATATTTCTTTGGTCACACAATGAAGTTCCTATGTGATCACTGGACCCCAGCCATGAATTTATATTCGACTTGCTAGGCACATTCTACTGACACGGCTCCAACCAGTTGTGGAAAGTGTGGCCACTAGAGTGGGTCTTGAACCCAGACCTCCTGTGCGCAAAGCCGATCATCTAACCACAGCGCTACAGCCCCCCCTCCCCCTCTCCCTTTTTCTTTAATATAGATTCAAAGAGCTTTTGATTTTATTTTTAAATGTGTGCAAAATTAAAACTCACTTGTAGATGTCTAAACAGTGAGCCACTGCGTTAATGTTATAGATAATTTATATGTACATTTTAATTCAATATCTTTTCATATTTTTTATGCAAACTGCGAGCTACTAAAGCTTACGTGCAGACTATATCTTTTTTCTTATGAAAAATAATTGCAAAAAAATCATCTTCTATACTCAAAATGGTGTACAATTTTAAAATCAATCCTGGAAGCCAAATTAAGAGGCTACACTTAGATGCTGAGATTTTTGTTTCAGATTTTAATGGGTTTCATAACTGAGGTAGTGGATAAAGGTAGAAGAAACCTACCGAGCCTCCTCTCTTTGTTTACCCAGATAAGCAATGTAACAGTAACACTAGTGGTTTGAATATAGATTCATATATTGCTTTAGAAGTGTTTGCGATGTACCAAAAATTGGCAAGAGAGCAGCTGACTAATCTTACAGCCTTCCTAGTTGATTAATGCATTGTTTATTAGAAAATCTTGCATCATCTAAAGTCTTTTACGCGAAACCACACTCATGTTTTCTACCTTTTGATAGGTTAAAATTTTGTAAGACCAAAATTTCCATTTGCCGTCTTTGATGAGAGAGCTTCAGCTTTCAAAGTTCAGTCACTTGAATCTTTTTTGTTTGGGGAAAAGATGAGGGATAGACAGGAGCCTTGGTTGTGATGCAGATGGTACCGGTATAATTTAAACATTTATGTACTATTATTTGCTTGGTTTAAAAAGAAAATTCGGGATGCATTATAATAGAACAACATGAGAAGCTGAGGTATTTTTGGTATTTATTTGTGGGTGAGACAAGCCAAAACAAAACTAAATTTAGAAATTGTAATAATATTCAACTGAAGCAAGGTTTTAAAAGAGAACACTTCAAATTTTTCTCATATACACAAAGGTTATCAAGTTACAAAGGATCGAGGCATTCACGTGGATATACATGTACAACAATCATTAAGTTATAGATGTATGAGCAGTACAATGAAAAATCAACAGTTTTTATTAAAAACTAGATCAGTGTAAAACTCATTTCACAGCTCGTTTGATGCGGCATATTATGTGGCTCGAGACGCACATAATGGAATAGTCATTTCGTCCTCAGAGTTATGTGGGTTCCATAAATACAGTTCTTGCAAGAATTATAAATAAAGACACACAAAAAAACACACTTTGAGTCAGAGAGATAATTATACACATTGTTAGAAATGTGAGAACATTTTACTTCGGAGCAATGTGTTTTTGTTGGTAGTGTCGTCATGATGTGTGTAGCTTTGGGGAAAATTCAGGATCCTTTTCTCAGTTGTTCCATTTCAAAATGATGCTCAGGGGAAACAAAAATAGTTACGTACGTTCAGGAACTTTTCTCCTGATGCTGGTTCCCAGCAGGTTCAACATTGAATGATCTTTATCTTTTCCTCGATAAAGATTTGTGACTCATAATACCTAAATCCAAAATGTCGGCATTAATTAATAGTGTTTGATTTGTTTTCACTAAATCCAAAATGTCGGCATTAATAAATAGTTTTTTGATTTGTTTTCAATCTAAAACACCCCTTAGCTAACCTGACAACATGAAACATACAGATACATGTAAACAAGAGCATTATTAAGCTAGGCTTTGTTACAAACACGAATCTTCCAATAATGGCTACAACAAAGCTCAAAGTGAAACAAGTAGAATCAGACAAGGCTACACTAGTGTCACAGAGGTTATCTCTCAGCCAGGCAGTAACTGGAGTAGCACAGGGTTCTAATTGCTTTTACTCTATATACAAGGTGTACAAAACTAACACACACTGGTTAGTGATATCTAGTGAAAAAAGACTGTCCATCAAAGTATTAGTAAAACAATAACCCGATTATAGAGGGCCTTGAAACTATAGCCCCTGAGGGCGGAGACGCCGAACCAGGAGCCCCACCCACCGCCCAGAGACGCCAAACCAGGAGCCCCACCCACCGCCCAGAGACTGGTCTCGGACGTGGCTCTGCCAGGAGGCAGCTATTGCACATCGTACAGGCCTTCAATTAGAACATTGTGAGGTTTGTTTACAAATCAAATATATCAAAAAAGCTAATAAAAAAAATCTGCACAGCTAAATTACAAATCAGTGCAATCCTTATTAATAAACTACATTGTATTTACAAAAGTAAAGACACTCAGTTTAATCATAAATTATTATTATGTAGGTTAAAGTATTGAATCAAAAACGTATCAGGCGAAAGTTCTTGGTATAAAATTCTTTGTAATTTGTTATACTAGGAAATATTTATAAACCAAACACAGAAAAGACACGCGTGGAACACATGACGATGGGTTTAATGCTGCTTTCTTTGCAACTTTTTGACATCTTAGACATCATTTATTTTGTCTAAGTTTATTTGTTACTTCATATAAAACTTGGAAATATTGTACTTTTTTAAAATGTGTACAGTCATACCAACGTGCATTTTTTTCACATAGAGGCCATAAAGCTCAAACCATCAATACTTTAGATATTTCATTGAGGCACTGGATTGACATTCTCGTGGTAGAAATGGAGCGTTCTTTTCAGATTTATGTGGAAGTTGGTGCTTCTGGTTGGTGTTACTCAGCCGGGCACATGCACTGTGGTTTATTGCTTTTGCTGTCGTGGCCTCTGCAGAAATCGCACATTGTAAGCTTTCATGGAACTGTGGGTTCAAAACTTGAGACCTTCTTCAAGCGTCCATAACTGGGAGAAAAGTCATTCCCCCTCAGAATGGAACCAGTCTTTCAATTGGTGTTGGTCGAAACAATTGATAAGACATGACAAATTTACTCTAAACTTCAACCCTTTTATTCAATAGTTGAAGTCTAGAAGGTCACTAGAATGGTAAAAGATATCAGTTTGTGAAAAACACACTGCTAGAAAAAAGCCACTGTTTGTGACTGCCAAACTAAAAATTAAAAAAAATTGCTACCAACCAATATTTTTTTTATAATGAACATATAGGCAAAGAGTGAAACAATCAGCCCAAATAAGCTAACAAGGCTTTTGAGTATGAGGCAGATTTAAATTAGGGTGTAAACATCAAATTAATAAACACTTTCTGTCTATGACACGAGAATAGCTAAAATTCGCCCGCCTTTTAGAAGAATTTTCAGCTACATCTACTAGCAGTGCTTTCTACGAAAATGTATTGTTTACCTTGTAAAGGAAAGGTGCAATCTCTACAATTCCTTACGACCCCTCTGTTCTTTAGCGAATCTTTTGTTTGGTTACATGCAGGCTTGCAGACTTTGTGTTTTACAAAGATTAGATTTCATTGAGGATAATTATTTTGAGAGATATTACCCATCGCCACATCCTTAACTCGTATTTGTATAGAGCATTACATAAAGAACAGCACAAAAACAATTTCCCGTCGATCGAATGGATCGAGTTTACAATCCGTCGAATGTTACACAATTCAGAGGAACAGCATTTTCTGTCACACTTCCATTTCAATTCAAATCAAATAACGATATGAGAACATAAAAAATTATTAAGTTTCAATGAAATTAATCTTCGTTGATTTTTCCTCTCGCCAAGTTTCTCGACGCTGGGGCAGCGGTCACGTGATGCTGGCAAGTCCGGCAGTCTAGACCTAGAAATCCGACGCTCCGATAGAGTCGTTGTAGTAGGGCTGCTGCAGCTGCTGATGCTGATGCTGTTGCTGCTGCTGCTGATGCTGCCCGGGACTGTAGAGAACGATGTTCTGCTGAGGTCTGGGCTTCACGGCAGGGCCGCCTCTGATTGGGCACAGCGTATGGACAGGGAAGGTTTAAACAGTTAGATAAACAAGCAAGACAAAAAAAAACCCCAACAACAACAACATCAAAAACCACATTACACATGAAAAATAAGATAAACACCACTACCACCACTAACAACAAAACAACAACAACAACAACAACAACAACAACAACAACAACAAAAACGACAACAAACGAATACAATGGGATGGGATTGGGACCTTCTTGAAAGAAAAACACGAGTAAAGTCAGGACAGGAAAATATTTACAATTTGTTGTAAGCTACATGCACTAGAGTCATCCATAAACATAACAATACAAAAATATATTAAACAAAGATAAAAGTCAATACTTGTGCAGTGAAATAATAGTAATAGCCTTGTTGCTAGTCATGTACTCTACAAGTCTCATCTGATTTCCTTGCAATGCTGGAGCACCCGCGCTAGCAGAAATCTACTCTTTATTTCATAGTGATTTTAAAATAAAGACTATCAACTGTACTCTTTACTGACATTAAAAGTTGTAGAGATAAAACCTGACATAATTTAGGGAGTGTAAAAGGGGGAGGCGAGGCAAAAGTATGGTGTTTAAAAATGTCTTTAGCTATAAATACGCTGTAAGTGTTTCAGAAGGCTGAACTGTCTGAGCACAACCCATAAATTACAGAAGACTGGCCAACTTTTATGAATTCCTGATCATTTGATAACTGGACGGACATGATCGACATGCGATGCAATAAATACTCAAGTACTGAGATTCAGGCTACTATCACATGAGTCAAGTCTAGTACTAGCAGGTCTAGCCCTACCTTAATAATTATTATATAATGGGGATTGCTTTCAAGTTCAATTGATTTTGAGCTAGTAGCCCAGTTTCAAGGGAATTATTTTGACAACGGTCATTAAGTTCCTCAAACATACGTGTGGATTAATTGTCGTTTAAACATTTAGCGCAAGTGCAGAAAAAAAAAAACTAACAACATAGACAGCATGCAAATAATAATATCTAGCCATGCCCAAAGATAAATAAAGATCCCAAAAATCAAGGGACAGAGAAGTAATTAGGCAAAACTGACAAGGTTGTTACTGTTAAAATTAGTGCTTATGTCTAACTGTGCTTTTGCTTCCATAATAAAAATCAATGAGAAAAATGTTATATTGCTTTCTTTTTTTAATCATTCCACAGCACATCTTCTCCTTCTTCTATTGAACATTAACTTGAAAATATTCTCACTTAAAACATAAATTAGCCTGAGCGAAAATGATAAGAAAGGTTATTCAATTTCAAAACTTGGTAAAAGGTCCAGGAGAGAAAAAGGTTTTGGTCGAGTGAAAATAATGTTAAAGATTATCTGAACGGGTTCACCACAGGGGGGCATAACTCACACTGCAATCGCGAGTCACTGAGAACTTAACAGGAGGAGGCTTCGTTCAGGGTTTGTTCATAAGTTGTTTACTATACTACTGATCTATTCCTTCAGATACAATTCATGACACTGCGTGGAAGCTCAAATACAATCTATCGATTTTTTACCTGCTTACGCCATTCTCCGGTGATCAAGGATGACGGTAGTTGTGGAGGTTGTGTATGCCCACAATGGTGACGGTTGTGGGTTTATGAAAGGACTCTTCCGGCGAGCGTTTTCTTGGATGGCTAAATATTTGCTCATTTTATTCCTTCTATATTCAATTCTTAATTAAATTTTGTTTCGCTAAGTTCACCAAAATGGAAGATGTCTGAATGCCGTAAATTGTCGGCTCTTTAAAGTCATATTTCTACCATTTCCAAAGAAGTGACCCCATCAGGATCACATGGAAAGCACAGCGCGACCCATGGCACATGTTAGTGGTTATCTGACTTGATATGTTGCTGACTGGAGCATCAGTCCTCGTGGAGTTGAACCAGTCTCTCAACACACAAACACTGAGTGGGACACTACCTAACAACCGAAAAGCGACCAAAATCTAAAATGTCGTTAGGGGGTCATTGCTCACAATTGAGGTCTTTTTTGCCTAAGGCTTGCTGATTCCTTCATGCGTAATGTCCATTGAATTGTTTAACCTTTGTACGTTTGTTTTGCATTGTTCAAATTATTATTGCTTGTTTTAACAATTGATTTTATACAATTTCCACAAGCAGCCTCGTTAACACAGAGTAACAAAACGAAAGACAACCTACAAACAAACAAACTCAAATGAGCAGACATAAGCCATGCAAATGTGAAGCCAAAGACTAAAGGAAAGTGTGCACGGAAAGAATAACGCTATATCAACGGAAAAGGACAACTAAAAACCGTGAGAAGAACATTGTAACCGAACCGTTAAGTTGTGAATCGGGCGGCAACCAAACTCCGAGTCTAGATCGACCTTAGTAAACCATTCTCGTGTTTGCCAGGTTGGCTGGGGGAAACTTGCAGCATTCCGTTACTCTGTGAGAGGGCGCGCGCATCTGGCTCACCTTTTGGCTTCCTGGTTGAGGAACTGGAGCACGGCCGACTGACTCCAGTCGCGGTCCCCGGCCTGGTTAGAGCCTGGGCCTGGCTTAGTACTGCAGAGGGAGGGGGGAGGCACAGGGAGGGGGGAGGCACAGGTATAAAAACACCCTCCCTGGTTAAGTTTGAAACTGACACGACGCGAGAATCAAGTTTCGATCTTCCACACAACCAAACCACCGCCAGTCACACTAATGAAAACTTATTTTGAGATGAAAAGATGGGGTTTGTATTTTCCTTTCTTTCTCCCTTAAAGTAACGATGAGAAAAGACTAATGTATGATAGAGGAAAGTTAAGAGCAGGCGAATCTAGTCATTAAACAATCTTGATTATTACGACCCTTCTACATTCAACTACTTATCACAGATGGTTTATGAAACTGTTGGCATTCTAAATCAATTATGGTAAGTATTGTTATTATATTCAACAGTGTTTTATTTAGGTACTGGCTGATATAATAGAGAAGAGACATCATAATTATTGCATTGAAGTTTATTGAATTAAGGACAGAACTTTAATAACGTGAATTAAAAGTTGCTGGCAATCAATTGATCTGAAACAAAGCTCTTCTTCCTTTCTTTCAGCCTATTTTGACAGGAAATACGATATTTTTAAACATTGAAACATCTCACGATATTACGCATATAACAATTTTAAAAATCTGGCATGAAAATGCATGTTTCCAATCGCCTTCGTTAATAAACGTTTTCGCCTTGTTTCTTCAAATAACAATGTTTTGTAATGATAATTTCGTGCGTCGCTTGATAATGAACAAAGATGGAAATGGAGTTGACTTGGATAACATTTACACAAGACACCAAGCATGGACATTCTCAAACAATAACTTAATGACGAAACGAAATGAAGATATGTCATACATATGCAAAGCAGTCAAACCATACTGAAATCTAAAATCTATCAATCTCCTAACAACCCAAAAGCATTCGCTAGGACACGATAAATGCAGTTAATTGTTGGCTTTATGTCTATGACTCGACTGAGTTAAGTACATGCTTGAATGTTGTTAACGCCGTGACAAGTTGGCACAAGTAGCATGATATTTGTTTTGTAGTTTTCTCTCTACGTAAACCTTCACCGTTCTTTAATAGGAATTCGTTGCTTTGCTGTTTCTTAAGTTACCCTATAAAAATAACATTTTTCTGTTAATACCTGTTGATTATTATTGTTTTTGTTGTTGTTGATGGTGGTGGTGGCAGTGGTGGTGGTGGTGGTAGTAGTGGTGGTGGTGGTGGAGTTTTTTGTTGTCGGTGCTCAATCATTGTTCTTAGTGATATGTTTTGCCATCAACTTTTTATAATGCTGTTGCTGTTTATGATCATGCTGAATATGAGGCATTCCTAATTTACCGATTAAGATTATTGATTACGCCCTGTATCCATTGGTTTTATAAATATAATCATAACATTCACATTAAACACGATGTCGTGTCTACTTCAGAATAATAAGCTTAAATGAATGTATGGCACAAACGGCAAGATGCTCTGGTGCCCCCAGGCCGAGAACTAGATCTACGCTACAAGATTACACTATCTATTCATGCTGAACGGCGCGCACTCGTGTTGGAAGGTAGCCTGCTGCTGCTCAGTAGAAACTAACAATATAATTACCGTAGGCCTACTCTAAAAGTGCTGCTTTTTCCTGGACAATTAGGGTATTCTGGAACAATACGATTAATTCAGACTGTCTAGTACTGTGTAAGTTTTATTTACTGGAATAAAATATATAAAAAAAATCTCGTGAATTAACCCATTGTCTCTAACGTTAATTTTTTTTTTAAACAAGTTTAAACACAACCATCATTCGTTACTATTTGTATCTGGTTTTGTTTCACCGGAGACAAGAGGTTCATCAACAGCGATCATCTCTCTTATTGTGAGATTGTCGGCAATCAGAGAATCTAAAATAGAAGCTCTAAATAGCAAAACAAAATAAATACCGATAGATCGTTACGATTATCACTGCTCTTCTCGAAATGGCGCGCGGTCTTGTGAATGTGGATCTTCATGGCGTACGAGGGGGGTATTTCACCTAGCTTTGGCTACGCGGCCGGCAAGGAAAAGAGTCTCCTCTGTCAGACCTCGGACAGAAACGTTACCATCTAGATCTAGATCTGGCTCTACAAGGGAGGGAGATTCTGTCACAGAAACGTTACCATCTAGATCTAGATCTGGCTCTACAAGGCAGGGGGATTCTGTCACAGAAACGTTACCATCTAGATCTAGATCTGGCTCTACAAGGGAGGGAGATTCTGTCACAGAAACGTTACCATCTAGATCTAGATCTGGCTCTACAAGGGAGGGAGGTTCTGTCACAGAAGTTAGAGAACAACTAATGTGATCGCGTAGACATGCTGGCGATGGTTGAGATTCAGAGACTTTTCCTCTTTCTTGGTCATTGTTTGTTCGGGCAGGCACTGGGGAAGAGGTAGTTTGGACGGGGACAAATTGAGGAGGAAACACCCGTTTTAAAAGATTAATTTGGAAAGGATTTTGGGAAGGTAATACTGATATTTGACTGAGAATCATCGGGGGGTGGGGAAGATTTCAAACTCGGAGTAAGGAGAGGGAGAAATGGGAGGAGGCGAGCTAGATGCAAGGGGGTTCTAGGTGTCCACGGCCCGCAAGCCTAACTCACGCGTCGCCCGCCGACGGACTGAGGAGCTTGGCGTGGCTGGCGTACGTCTCCGCCACGTTCTGGTTGGAGTAGAGCCCCATGGGGGAGTTGTACTGCAGGTGCACCACCTTGGGATCGGGGTTTCCCGGAGCGGCTGGGGGAGCGGGGGAGAAGGGCACAGACCTGGCTGGCTGGCTCTGGTAGTCCGTGTCGCGCTCCCAGGGCTTCACGCCAGTCGCCGCCTTGAGCGTGGACCGCCAGGCGGGCGTGCTGTCGTCAAGCTGGTCCTCGGGCCGCTTCCAGGGAGGGGGAGCCTGCCACCGGACATGGGGGGAGTATACATTAATTCTATACATTAATTTATTGTGTAGTACTTGTATAGTACTTGTAAAAATTTATACACGGGCGATGGAGGGGCAAATAACTTGAGGCTTAAACTAGTTTCAACAGTTTCTACATGTTTTTTCATTAATTTATTGTATAGTACTTGTTAAGTACTTCTAAATACATTTTTTTTAAAGATTTTGCTTATTTTTCAGTCTGATATGGTTTACAGAATTGTCAATAAATCAGAACATATTGGTGAAGAACTAGAAAAATCAGAAAGAGAGAGAGAGAGAGAGAGAGAGAGAGAGAGAGAGAGAGAGAGAGAGAGAGAGAGAGAGAGAGAGAGAAAAAAGAGAGAGAAAGAGAGAGAGAGAGAGAGAGAGAGAGAGAGAGAGAAAGAGAGAAAAGAGAGAGAAAGAGAGAAAGAGAGAGAGAAAAAAAAGAGAGAAAGAGAGAGAGGTGGAGGGAGAGCTGTGTCACCACTAGTTCTTGACCCCAATCGCCAACCCATAGTCCAGAACTGCCAAACAGCGAACCACCAAAGCGTTCTCGTCGCTATAAAAATGTAAGTAGCAGAGCGCATGGCCCCACAGACTGTAAGTAACTAACTGTGAACAGCTATAGATGCGGTGTAGAGCTCACCGAGTGACTGAGTGCCGGGGCCTGCTGGCCGGGCGAGTAGGCTGCCTGTCCAGACGGTCGCCACACCGCGTTGCTCTGCTGAGGGCCGCGGTTCGAGTACTCCTGGCCGAACGCCTGGGGCTTGGGGGTCCGCGGCTTGGGGCTCACTGGGGGGCCGCGTGCTGGGGAGGGCGATACAGCGTTACAGTGGGGAGGGGGGGGGGTAGTAGTAATGGAATGGCAGACAAGATGGACGAAGAGGTTACAGTTAATTAATAATTATATCACCATTTTTGTCATCAACATCGTTTTCCGCCTGATTCATTCTCACAATAACAAACATTTCGATGGTTGGGCTATGATGTTGTTGTGATAACATTCATCCATACCATTACCTCCAAAATAGTTGTATAATAGTTTGTTGTATTTTACAGAAAACAGACGTCGTTATTTTGAACTGTTGCTTAATGGGGTGAAAACTACACAGAGGATGAAACTTTAAGGATTGAACTCTATAAGACTTTAAATTATAAAAAAAAAGTTCGAAATCAATAAAGTTGAATTGTTCAACCTATATCTTCATGAAAATAAAGTTATAAAATAAATGATATTATATACAAGTTTCACAAATCATAAGTTTAGTATTTTGCACACACGCTAACTAACATTTATACACACGCAAATTAAATTTTAGAATGTAGAGAGAAGCGAACCCAAACCAAACAAACACCGATGTTCATGAAGTATCAACGCAAGCATCAGTGATCAGCCAGCCTGGCTAGCTTTAACAAGCAAATCCAAACCCAAAATAAGAATCGTGTCAGCCAGAGTCTCAGAGTCTCAACCAGAGAACTTGGTACACGGCACTGACTTTCACTCTTTTCAAACGAACTGATGGAGACTTCAAAACACGAAGCAGTGGGCGAGTTTATATTCTCCATAAGATTAACATTGTTTTCCTAGCCAAAGAGTTGATGCAGACGTTATCAGCGCATTGGTGTGATTCTCATATCGCACACGTTATGGTGCACCTAAAAGGGAAGGACGGGAAACTTACTTTGGATTGCTGGCTTCATTGTGCAGATTGAGAGCCTACACAAACATCAGACGGTGTAGGTCTTAGTGAGAAATCTCTCAAAGGTAGCTTGTATTTTCTGGACACGCGATTGGAGCGATACGCCGACACATACATGTTTTCATCCAATCAAGATTTTTTTAAATGTTTGAAACACTTTACAAAAAGGACCAGACCCTTGGTTTTGTACAACCCGTATCGGATAAGAAAAGTTTGCTTTATGTATGCCGGGAAAAATCTAGCCTTCTCATAACTTGATCGTTGGTGTTAATTTTTTTTTTTATAACGAGAGGAGACGTGCGAAGAATTTTAATGCGAAAAGACAATCCGTGAGACACAAGTTTCGCACAACTCGTTATTAAATATGCACAGCTTGAGTTAAACAACATTATTCATAAAGAAAATAATATGAAAAAAAGAGAAAATTTAGCATCATTTCTTTTGATAAAACACAAACTGAAGAAGAAAAAGTTTCTTGAAAAGAAAATACTGCACACACATAATGTTAAACCAGAACTGAAAGAGATTTTGTTTCAAGCAATACATTTACATTTAGAAAAGATATTTACACACCGCACAACTTACTATTTTTTCCTTTTCTTTAAAGCAAATAAATGGGTGAGATTAATAATCCGATCAATTGCATCCAGTTGTAAAGTAGAAAAGAAATGGTATATTTACCTAGTACTAGCCCTGCTCATTCTTCTCATATACTTTTCAAAGACGTCGTAATTTTTTCAATTAACAAAAAAACAAAAAAAAACAAAAAAAAACAACCAGGAGATTTAAAAACAAACCTAAAAGATAATTTTAAATATTAAGTAATGCACTTTTCTTCATATGAGCGGGCGTAGTGGTTCTATGCGTGTTTTTCACGGGGATAAACTTTAAAATGAAGACTAAATTGGTTTTACTGTAAAAGTTCATAATTCTCAGACTCTTTAAAAGACGCAAGTACAAATTTCAGGGTTTTCGCTTCTTGCCAGTCGCAACCTTCATAATTGGTTGAAGGTTTGAACTCTTTTCTCAGAAACAGATTTGAATTTGAATTTTGAAAGAGAAAACTTTGATGGCTATTCCCCCTTGATAGTCATTTAAGTGTCAATATTTTAGATCGACGTCTTGCTAAACGCGGCTCTGTAGTCGACAGATTTTCAAAGCATAACGATTTGTCTGCCCACTTAAGGAGTTCAACCTTACCGTATTTTTTCCGTTCTTCATTTCTGCAATGTTAAAGTACATTTTTAATGGAAGTAATGTTTTTTATGACAGTCTGTTGTGGAAATCAGTCGGACGAATCCTATATTGACCCGCTTTCTTTCATGCCCATTTTAGTATTTAATTTTATCGATTAACTAAGCCGACCCGGTGGTTAAATCTCGAGTTAGAAATAGATGTCAGACAGGCACCACGTGACTTAGTGAAAGCGGCTAGTGCAGGCAACAGCTGGGACTGACGCATGCCGGCCCAGACCGGAAGTCCGGCCCACTGACCACCTGGCGCCCTGCTGGCGTTATCGATCTGCTGGAACATCCGGCGGCGCTCCCACACCGGCGGGATTTCTTCCTCACCATCTTCATCCGCCTGGGGATACTGCTGCTGCTGCTGCTGCTGCTGCTGCTGTTGTTGGTGCTCCAGCAGCAGGCTAGTGGGCGTGTAGACCTGCTGTGGCCGGTACTGCGGGGACAGCTGTGACGGCTGCGGCTGTGCTGGCGAGAACGGCTGGAAGACCGGCTGGGCCTCAGGTGTGCGGGGCGACAGCGTGATGTTGTCCAGGGTGGTCTGCACTCTGACATACCGACAACATGGGTGGGGGGGAGGGGGTCAAATCATGGATAGATAGATAAGAACATGGGTGGAAGGGTGGGAGGGGTGGTCAAATCATGGATAGATAGATTCAATGGGTGAACCATTGGTGGAGTTGACAATTGATTCATTGGATTTGATAACATTAAAGATTTTACATAATAAATCATACCTTGAAAGAAATGCGTTGTGATTTTCTCAAAGTTGGAATGCACTTCTAAACTCACTTATTTATGGCTTCTTTTGTTCGAACATTAATTTTGAGATTGCTCGTATACACTGAACGTGGCGGAATAGGAACAGAAATTATTGGTTTAAGACTTGTGCGAAAGATGGTATGATGTGGTAGATATAGTTATTTTCTCAGGCATTAAATACTTAATATATTTTCTCATGCGTTAAATACTTAAAGTAAAAAAGGAACTTCTTTGAGAATGTATTTAGACTATCTATATAGTGCCAGTCAGATGTAAAAACAGCTGTGGCCGTATGCACAACAAGGCAAAAAAAATGGACACATATTACAGCGTGCTCTTTCAACATCATTGAACAAACCGTTCATTTAACATTCTCTTTATATTGTCTGACATAATTTCTACCAAACAAAATTCAACGTGTAAAAAACATTCATAACAACGACATTTGGCTGCTTAAGATTTAAAAAAAATTTTATTTTAACATTTAACGAGACATGATTATCTGTGAGGTCTGGTTGGGAAATCAGTTCGATCATGGGGAACGGACTTAATCAACGTCAGATGAAAAACCGCAATAAAGCTTTCCTTTGGTCTATTTTCTATCAACGTTCGTCGATAAAAGCTAACATAAAATATGTTACTGTTATTATAGGTATAGCCCTTAAATAACAAAAAAAAAATGATGTTTGAGTCTCACATAAATATACCCGAAATATTATTTTGTCAGGACGTAAAAAGAATTCACTTTCAACTTGAAATAAACGTCACTCAAGAAACACATCATGACATGCGTCGCATTTGTTAAACACAGTAGAATACACGGTTTCACAACATTGAGGTTTTCACGAGCTACGGAACACTCAGGCTAGTTACACGAGACAACACACAATTATCTTCAACCTCTCCCTAGGTAACCAATTTCAAATTTCATAATTGTTTATTTTTCATGTTACAAAAAAAACTTTATCAACGAGTACAACAAGTGGGTTAGAAATTGTGTACCACACCATAATAATATCATGTCGCCTGAAATGTAATCAGGGTCGTATTTCCAATCTAATTTGAAATTATACAGTCATGTATTGGAGTGATAAGTCTGAAAAGTCCTACATTCTACCTTATAATAATTATTCTTAGAGATTTGTATCGGTAGTAATTAGGATTTTTCAGATTTTGAATTAAAGTTGTCCATAGAAATTGTGCAAAAGACACACATTTTTCTTTAATAATGATCTTAATTATTATGCTTGTCGACTCGCTATCGTTTGAACACACATTTTGTGTGGGTTTCTGTTAGCGACTTGTATATTCATGAAACTTAAGAGCAAGCCAAGACTTGAGTTTATGTAGAGCTGATCAACCAAGATTAATGACATTCTACAGACTGCCCCACTCAGTGTTGATAACATGGGTTACATATACCACAACATGGGCGACTTCCCGACTACAGAGACACGAGTGGGGTTACGTGCACAGTACGACACCTGTGTGGGATGCGAACCCGGGACCTTGGTGGCCGGGTGGCTTGAGGCTTACCTGTGCAGCATAACGCCCTTCTCAGTGGGAGGTTCATACCTTTGCGCCGGGGTCTGGCCGTAGCCCTTGCGGCTGAAGTCGGTACCGAAGGTCTGGGGCCCGCCATAGGACACCTTCGCGGGGGAGTACGCGCCGGCGCTGGGCAGGCTGGGGGGTTGCTGTGGATACACAGGGAGGGGGGGGGGCACAGTGAGGAAACAGACCAAACCGGTGGAGGTTTTTGAATAACGAAAATAATTGAGTGAAACATACAAGTATCCCTTTCCTCCAAGTCGGTTTCGGAGCATGCCAGTTGACAAAGTGCTGTGTGACATGGCTGGGAGTCTTAAGCTGCAGCTATAAGGTGGTCTGTATGACCTTAGGGCGGGAGTCTTCAGCAACTTTAGGGTGGGAGTAAATCCTAGCACAGAGTGTTTAGGAAATTAAGGGAGAGGCGAGGTGGCTCAGTGTGTAAGACGTGGCAGTTCCTAGTGAGCTCCGATGTTCGATTCCTGATCAGACCGCCGTGTTTCCCGCGGGTTGAGGTCGGTGTCACCGTGACCGGCAAAGTTCTGGATGTGATGGTCAGTTCTCCCCAGGAGAGAACTCTGGTTTCTCTGACGACAGGTTTGTGAAGACAAGCGAAAGAAAGTCAATGTAAATGAAAACTTGATTGGGATGCCTTCATGTAAAAATTTTAATGAGATGAAAATAGAATAGAAATTTCAAGATGTAGGTCGGATGATGTTGAAGTAATAAACTTTCTAAATAACACATGAAATGTAGATGTTGCTTCATTTACAACGAACATATTAATGTAAAAAATGCCTCAATCTCTCAAAAAGAAATACAATTTTTTTTTAATTATCCCCTGTATGGTTTTCATGTCAATAAATATTTTTAACTTGACAAGTCATATAATTATTTCATTGTTTCATTGTTTTCAAATGGTTGTTTTCATTCCGATTTCAAACTATTTTTTTTACTGTTAAGTGGTTTTTGGTCCAGAGTTAAAGTTCACCATTTCTTTAAATTACGGTTTGTATGGTGAAATTGGTTGCTCTATTGCTCTTGTTGTTTTTGTTGCTGTATTATTTTCATCATTAGTAGAACTATTGTTTTAACTATTTGGCTGCATTGCAATGTTTAGACCTAATTCTTTGAACATTTTTTAATCTGAATTTCTTATTTTGTCATTTTGAGGTAATTGTTGGTTGTAATTTACAAATGAACCTATAGCAATTTAGTGCCATGCCTGATAAATTGAAACAACAGATAATTTTCAGCTGTGAAAGAATCGCGAAAGTGATATTCAGTTTTAAACGTTTGTTTGTATGTGTGTGTGTGTGTGTGTGTGTGTGTCGGGGGAGGGTTGTCTACCGTCGAGTGAGTTCTCGAGCTGCGTGATTTGAGGGTAAAATGCTGCGGCATGATTTTAGTCGAGACATTAGTCCTATTGGATAAGCCCATGTGCTACGTTTGTTGTGTGCAGTGTTTAATGTGTGTGTGCAGTCGTTGTTGTTTTTAATAGGCGTGTATTTTGGTGCTAAACCAGCAGCGCTGTAGAGTTTAATGTTGACTGTCTAGGCCTTTGCGGTGAGTGTGTTTAGTATTAAAGTCGGGACCGTTGTTGGCGGTCGGGTGAGTTGTTTGTTATCAGAGTGTGTGGAACTCAGTCCCAACTCTCTGGTTTTACTGCTGTGCGGGTTGAGTGTTAAGTTTAATCCTCGTACCGTGTGGAATCAGACGATCTGCTAGATCTGTATCACCTGATCCTGGTGAGCAGACTAAGCTAATACAACGTCAGACTTTAATGTGAAGTCTTACGACAACACGAGATAAATGCCAAACTTAAAATTTCTGGGGAACCACTGCCCATTCCGTTGGGTGTTTAGAAGGTACACGTGAAAAGTTAACGTATCAAAACGCGAATTTCCGGCGGTAAAAAACGCGATGTAAAACTTCTCTTACTCGTTGCAACAAATGCATGTGTCGTAAAACCATCCCTGCTCGTTCTGAAATTGCACGCGACGTGAAACTATAGCTGTCCATTCCAAGAATTACGCGACGTAAAACTATAGCTGCCCGTTCCAAGAATTACGCGACGTGAAACTATAGCTGCCCGTTCCAAGAATTACGCGACGTGAAACTATAGCTGCCCGTTCCAAGAATTACGCGACGTGAAACTGTAGCTGCTCGTTCCAAGAATTACGCGACGTGAAACTATAGCTGCCCGTTCCAAGAATTACGCGACGTGAAACTACCCTGGATCGGTTCTCGTCAGAATTTTGGTTTCGGCTTACCATCAAGTCGTCAAGAGTCTTATATAAAAATTCTCTGCTCCGCTAACTGAGCTGTACCCATATTCTGAACACTATCAACGTTTGAGTCAGCTGGTCTGTCCTCTCTGCATTGGGCTAGGCCTAGATACAACTGGGGCGGCGTGCCTAACAACTGAATTGATTCTAGTAGGGGCTACATGGACTGGTTTTATTTTGAAATTCACAATGCACACGCCTTGTGAGCCGACTCATCTTCTACTTCATGAGCAAGCTCAGAGAGGGGGGGGGGGGTACACACGCTAAAACAAAACGAAGAGGGGGCAGTAGATTAGATTTGGAGGGCAGCATACCGGAGATGCGAAAGGATCTATTGTGATGTTAATATTTCATCAACTTACATCTTTGGTTTGGTAAAAATTTCTTATACTGATTCTTTGGACCATTCTGCTTTGAAAAAACATGACCATCTAATTATTGTCAAATTAATTACAGAATCAATCAGGATTTGTTCAAAGAAAAGGACTTTATCCTTCGTTGTATGCGTTTTAACAAAAACTGTTCATATTTTCATTTATTGTAGAACTAATTTTAAAGGTTTGCCAAAACCAGCTGAACTAAAATTTAAAGTTGAAAACTTGATCTTTGTCAAATTTGATATACACCTTTTCAGATCAATTTAGATTACGTGCCGTTAAGCATATTAATGAAACCCGCACACAGGTAGAATAATTATTGTGTTGTCAATGTTGCTTAGAATGTTCACTTCAGGCATGGCAACTAAAAATATTACTGTAGCTCTTCAGGTCATTTTAAGTTTGCGCTGAGGACAAAAAAGCAGGAGCACCAAATCACTCAATGTATTCATGATCGATAAAATAATGATGTTTTAAGAGATGAATGAGACAAATGTTACTGATACAGAAAAATTGGTCAGTGATGAAAGAAAAACAGGCAGGTTAAGCGGTACTAGCTTAGAACCAGGGCTAAGGAAGTTTTTGCTAGTCCTGGATCTAAGTTCTCTAGCATCGCTTTACCTCCAGGTGGATAAGACCAGTGTAAAGCTATTCTAACTGAGAAGGGAGACAGTACCGAGGCGCGCCGTCCCGTCTGTCTGGGCAGAGTCGCCGCGCGGGCCTGGTCGCCGTACGTCGTGCCGAAAGAGAGGCCGCCCCCGCCCAGGTTCCGGCGACTGCAGACTTTGGGCACGGGGCCCGTGGCGAGCGGCAGGTCCGGCTCGCGCTCCTCGTCAGGGTCAAACTGGGGCCTGGGCCGGTGCACCATGGCCGCGCCGTGCTGCGCCTTGTGAGGGGAGGGGTCAAGGTCATGGGGACAGAGAGGTGCTTGTGTCAAGGTCATGGGACAGAGAGGTGGTTGTGTCAAGGTCATGGGACAGAGAGGTGCTTGTGTCAAGGTCATGGGACAGAGAGGTGCTTGTGTCAAGGTCATGGGACAGAGAGGTGCTTGTGTCAAGGTCATGGGACAGAGAGGTGATTGTGTCAAGGTCATGGGACAGAGAGGTGCTTGTGTGATGTCTAGCGACGGGAGGACAAGCACGATACATGGAGCTTCATGGTTGTTGGTTTTCTTTTAAATAATTAGGGTAAGTTAATTCAAGTGTCTATATATAATTATTCTGTTACAGTTAAGATACAGATTATTAACAATGCTCCTCATGATCAACATGTGATTTCTAATAAATCCTTATCGACATTTCAACTTTGAATAAGAAAGACATTTTTTTCAATTTTATTTAAGTGTTTAAGTCTCAGTGAACTTTTTTATTTTGCTTACTTTCTAGGAGTAGATGATAAGAAAATTATTATTAAAAAAAATAATCTAACCAGCGAAAATCAATATTACTTGCAATTGTGTGTGCATCTCTAGGTTTTTTTTACTTTCCAACAATAAAATCACACAAATGTTAATAAATGGACTTACAGAAAGAGTGAAATGTGTTAGTTTTAACGTAAGTCAATAAACCACTCCATGCCCCGTCATGTCGTTCGAACAACGGACCACACTAGAGCGGAGTTTCTTACAGAACATGCCATGCAGAGCTATGCAAACACTGCACCATCTGGGGCAGGCAAGGTCAGGGTCACTGGAGGCAAGTGCTGAAATCGTATGGGTAGGAGAGACATAAACACAAAGTCATTGATAGGCATGACAAAGGTAATAATGTTGGATAGATATGAAGAAAAATGTACATAGAGTTTGATAGACATGACAAAGGTAATAATGTTTGATAGACATGACAAAGGTAATAATGTTTGATAGACATGACAAAGGTAATAATGTTTGATAGACATGACAAAGGTAATAATGTTTGATAGACATGACAAAGGTAATAATGTTTGATAGACATGACAAAGGTAATAATGTTTGATAGACATGAAAAAGGTAAGAATGTTTGATAGACATGACAAAGGTAATAATGTTTGATAGACACGACAAAGGTAATAATTTTCATAGACACGACAAAGGTAATAATGTTTGATAGACATGACAAAGGTAATATCGTTTGATAGACATGACAAAGGTAATAATGTTGGATAGACATGACAAAGGTAACAATGTTCACAGAGGCTGTAGAAGAATCGACTTGAGAGATTAACTTCTAGAACGCATGCACCCAAAGGATATTTTGGATACAACGCCAATATAATAATCTTTTTTTTTAAGTTTAAAATAAATGTAACCTAAAATAGATCAAACAGATATGGACCAATCTGGTAAGTGTCTGTGTGAGAATTCTCGATGTAAAAGTAAGATTGTAATATTGTGGGTAATTGGCACTTTCTTCAACTGTAATTTAAAAGAGCTTTGCGCCCAACGGTGATCAACCTGTAGCTGGAAAAAAATCTTAGAGGAATGACAGGAAATATGAACACGTACAATAGCAACAACATAAACAATAAGGCTTTCAAGGCTCTGACAACAAATCATAAAACGACAAACAGGAAACAACAGCAAAAAACAAACTCTCAAGCAACAAGGTAACTTGAGAGAAAAAAAACGATATGTTAGATGTTTGTGGAACAATCTTGAAATGCATCCTAATTTACGTGCTCATTGTTTTGAAATAATTACAGTTAGTTATTACAGACAAGGCATTGAGATATTAAAGAAATTAGCGACAATTTAAAGCAAAACGTCAGTTTCTCAGTGAAATAACCATGCGACATAGTAGGTTTCTTTAGCCTACTACGCTTTTCTGAAACTTATATAAATCTATACCCAATACAGCCGCAAAGCGTTACATTTTTGGAAACAATCCCCTTAAAGAAAAAGATCCAAGTGCACTTCTAAACATGCGCAGGTGTGAGGCATTCAGCAAATTCAGAGCAGCCATGTAGACTCTACTTGGGAATATCCTTCACAAATCCTTCATCATTCACCTCGTCTTTCCATGGCCTAACATAATTATAGTTGTTGGACTGCTTTTCTGTATCATGCCCTAACTTAGTCAGACTTAATACCAAATTTCTCTTCTTTGTAAATTCCAAGCCAGGCGGGCGATGCCGAGACAAGACTTTTAGTGTTAAAACATGACGAACGTGCGCGACAGCAGGCTAAGTGATTCAACGGCGATGCTAGAGTTGGACCTACAGCAAGTATAGACACAGAGACTGCGCTCTCTTTCAGCAAGCAGAGAGGCAGATAGATCTATGTCCCAGCAAGCAGAGAGACACATAGATCTATGTCCAGCAAGCAGAGCAAGCAAAGAGACAGAGAGATCCAGAGAGAGCTGTCACTCTGCCTGATCATGTACCGAGTGTGTCCGGGGCAGCGTGGCGTAGGTCGTGCCGTAGGTCGTGCCGTAGGTCGTGCCGTAGGTCTGGCCGCCCCCGCCCAGCTGGGACAGTTTGGTGACCCGCTTCGGCGCCGCCTGTTGGCTGGCCCAGGGCGGGGTCGGGGTGGTCGGCGTCACGGGCGGCTGGCTCCACGAGGACCGGTGTCTGGACGGTTGTTGTTGTTGCTGCTGCTGCTGCAGGTAGTACTGCTGGTGCTGATGTTGCTGGTTGTTGTAGTGCGGAGAATGGTTCTGCTGGTGTTGCTGCTGGTGGTGTGGTGGGTACTGCGGGTTGTGGGGGCTTTGCTTCTGGTGAGAGGGCGGGTTGACCTGAATCTGCAAGTAGGTCGGTTTGGACCTGTGCGTGTTGCTGTGTGACGCAGGGTGGTCGGGCCGGTAGCCGTTCATCGCGCTGTAGCCGGGGCTGTAGCCGGGGCTCTGGTGGTACTCGACCGAGCTGGGCTGGGCGGGGTAGTAGGACGGGCTCTGCAACACAAACCAAATGGCGCACAGAGCTAGCGTCTTTCACGGGTGGAGGCTGAGATATCTCGCTCATTACTCCACTACGCATTAAGTTGTGTGCAATAGTCTTTTGTGCTATCGCCTTCATTAAAATACTACAAAATCTGATGTAAATTTAGCTAATAAAATCTGTTTGTTTTTACCTTGTTCTTTGATCGAACAAGCAATTGCATCAACTGTACCCACTTAGTATGCGATTTGCTGCATAGCGGATGCTGGAATTTTTTTACTTAACAGTTGCTTTCTAAAATGTTCAGTATTCCCCGTGTTGTAAAATAATAGGGTATGTGTGTGTGTGTGTGTGTGTGTGTGTTAAAATTTCAAAGTTCATGGAAGCGTAAAACATACGTTAAAAACCTTTTAAAATGACAAACATTAGATCATTCTTCAACAACTCGAGTATTTCCACTTGTGCCTGATATTTTGTCCGCCTTTGGGAATCACAATAAGCAGCGACTCATATACGATTATATTAAATATAGCAAAGGAGCAAAACAAATGCCTGATTTCTCTATATCCTTTTTTTGTTTCGCTGTATCTATATGATCTCAAGAATTTTTTCCTCTTAAAGTCTCTTTCTGACTCTTTCCTCTACCTCATACTCTCTCCTAAAACAACGTATCTCTAACTCCTGTCTTTTTCTGACTCTCTCTGACTCTTTCAGTCTTTTTCTGACTCTCTCTGACTCTTGAAGCCTCCTTCTGACTCTTTCTGACTCTATCCTCTACCTCCTACTCTCGCCTAAAAACAACGTAGCTCTAACCCATGAACATTAACCCAGAGATCCAAGACATTACGCTCAACTTCAGATTCATGTTCTTGAGAAGATGATATGGATATCACTGCCTTATTGCATCAACTCGATGGCTTTACAACTGATTAGCGTGAACGCCTGGGAGGCAACAAACAAGATCAGACCACAAAGCGTTAAACCAGCAGAAGACAAACCGGTGAGAGGACGGGGCGGGGGGATGCCGGGATGGAAAAGGACGCAGGGAAACGGGGACGTCACTCTGGAGGGGTTCGGACAACGCTCCGCTGGAGTGAGTTGGTTCACAGGAAAACTTTGAGGCAGGGGGGAAAACTCGGACACCAGGCAGGGAGAAACTGAAGGCACAGAGTGAACTTCGCAATCTGTTTAATCGATCACAGGGTTCTACAAAATTAACGCCAATAAGTCTTAAGTTTTCCCCTTTATATCGCCAACAGCCATATTAATACACGTGTGTTATTGGAATTGTTTGTGCCGATGAACCCTGTGATGTAGAAACAGTTGTTGGAGACAGCCAAGCGACCACAAGTACAACAAGTTCGGATATTACGACAAGGCGCAGGCGGTCCAGGCGCTTCCTCACGAAGTCCGCTGCTACTGGAGTGTCATCATCCACCAGGCCGGCCTTGAACTTGTCCAACAGACGGTCGTACCTGGTCAACCTCAGGCCGCTCTGGCGGTGCCGTGCGGGAAAACCCAGGCCCATATGGAGTTAGTTTTGGAAATTTCCTTTCATTCTGCTTCGTTTTTTCAACTCTTTAAAAGTTAAAGAATGTATATGCTAGATCATCGTATACTTACTTTCAAACTAGACCCGGCATAGCGTTGGAGTACACACGACGTGTATCTCCTATGTGTGTCTACATGTGTACTTATTTCTATCCACACCGCTCTGATTCCCCACTTGGATTGATAAGAGTTAAAACTATCCATGGATCCCGAGCGTTCATACCATGTTTATTTCTTATTGCTGATTAGATTGACTTAGACTTATCACAAACATGTAGATTTCCGATAAAATTATGTGATGCAGTTTTCACTCTGATTTCATCACTTGGAGACGACCATAATATTCTTTGAATAAATCTGATTGGGTCTGGGTGTTCGCTCTACATTCATGAACTCAAAGCTAGTCCTAGGTCTAAATATGTGAGTAGGGCAACATCTAGCGAATATTTGAGAGATTAGAATCCCCACATGAGATTTGATAGTATTAACTAAAATGGCGGCTTATATTTAATGTAGTGGAAACAGCCGGAAGCTCTGTGTGTGTGTGTGTGTGTATGTGTGTGTAATGTGTGCACTCGGTCAATTTTCGGTTACATCTAGAATTAAGATGTATCGTTATAACTGTTATGTTGATTTAAAAAAATAGAGCCTACATTGCTAGACATCATGAGGTAAATATCATAGTACGGGCGTTCATTTATTATTGACCATTGCATGACTGTCGAGCTTTATTCACAAGAAGACGCGGCACGTGTTGTTTATGTATTTATAGTAACTTCCACCATCTTGGTCAGATTATTCTTGCTTTTTCCAGATCACGTGACAGCCGATGAGATCCGCTCAAAATACACATACCCAACCCCCCCCCCCCCCCCCTCCCTCACTCTAAACTCTCTTGGAGACCAGTTAGCTCGCTTATGTATTTTTCACTTTAAATCATTATAAGTGTGTACTAGTGTATAATTTGTAAAACTATGACATATACCATACTAGCTGTCCGCATCTGTAATTCGTCTAATGAAATAATTTTTTTTAATAATAAGAATTTTAATTTCTGATCACCCCATTTTTTTTGTCTTTTTAAACACAGTAACTTCTACACTTCTAGACATTTCTAGGTTTAACCTATGGAAAATACGGAACAGTTTAAGATCAATGGAAGAAGCCACAAGCGAAAAAGAAAATTAGGAAAGCAAAATATTGTGTTGTTTTATATTTATTCCGAAAACCTCACTCCTACACAACAAACTAGTAACAGCGTTGACGCTGTCGGTATCCCCAAGCGATGCACGTAATCGAAAGTATATAATTATTCTCAATAGAAGGAAGCTAGAACCTGGCTGTAAAATGAAAGTCTCCAAACAGGCAGTGACAGGCAGTTCATCCAAACCTCTACACAATGTGAGTCAAGTCTAAGAGCACCACTCATCCAAACCTTCACTCAATGTGAGTCAAGTCTAAGAGCACCACTAGCAGAGTCTAGAGCGTCCCATACCCAAAGCATCCGGCGAGAATGTACTTCTAATTAGGAGAGATGAGACACCAAAACCAGCAGGAAGGAAACGGATAAACCCGCTGCCAGAGACTGACAGATGCCACGTCAAGTTAGCAGAACACACCTGGATGTAGGTAACCAAGAGTTCAGCGGGAAAAAACAAGATAGACGCATTGATTTATCCTAGTTCTTACCTTACAACTAAACGTTCTTTGGTTCAGGATATTCGACACTAATAATATCACTATGTTTGTTGTCATATTATTGTTTTTGTTTAGCTATTGGCCGTTTAATTTCGTTATTTTCGTGAGGTTGACGACATCGTTATTTGACATTGTGATAAGAATTCCAACACTAACAGCGATTGAAAGTCGTCAAAGACCGAGATGGTGCTTGCTGCCAAGAGGCGACATTTAGGAGAAAAGATAAGGGTTCCAAACAAGCTCTAAGTAAAAATTGGCTTTGAGAGTAATGGGAGAGTTGCATTCGGAGAGACAGTTACATCAGGGGTCAGATAGATACATGTTTCGTGGACTGTGCTTTCTCCATAGACTTCACCTGTGGTTCGTCTAACGGACCATTCTCCGATTTCTAGGTATAATTTCTAATTTAGGCTGAGCATACACATGTATAAAACTGTGACATTTTGTAGCATTTTTTATCAGTGCATAGGTGTTGTTGTTTTTTTAACTCAGTGAAAACTGCGTAATGAGTACGAAGGCAATGGTACAGGAAGAACAGTTTTTGTGCGTTTTAGTTTTTTTTTTTTTTGTCATCCATTTACTATAGGAATATATTTATACATTGGCACAAGAAAACATGTAAGCAGATTGAACGCAAAGGTAAAACCGCCTTTTAATTTATAGCATTAAGTATTTACTTTTTATTCTTACATAAGTTAATCCTTCTTTCTGTTAAATTATCGCAACATTTTCTCTTGTTTTTTGACGGTCCGTTCACAGAGCGCTACTGCCTCTAACACCTGAAACATTATGGATCTTTTTTTTTAAAGTATTTTAATCAGACTATTTGCAATCGTCAGCAAACAACACCATCATGGTAGTATAATACGACTATACACGGAGAGAGATAAGACGAGAGATCAAAGGCCATAGATCAGAGTAAAAATATGACATATTAGGGATCAAGATTTAGAGAGAGAGAGAGAGAGAGAGAGAGAGAGAGAGAGAGAGAGAGAGAGAGAGAGAGAGAATGTGAGAGAGAAACAGAGATATGGTAAATGAGAGAGAGAGTAAGTCAGAGAGAGAAAGACTAGAGAGCGAGGGAGGGAGGGAGGGAAAGTAAGTGAGAGCGAATAAGAAAGAGAGTGAAAGTAAGTTAGAGAGATAGAGTAGATGAGAGAAAGAGTAAATGAGAGAAAGAGACAGAGAGTAAGTGAGAGAGAGAGAGAGAGAGAGAGAGAGAGAGAGAGAGAGAGTAAACGATTGCCAGAAGAAATCGTCATCTCATTTGAATTCAGAAAAACAAGCAGCGTCTTTGATTCTAGATCTACATCAAGCTCTAAGTAAAGAATGGCTTTGAGAGTAATGGGAGAGTTGCATTCGGAGAGACAGTTACATCAGGCGTCCAGATAGATACATGTTTCGTGGACTGTGCTTCATGCATAGAATTCACCCGTGTTTCGCCTAACTGACCATTGTCCGATTCCTATGTATAATTTCTAATTTAGGCTGAGCAGACACATATATAACATTGTGACATTTTGTAGCATTTTTATCAGTGCATAGTTGTTGCTTTTGTAACTCAGTGAAAATTGTTTAATGTTTTTAATGAGTACGAAGGTAATGGTACAGGAAGAACAATTTGTGTGCGTTTTGTTGCCATTTTTTGTTGTCATCCATGAACTCTAGGTATGTATTTATACATTGGCACAAGAAAACATGTAAGCAGATTGCACGCAAAGATAAAACCGCCTTTTAATTTATAGCATTAAGTATTTGCTTTTTACTCTTATATAAGTTAATCCTAATAAAATGAAGAGCGACTTGTAGCAACGTTGTTTGTTTTGTTTCTTTTGTGCACCTTCTCAAGGCCCTTTGTATATCTGCACCCATTTCAAAACACACTTTAGTAAAGTGTCACAAAAGTCATGTACTATTATATTTGTTTAAACCTATTTCAGATTGAAGAAAAACATCTACGCTCTTTTGGTTTTTATTGGGGTTTCTATGACCAACGGGTATTTTTCACCTAAATGAGCTTATCGTCGTTTCAGTAATTAATTTGTTCTTCACACTATTTTTTCTTTTAAATCATATCTAAATTCTCTCTTGTTCTTTGACGGTCCGTTCACAGAGCGCTAGTGCCTCTAACATCTGAAATTTTAAGCATCTTTTTTAAAAAGTATTTTAATCCGACTAGCCTGCAATTGTCAGCAAACAACAACATCATGATAGTATAATACGACTATACACGCAGAGAGATAAGACGAGAGATCAAAGGCCATAGGTCAGAGTGAAAATATGACATATTAGAGATCAAGATTTCGAGGTGATACTAGGTCACAGATTATAGATCAAAATGAGAGGTCAGAGGTGAGAGTTCAGAGGTGATGGATAACTCACCTGTAGCGAAGGTGCCCTCGGTCTTGGCGTGTAGATGGGCGGGGAGAGCGGGGCCACGAACGTTCCAGGCGGGGGTCTGGGCAGGGAGAGGGGGGGGGGGACAACGGAGAGAGACCTGGTTAGTGGTTTGTCCTATAACTTATACACAATCGCCATGGAGATATAACTAAGGTTCTGTGATACATAACCACTATAACGAATCACGCTTTTGTGTTCCATAGGCGTGGGGCTTGCTGATTAAAAGTCGGGTCACATGTGACTCTCAGTTACTGTGCTCTGCTTGGCCTGGTTAGTCTAAGATGGAGCTTAACATGTAATTATGTTTGTGCAGATGATCTAACCTGTCGTCCTGTTTATGAGCATTGCTATCACAAGCCGTCCGTTTGAAAACTTAAGAGACTAAAAAATGAAACTAAACCAGTTCATCATCTCAACACACCTCAAAAGACTTATCAACACTCATTGATATTGGTTAGGGCGAACACTTTTGAAGACATCCATAATTATGTCTTAAAAACGAATATTATAAGGAGTATTAAAAAAAAAACGATCTTAAGCACTGGATACAAAGTGCTGTTATGCCTGAGATTATGCATTTGTTAAGTGTATGTACACCAGAAGTCCGGCTTTTCCTGATTGACTTCACTTCAAGAGTTCACATTACTAGTTGGATCGGTTTGAAATATGTGACCATCTGACACAGAAGTAATCTCACTCTGTCTTTGTGTGACAGTACCTGAAAGTAAGACTTAAGTTTTAGGACCCGTTTGCGATATTTACTAGTTGCTGTAGATGGACGTTATCAAAATTTAAACAAAAAGTATGACTACTATTTGGAAATATATGGTGTGACTAAATTACTGCTCTGCAAGTTAACAAGACAGTGGTGTGTACTGAGTGTAGTCCACAGTCGTAATAGAAGTCGCCGCTGTACGTGCTAGTTGAAAACTCTGACACACAGAGACGGGTCCCACTGACCTGTGTATGACGAGCTCGATCTGGCCGCCGCCGTGGATGATCTTGCTCTGGGCGTCCTTGTGGGTGAGGCCGGCGCTGTCCACGTTGTTGATGGAGAGGATCTGGTCACCGCGCTGCAGCTCGCCCTCAGACGGACTGTTCGAGAATACCTGGGGAGTGGGGGGGGAGACTGGTGTCAGTGGTGGGGCATTCATACATACGTATGGACGATGGGCGTGGGGAAATAGACTAGGGGTCGTTCAAATAATACAGAGAGAAAGAGTAAGAGGGGATATAGGGGGAAGAGAGAGAGAGATAGATAGAGAGAGAGAGAGAGAGAGAGAGAGAGAGAGAGAGAGAGAGAGAGAGAGAGATAGAGAGAGAGAGAGAGAGAGAGAGAGAGAGAGAGAGAGAGAGATGCTAAAGAAAACGAGTAGAAACAGGGAAAACGACAGACAAATAGTAAGGAAGAGCATGAGAGAAAGAGAGAAGAGAGGAAGGGGGGGGGGGTAGATTAGGATGAAGCGTTTAGAGGGAAGATTATCGCAAACCAGACAAGTGCATAGAACACCCTGAAAGTGGACCAGCCTGGCAGGAACTACGCCTGGAAGGACAGGCTTTGATAGTGCTCTCTACGGTCGCCCTGGGCGGCGCATGGGGAAATTCCACTCACTAAGTTACTAAATGCATGCTGACATCAGGCAAAACTTATTTACTTAAAAACGTATTTACTGTAAGTAAAGCATTTAAAACCTTGATGTTATATACGAAATATGCACACTTTAATACTATAGAAAGGAATGAGATAATGTTTAAATGATGGAATTTAAACCAGACAGGTTTTTTTTGGTGTTTTTTGGTTGTTGTTTTTTAGTTTGATTTCTTCTATTCCCAGATCACCGCACCTTCCAAAAGATGGAACTTTGACCAAACCGTTACTGATTGCGGCGGAACGGAAAACGAGTTATTTTAGAAATGACGACACTAAAATAGTTCACGAAGATGACGAGGTAAAATAAACACCTAACAGCTCAAGTTTCTAAGATATGTTTAACGTGACTTAAGATAAATATAGCAAATCATCTGACACAACACATCAGGTGGAATCTTTACCTGACCAACTTTTTAGTTCACGCATCGCACACTGTAACACAATGTCAAGGTATATATGCGTCTAAGCGGGTACCGGTTACAGGCAGGGTTTCATATCTGGCCACACAGTCATTGTGTGAGTTGTTAAGTTTACTCTGTTCGACTTTAGGCTGGACTTTGAAAGTTAGTTTGATTCTTTAGTGTTTTCTTTATTGCTTTGACCAATCTTTAGCATCTATATCTATATCCTTAGGTTAAACTTATTCAGTTTTTCAATTTGTCTGTGGTAGTACATGTAACTCCAAAAACAAAATCATCTGAGGCTATATTATGGTTTTTATTTAAACAAATAACAATGTCATGGTCTCATAGTACTTGAAATTTAACAGAGAAAATCATTTTTATTTCACCGTTTCACGATCCACTTCTGTGCGTTTGTCTCGAAATGTCTTCTTTCTGTTTCTTTTTATGCCTCTCTCTTTCTCTCTCTCTCTCTCTCTCTCTCTCTCTCTCTCTCTCTCTCTCTCTCTCTCTCTCTCTCTCTCTCTCTCTCTCTCTCTCTCTCTCTCTGTCTGTCTCTCTCTCTCTCTCTCTCTCTCTCTCTCTCTCTTTCTCTCCTTCTCTATCTCTCTCTCTTTCTATCCTAACAGTCATAGGCTGTATATACTTTAAACATTTTTTCACAGATCCTGTCGAATGAGCATACGTCGATGTTTAAAGGTCACAGTAGACCTGTCTATGATCCTCCTATGCATTTGTTTATCTCCTCTTCTTCCTCCTGCTTATCATTTCCCATATATATGTTTTTATTTCCATGCCCACATGCCGGGCGGTGTGCCTGGATTCCATGCCATTACGCAATGACGTGTGTGCCCGCCTCAGCACGCGCACCTCCTGTGTACTCACTCTACCCGTCACACACTCCCGAGATGTGCTCACCCACGGATCGAAAGTTATTTCCGGAATGAACTGACACGACAGAATGCATCGGTTAGCCCCAAAGAAAATTTTATAAAATCTTTGCCCAGCGCTGGTCAGGTCAAATTTAGCATCGAACGTCTTGTCTAAAACTGATTAGTTAAGGTGAAGTTTGTAACACGCATGTCTATGTTCATTAGCCGAACCGATGGGGAAAACCTTTACATTTGCCTACAGAGTTCTATTACTCTTATTTTTTTTATAGTTGAAGCTGTTGTTGATTAGGACCTTAACTCTCTCTTCTTCTTTTCAATCAGAAAGCCGATTTTATAACGATATAGGAGAGTAAATATTTTGTTCAAACAAAATAGTTTTAAGCCAAACCCTTAAAACATATTTTTGTGCTTTCGAAGAATTCCATTTGTAAATTAATTTAAACAACCATTACAGAAAGCGACTACTGTTGTTTTTATTCTGCCACAAGTACAAGATGCTATTTTTATTGCCGGCTCACCTTTACAGTAAATACAAGGTGTATGGAAATAGGAAGGAGCGATTTGTATTATCAAGTTTATAAAGTAGAGGGCTATAAATTTGACATATTTGAGCTGCAATTTATTTTTGTAAACAGATCAGCTGAGCAGCATAACATCAATAAGTAAAAATAAAAGGGTTTTTTTTTTTTTTTTTTTAGTCAGCTATAAGCAAATTGCAGACGCTGCTAAAAATCTTGGCCTGGCTTTTACCTGGCTTCGTGTTTTTACACGTTTGTTGGCTTTTTTTTTACTTCGTTTTCTGTAAGCACGTTTCCCCTGAAGCGCCTTAGCTCTATTTTCTCACATTCTGTTGCCAAGAAAACTATTTCTAGTTTCTGAGCTGTAATGGATTTTCATTATTTTTTTTTTTGCTCCTCATGTAAAAGGGATAATCTAATCTGTTTGGCTCCCGTTCTCTCTGGAGTGGTTCTCTCCCCCTACCTGTAGCACACCTACCTGTGTAGATCTGAGTGTTAGGGGCTACCTGTAGCACACCTATATACCTGTGTAGATCTGAGTGTTAGGGGCTACCTGTAGCACACCTAGACACCTGTGTTTATCTGAGTTTTACGGGCTACCTGTAGCACACCTATATACCTGTGTAGATCTGAGTGTTAGGGGCTACCTGTAGCACACCTACATACCTGTGTAGATCTGAGTGTTAGGGGCTACCTGTAGCACACCTACATACCTGTGTAGATCTGAGTGTTAGGGGCTACCTGTAGCACACCTACATACCTGTGTAGATCTGAGTGTTAGGGGCTACCTGTAGCACACCTACATACCTGTGTAGATCTGAGTGTTAGGGGCTACCTGTAGCACACCTACATACCTGTGTAGATCTGAGTGTTAGGGGCTACCTGTAGCACACCTACATACCTGTGTAGATCTGAGTGTTAGGGGCTACCTGTAGCACACCTACATACCTGTGTAGATCTGAGTGTTAGGGGCTACCTGTAGCACACCTACATACCTGTGTAGATCTGAGTGTTAGGGGCTACCTGTAGCACACCTACATACCTGTGTAGATCTGAGTGTTAGGGGCTACCTGTAGCACACCTACATACCTGTGTAGATCTAAGTGTTAGGGGCTACCTGTAGCACACCTACATACATGTGTAGATCTGGGTATTAAGGGCTACCTGTAGCACACCTACATACATGTGTAGATCTATGAGTTTATGTTCGAACATGGGAGCAGTTCACCATGAGGTTCTGAGCGAGATATATAGGGATACACAGGGGGTGGAAGACAGAAAGAGAGAGAAAGAAAGAGACAGAGATGGGTGGAATGAGAGAGGCAGAGATGGGTGGAGCGAGAGAGAAAGAGATGGGTAGAGTGAGAAAGACAGGTGGAGTGAGAGAGAAAGAGATGGGTGGAGTGAGAGAGAAAGAGATGGGTGGAGTGAGACATACAAATACGAGTGGAGTGAGAGAGACGGATGGAGTGAGAGAGATGTGTGGAATGAGAGAAACAGAGACGGGTGGAATGGTAGAGACGAGTGGAGTGAAAGAGACAGGTGGAATCATAGAGACAGAAGGAGTGAGAGAGAAAGAGAAGGGTGCAGTGAGAGAGATGGGTGGAGTGAGAGAGACAGAAATGGGTGGAGTGAGAGAGACAGAAATGGGTGGAGTGGGAGAGACAGAAATGGGTGGAGTGAGAGAGACAGAAATGGGTGGAGTGAGAGAGACAAAAATGGGTGGAGTGAGAGAGACAGAAATAAGTGGAGTGAGAGAGACAGAAATGGGTGGAGTGAGAGAGATGGGTGGAGAGCGACAGATAGAGATGTGTGGGACGAGAGAGATAGGTGAGTAAAAGCGACAGCTCGGGTGAGAGAAATGGGTGGAGTGAGAGAAACAAAGACGAGTGGAGTGAGAGAGACAGGTGGAGTGAGAGAGACAGGTGGAGTGAGAGAGACAGAGATGGGTGGAGTGAGACAGACAAAGACGAGTGGAGTGAGAGAGACAGGTGGAGAGACAGAGACAGAAATGGGTTGTGCAAGAGAGACAGAAAGGGTGGAGTGAGAGAGACAAAGATAGGTGGAATGAGAAATACGGGTGGAGAGCGACAGATAGAGATGGATGGACCGAGAGAGACAGAGAGTGTGGAATGAGAGAAACAGAGACGGGTGGAATGGTAGAGACGAGTGGTGTGAAAGAGACATGTGGAATGTTAGAGATAGGAGAAGCGAGAAAGACAGAGACGGGTGGAGTGAGACAGACAGAGATTGGTGGAGTGAGAGAGACAGTTATGGGTGGAGTGAGAGAGACAGAGACGGGTGAAGGGAAAGAGACAGGTGGAGTGATTATTGTAACAGTAAATATGAACTAAAATAACGTTTCCATAACAACTATTAATCATCATATAACACGTATACACACTCGAATTTGGCATAACGCTTTCCTTCACGGTCTCCTATAATAGTCTAGCAACAGTGACTGAAAAATACCCGTGGTTCTCTCCCCCTCCCTCTTTCTCTTTCTCTCTTTCTTTCTCTGTCTTGGAGTGAGAGAGACAGAGATGGGTGGAGTGAGAGAGACAGAGATGGGATTGAGTGAGAGAGACAGAGATGGGATTGAGTGAGAGAGACAAAGCTCCCTATCCCTCACTGTATTATTTAGAAAGATAAATAACTACTATATCCAGAAATGGGTTTCATATAAACACTTATTATCAAGACACAATCATAATAATATTTTATCATCTCATTTACTTCCACAGCGCAATAAAAGGCAAAAGAGAAAAAGAAAAACAGAAAGAAAAGAGAGCGTTTTGCGATGTTGTACGTAGACGAGTGAGCAAAACACGATGTACGTAGACCAGTGAGCAAAACACGATGTTGTACGTAGACCAGTGGGCAAAACACGATGGTTTGTTTGACTGTACGTGATGTCCATGTTTCGCTTAATAAACAAAACAAAAACCTGAGAACTAGTTAGGACGTGTAGTAAAGTTTGTATGAAAATGGTGGCTAGTCTCCCTTTACCTCCCTCACCGCTCTCCAGGTGTTCACTCTCTGTTCTTGTTTTTTTAAATACAAGTTTTTTTCCTATGCAGTGATGTTGATGGTATTATATCAATATATTATATTGCAACATGATGGTGTTATATCAATATATTATATCTCAATATGATGGTGTTACATCAATATATTATATCTCAGCATCACACCCTCTCCCCCTTTTTTGTTCTCATATTCTGTCGACCAAGTCCAGAACAAGGTAAACCTCTCTTCATAACAATCCATGTATGTCTCTAAATGTTTCTGTCAGTTTCAACCTTTTTAAGCAGTAATTAGTTTGCTATCTGTACATACCTTTGTCTTTTTATTCGTTTAAAAAAAACCAACAATCCACCTTTTCAGTTTCGAAATTTACCAGGACAAGCATGATAGTAACGACGAGTCGTTCCAAGTAGATAAAGCCAAAACCCCTCCCCCACCATCACCTCCCCCGTGACCCCTGCACAAGTTTGGATAGTACCGTTTTTTCCGGTTACAAGAAGATTGGTATATAATACCAATAATGAATATTAAAAACTTTGATAATACTACTACGATTAAATCCAAGTTTGCCCGTTGGGAAAATATGTATGAAGTTTCCTCTAGACACACCAGGAATGTAGTGAGTTCAATGGTTGTTGCTGCAACACTGGGCACAACGACAGTCTTGTGAGTTACGTTTTGCTGCCCTTCATGAAATTAAATTTTTCCTTATCTTTTACACTGAGAATTCTATAATTTTTAGATACACCTTTTGTTTTAACATTCTGTAACCACTAAAAATTCACCAGCCACCCTCTCTCCCGCTTAAACACATAAAAGATATATTCTTTTCCTCAGATTTGAGTGATATTTACCTTCTTTGTCGTGTCATAGTGGTAACTGCTACTAAGCGTCACTTTTTTCGAAACAATCATCGTAATGCAAAATATATTAATATAGAAGTAAAATTATTATTTTATTATCCACAGCAATGCACTATTCCACCATAATGTTTGCTCAGCTATTAAACAGAAACAATAGCACACAACCAATCAAACTCTGAGTTTTACATATCGCCGCTTTACCGATTCTCTCACATTTTTAAACAAAAAAGTTCTGGTATTTGGAACAACCCAAAATTACGGGCTCTCTACTAATATAGTTTCACAAAATTAATATTTGTCAACAACAAACAGTGATGAATTTCTAATTATTTTGTTTTTGTTATATGGAAGCGGAGATGTTTGAAATTAGATGTGAAAGCGGATGGTTACAGTCGGCTCTGTACTTCATGCTCTAAGCTCAGTTTTTGTTGTCCGATCAGAAACGCCCAGTTAAATCGTTTTGTTATTTGTATTTTCGCCAATGCTGCTCTTCCCTTCTCAGAAGTGCATCGCTGGCTGTTTCTCCTGAGCGGCGTCTAAGATCTATCGCCGGTGCAGATGTGTAGCACATGGAGACAACTCTTGTACTCAGAGTCCCCCAGCAGAGTTCTGCCCCTTTCACCGCGCCCTTGGAGACATTTGGCTGGAAAGGTTGAGCACTGCAGCG
Organism: Elysia chlorotica; assembly: GCA_003991915.1. Taxonomy (NCBI): domain Eukaryota; kingdom Metazoa; phylum Mollusca; class Gastropoda; family Plakobranchidae; genus Elysia; species Elysia chlorotica. The sequence goes on from RQTK01000652.1 coordinate 136,639, forward strand.
CGACTCTAGGCACGCACGTTCAAATCCCAACAGGACACCTGGAGTGGTGGCAATGACTACACGTTCCACATGTGCGATCATCGCTCTCTTCTAGTCAAAAAATCTCTTTTTTTTTTCAAAACCTTGGTCCAAACCGGCTGCAACAAAGCGTTGATATGTGCTCTAAGAAAGGCAGGTTTTTTTCTGGGTTGACTTTTTGCTCACTCCGTGGGTTAGAATTTTTTTATATGCTAGGATTTGTCAATTTGTTAGTTTGAACTTATATGTCCCTGGTAGGTTGTTGTTGTTGTTGTTGTTGTTGTTGTTGTTGTTGTTGTTGTTGTTGTTGTTGTTGTTGTTGTTGTTATTGTTGTTGTTGCTTTTTGGTGAGCTCTCTCGGTTAAAATGTGGATTGTGTTTTAATCTCAATAGCTAAGTCAAAAACTGCTCAATTCTAAGCTTAGATCCCAGCTTGGTCTCTACTAAAGTTTTAATTTCTGGAGATTTTTTTAGTTGCATTCTATGAGATTTAAAAAACCACAATACTGGGACTCCCGAACATTATTCCTTTCACCTCAGCAGAGCGTTCAATTCATCCACAACCCCCTCTCAAAAAAAGGTTGAAGGATTTGTTTTAACAAAACCATTGGAATAGTACGGAATCGCATGGAAGAATTTGATGGATGAGAACATCAGGCATGCAGGAAACTCACGCAGCTCTGAACATTTCACAGTCTGCCGGCCCCACGGTAATGGCTAGAATAAGGAGGTTTTTTTTTAAAGTATTTTCGTTTCTAATGAAGAAAGAGGTTTTATTTTTTGTGCTTTGAATTTTTATATAAAATCTTTACAAATGTGCCTAAATGTTTTTTCTAATTTACTTAGTTGATTTATGCAATTTTTTTAAATGCCCCATATTTCAGAATTTCGAAAATTTGGCCGTGAAAAATACTAACTGCTGCTGGCTACAAAATTTGTAGCAAAGCTATCTACTATATTATCGACCTCCATATGTTTAACTCAAAACAGCACACATACGTCCATTCTCACCAGACACCTTTATCAATGAAGTTAGGTCTATCTAGATTAATACTCGAGAGTAGATCTAGGTGCCAGACATTATATCGCGGAATCAGATCTAATCGTTATCTAGATCTAGATCAGTTCTCAGGTAGCAGCTGTCTATCAGAATCAAGAGCTGCAGCCTAGGTTTAGATTTAGATCAGGATTCAGGACCAAAGTTCGAAGACTGATGGGCCAAAGGCTTGATTCTGTAGAAGTGCTGAGATGAAATTGGTAACCGAGGACTGATCCACCAGGTTCCTACACCCATTGAAACAAGTACATGTATTCGGTACATGGGGCTGGACCTGTTCCTGTTCCTGTAACTGTTATTGCTTTTGTACCCTAACTGTTTGTGTTCTGTCACTGTCCCGGTAACTGAAAATGTACCTGTTCCGCTATTCGTGAGACTAGATATAAAATGCATAAATTGTGTTTGGTTTTGTGCCCATCTTTCGCCTTTTTTTCTCCGTGTATGTTTGAACACTTTGTAACTAGGCACCAAGAACTGACGATAAATCGCCATACATAGCACCAACTTCTCACTTAAAATAAGCTAAGCTTAAAATATAAAGTGTCTCATATGGCTGGAAATATTTGTTATTAATTATTAAGATGGTGGTATAATATTCCCTATGATGAACGCTAAAAAAATGTTACAGGTTTTTGAAGAAACGCCCAAAACGTGATTTTCAGTGCAGGCGCAAGCTGAATCGCGTGAATATTCTACCCAACGTTGGTTTGGTGTAACCATCTATGCCCGTGTGTTATGTAAGATATAATAATCATGTATGGTCTGACAGCTACCGGAACCCATATCGGAACAGACACATGTGATTCCGATCCGATCCAGGTACCGGTTCAATGATATGTTCCGGTTTCCCTGCTCTAAATCTGTAGAAAGACAGATCGGGTTTTCCGAAGTTTCACTCGGTCTTCAATCGGCAATTTGAAAAACTAGCATTAGTGAAAACACGACAAGTCGGGTATTCTCGTAAAGCTGAGAAATAGGCGGAAGTAACTGAGACAACCCGAAGTCTCTAACCGTTGATAGTGTCCTTCAAATAATTCACAAAGCCACCCCGACACACACCAGGCCAGGGGCCGTCTGCAACAAACAGCATCCCGTTAATGCTCGGGATCAGGGCCGGGTGAGTTAACATTGTTTTAAGTGTGATAGTTTGTTGGGTTTTTTGTAGCTGATTCAAAGTTCTGGTCGAGGTCATTAAGAGATAAGAATTTGAATTTATTGAGTGCAGAGTAGCATCAAAGATTCTAAACGTGGAGCAGAAACTGGGTGGAACTGCTTCTGGTTCACTTCACAACGGTTTCTATCTGTTCACAGTCAACACTAGTCAGCACTCACGTTTCGACAATCAAGCACAATCGAATGGCGTAAAATGACATCCCCACTCCCCCATCCCACCCCCCGAAAAAAAATGACGAATGGAGAGATAAACAAAACTTGGAAGAGATATTGAAAATAAAATCAAAATAAAATATACAATCATACGAGTTTTAATAAAACTTGTGTTTATATATTGTTATTTGGAAAACATGTATAATGTGATAACCTATAGGCACCATGGTGAAAATAAATAGCACAGGATGCAAGATCCATAAACACATACAGTTTCACAACTATAATTAGTGAGAGCTATTAATAATTTTTAAAGCTTTCACAGAGTAAAAAAAAAAACAACACTAAAAAACTCGCAAATGATAGCCATGAGAAGTCTCTAAAACCACCAACCACATACAACCCCCCCCCCCCCCCAAAATAACACGGAGCCCGTGGTTGGATGTTTGGTTAGAGTTTGAGAAACAGCACAAAAAGTTTTTAGCCAATACAGACACAGAGTCGGTGGACGACCTGCCTCGACAAACTGCCACCCATTCCCCCTGAAGCAGTCTTGGAGCCCGTATCGTCCAGCGTTCACTCGACAGGATCTAATTAATATTTATCAAGGGTACCGTTTTAGAAAGCCTCGGTCTAACTCCATGTCCAAGAGAGAAGCCAATAAAAAATAGATTATACACCATAATGTTGGATTCATGGTTCTGACGTTTGTAAGCCATTATCTTCTTGCCTTTTTTTTTTTATTTCTAATCGCTATTCTCAGCCATTTGTAAATCTAAAACAGTCGCCGGTTATTATTATTATTATTATTATTATTATTATTATTATTATTATTATTATTATTATTATTATTATTATTATTAT